>CM021103.1:132382128-132710172 GCA_007115665.2 Sequoiadendron giganteum | reverse complement strand
GAACGCGATGGCGACGTCCGTTTGAGCCCATAGTGTCCCGAAAATTCGGCTACCCCTAGATCTTGCAAAAAAAGATGCCTGTGGAAACCCTTGCACTTGAAACTCACTGAGAAGCCATATCTTCAGATCACGAACAGGCAGATGCAAGTCTGGAGCTCTGATACCATGTTAGAATCCAAGATCACCTGCATGCAATAACCTGTTACATGCAAAAGACATTCAGAACAAACAAGATCTGTAAACCTCAAAGTGTAAAATGCATTATCAGAATCTCAATTATTACAAAGAGATCAATCCTTATGAAGGAGATCAAGAAACCCTAAATGAAACCCTAGTGTGCACACTTAATAATTAATCAATTATTAATGTGCCTAAGTTTAGCTTAAGCAACTAGAGGAATAAGTGACTTAATTAATTGACCAGTATGATATAATTAATTAAGCGTAATAAATTATTACTCTAACAGGGAATACATAAAGAGTGATAAAGAGGGAGAGATAGAGATACATGTAGAGGGATATTGATAGGGAGAGAGGAATATAGATGGATAGGGCAAAAGATATAACTAAAAGATATAAAGGCAAAGAGATAGGGAAAATAGAGATTGAATTTCAATTAACAATTTTGTGTCAACAATCCAAAGATGACACATGTCCATGGAGATCCTTCTCTCTACCCATCTCTTTGTGTCACTCTATCTATATCTCCCTCTCCCCCTTCTCTTTTACTCTATTTCTCTCTATCTATCTTTATTTTCTCCCCCCCTCTCTCTTCCTCTCCCTCAAGGTTAATTTCTCTCCAACACTTGCAAATACAACATCTAAAATGTCATTGACTCATTGATGATCAAATTAGATAATAACTATCATATGCCTTGAACCTCTTATATCTTTGATTTAATATGTTTTATGTTCAAGGCTTAGGTTGGGCTTTCAACTAAGTTTTAACAGATGCATGATTTTTTTAAATATTCAATTGCATAATTGAAGATATGTATTATGTATGCATGTAGTAAATAAAATAGTTCTCAATTAAAATAAAATAAAATTTGAGTAAATGAAATCAATTGTTTATTTACCTTATATCTTACTTAAGAGCCATTTAATTATAAATAACATCACTAGTATTACATTTATGAGTAAATATTAGTACTTTGTAATATAAAAGGGTGTTCAATTTATTGTCCATATCCTTTTCCATCATTTTTTATTGTATTTAACATTTGAAGCTGAGTAAACTTCTAACATTTCTCTAAATTGATTTATGATAGACCATGGAGGTCACATAATTCTTAAATTTAGGAGCAAGGTTGTGAAGAGGACATGTTTTCCTTAAGGTGTATTGTCTTTTCCTTTATATTAAGAATACAACCTATTATATTCTTGCTATTCCTTTAGCCTTGGTTCTATGTCAACCTACTTATGTGGTGGTCATTCAACGGTTGTCTACTCTGTCTCATCATTCCATAGTTCCTTTTGCACACATTGATGGGTCTTCTATGGAGGAATCCTCCTTGCTTCTCCTTATTTTGAGGACTTGTATGATAATATTTTATGGACCGTTGTACAAAGGAAAAAGAAATGCCTTCCTAAATCTATTTCCCAATCTCATACTAGAGTGAAGGGTGTGAGATTAAATAGGGTTTGGGATTGGAATTGTCTATGTTGCGCTTCATGGCTCCAAACTATTTTTGTTTTAGTTTAGGTTATGTGTTGAAGCTTGGTTGTAGTTGTATCTCTCTCTATTTCATCTTGAAGGGTTGTTTTGTTTGTCCCGTATCTCATGGTGCTTGTTCTATTTGCCAGTTTGGTTGTTTTGTTGTACAAGGGTTTGAGCCCTTTCGATCTTGCTTTTACCAATAATATAAACAACTATTTAGTCACACAAGATTGAATAGGTTGATGTATACAATTTTATTTTGGTATATATACTTATAGCTAGGGGCCTTAGATTTGAAAAAATAAGAATAACTAAATTTGTTTATTGTTAATAGGTCTCACTGGGACCTTAGAATATAGATAAGATCTTTTTATTAAGTTTGATAGACCAAATTTGTATCATTTTTTATTTCACAAGATATTTATTAACAATTTAGTAGGTCATAAATTTGTGACCGATATTTTATGAGCCCTTCAAAGGGCACAACCTATTTTGCATAGCTTTAGTCATACAATCTTCTACCATTTGACTAAAATATAAGTTATTGGTCATTGCTATCTCATGGTGCAAAACTTAATTTGCTACACATTATTCTTTCCTAGTAATTGGAGCATCTTGAGTAAAATTTGGCACATACAACATCTTTTTCACATTCCTTCATTCATATCTTACTTTCCTTGTATCATTTCAAAACATGTAGTCACAACTATCATACTCAAAATTAATTTTTCCTTGTATATATTTTATGAAAAAAGAGAGAATTTTATATCATGTATTAACCTAAATTACTTGCAGAATTGTAAATCCTTTGATATTCTCTTCTTTCTAATTCACCTACTTAATGGTAAGTGTATAATTGATGGGAAGACAATATTTTTTCTCCTTCATTAAAGATAAAATCAAGCACTAATTTAAGTATTCACTCTTTCTCCTTCATTTTTAATTCATGCAAATGCAAGCCCAAACTATTATTTGGAATTTTAGAAGCCTAAATCCTTATAATTCTAAATTTCACCATTCCCATCCTCTCAAATTTTCATGTAGAAAGCCCTAAAAAGTGATAGAAGTAGGAATCTTTTATAATCCATGGAGGTAGTGTTTATGAGTCTTACAAAAGGGGCCACCAAAATAGTGGTAAATGAGCATTATTTATTCTAATCTTCTTTTCACTATCTAAGACCCTCTATAACCAACCATAAACAAGATTTGACTTGTTTATACCAAGCACAAGTTACACTTACCACATCAATGTTCTAGTTATAGAGATAGTACCCATAGGGCCCAACACCATTTCTTACTCTTTATTAGTGTGTTGCATTAAATAATGTTAGTGGAAGAAAAGGGATGGAGTGTTCCAACAATAAAACCCACACAAGCCTATTGATCATCAAGCCTCTTGGCATATTCCTTCACAAGGTAATGGGTTTGACTTTGACCATAATTAAGCATCCAACACACACTTATACATTGAAATACATTGGTAATGGGCACTATAATATTACATTTTTTAAGTTATAAAGAAAAAAATCATGGATATACTCTTTGGAATAATGTGAAAATATATTATTTTGAAATCAATTATGTACATGGTGATAGATGGATTTGAATTGTTCATCCCTAGGAATTGGTCAAATGAATGGAATGAGAGTGTGGAAGGTCAAGTAGTGGAGACATTAGAAGAGGAAAATAATGTGATAGTAAGGATAAAGGAAACAACCTCTCTTCATTAGGAGATTTTGATGGTATATAAATAGTAATTAGCTCTTATAGATTTTTTGTAATGTCCCCTTTTGGGGATATACATGATTTTGTCCAAAAATAATAATTCCAACAAATGCAATTCATTCACCAATAGAATTCTATAAAATTACATACTTGCAATACAATTTAGAGAAAATAATAATTAATTAATACCAAGGATCTATGATCATATACAAATAATCTCTATTGAAATCAAAATTTCCTAAATTCATTCGTATCTATTTCATAGCTTATTTCCAATAGCCAACCACATTAGGAATCAATGGAAAAACTTGATAGGATGTTGGGAGACTGTCCTCCTCAACCAAGCCCAAGGGCACAAAATGAGCCTCCAAGTCATTCGGCCCCTTGGCCCACAAGTATGGTAGGACCTCCATTCCAAATATGATTGTTGATGGAAATCAAGTAATTACTAATCCTATATTTCTTGATTGATTGGCCATTTAATCAAATAAGTAAACTTAAAGTTGCGTAAAGATTTATGTTGAGATAAATAAATAAATACAATAATATTGCATAATATTATAGATTGTTGAAGGCATGGCACTGGTTAGGCACCATCAAATTATTGCCTATGGGGTCAATTTCCTGAAGAAGCTATTGATCCTAGAGCCGGTTAGTGGTTTCGACTGGGTGGCGAATTTTGATCAATTTGCAAAGATGAACGGTTTCTAGCTAGTTTGTGTGGTCGAGTAGTTTGTTTAGGGTTTGGTGTCAACAATATAGTCTGTATAGTCCCATACAGGTGGTGGTTGGTTTCATCGTTTTGTTGCTTGCTCTTGGTTTTGCCTCCCTGGTCTCTAGGGAGTATTTGTAGGAAAGTCTATAATTTTTGGTGGCCGACAGGGTTGGTTGTGTCTAATGAATTGTGTTTTGGTCGGTTTGTAGGGGTGACTTTTGGAAACTTTGCAACCTATACTATAGAAGCGATGCAATTTTTTTGGAAATCTAATACAATTATCTCTTACGAATCAAAAAAAATTATAGATTGTTGTGCTTTTTTTTTTGGATTCTATTCCAAATTAGACTTGATTCCTTCGATGCCTTCCTCAACTGATTTATCGTAAGTACCCTTTGGTCCTAGAAGCCATTGTGGTCAACTCTAGAACGACCTACTTAGCCTTGTTTACCTCTCCACCCCAGGCCCTTCTTACAAGGTGGGTTTCAGACAATCAAGCATATCACATATTCTATCATAAGAACATATATATTAAACATTCTTTATTCTCTATCAGCAATATGTATACATATGTAAAATATTGATTGGCAGAATATACCCTTGAATATTTATATATTTGATAGTAATAATCTGCTAGGGTGGACTACGGGTTGTTCCTTTTGATTATTGGTTCGTATCTTCCTTTGCCTTCAATCCATTTGTTCTCAATATTCAAAAGATATTGCTTAACATGAAACAAACAAATTAGTTTCAATTGAGTAATGACTAATAAGAATTAATAATTGCTGCAAGCATCATTATTGCATAATCGTATATAATTCACACACACACACATATCTATAATATTCGATTGCTTCCCTTATTGATTTATCATTTATCTTCATCTCTCTTCTGTTGAACTATCCTCTTCATTATATATTCTTCCATATCAGACTTCTTATTTCCTTTTCCCAAATCTGAATATATCGTATTAATGCATCTGCTGCTATGCTCAGAAAATACTCTATTTCTGTCCCTATTCGCTGTTTATATCTCCGTGTATCTCACTATATTCCATTCTAATTCCTTCGTGAGTGCAGGTCCTTATTTATTTTTGAATGCTCTTTCTTCCTTCTCCTTTCTACTGTGTAAGTGATTTATTTTTATCACTTAACCACATACTTCTTATTCTACTTATATATTCATGTCTCATTGAAGAGACACCGTTGAAAGGGTCACATTCCTTTATTAACAAAGTTGACCACTGAGCTTTGATAATAAATAATCGATACTTTAATTGCTATCTTCTACTTCAATCGCTGGCTTATGACTTGGTTAATTGCTGCATTATTTAATAAACCCTGTCGATGCATTAAGGATAATCGCTGCCGTTAATTTGTTTCCTCCATAATAATCTGACTTTGATATTATTTGATGTTTTATGTCAATATATAATTATATTATTATATCATAATAATTATAATTATAATAATATCAAATTATTTGATAATTATATTTATAATTATAATATTATCTTATGATAATTATAATCATAATAATATTAAATTGTTAATATTTCCTTTTATATTTTAATATGTATTTTGTTATTTATTTTATTTATTTATTTGTATTTCAATGCTTTATATTTTAGTGTTACAATTTCAAGGTCATGATAAAAAACCACAAATTTTTATTGTAAAAATTCGTCAAAATTGAATTTATGTTCCCATACCATGAAATAGTAATTGGTTGATTTATGAAACAAAGGAGAGTAATATTTCTTATATAATAAATTACAAGACAATGTTTCTAAAAAAAACAATTGAGAACAAAAACAATAAACTGAAAATTGCTAAAACTAACTAAACAAACTAAATTAACTGAAAGTAAACTAGCAACTAATTAACAACTAAGATGACCATTAAATATTACAATATTATTTTAATAGTATTCACTTTTCCACCTTATGGGGTTTACTGCCATTCTTGATTCTTCACCTTTGTCCTTATTGGCAATTTAACCTTCTGCTCACAGATCTCAAATCTTGTAAATTGTTCATCACAGTCCTCAGAGTAGGCACATTTACTCCTTTTCACCATCACCAAGGTTTTTAGCTACGGTTTAAATTTATTTCATTGCTTTCTAAATTTCAGTGATTAGCCTCCTTCCGATCTTAACAAAGACATTTTACTGTTCACTGCCTTTTTGCCTTTAAAAAAAAGTATTTGGACTGTCCTTTCTAACTGTCATTGTCACACATTTCTAGCCGGACTGTCCTATGTCTTCAACCATCTATTGTTGTGCTCTACTATTACACTGTACTTTATGAAGATCACACTGTCCACTTTGTGCTCTACTGTGTCCGTTGTCATTGTAACTGAATTTGTTTCTAGAACCTTGAATCCTCCTCTTGATTGGCTGTCCATTATGACTGTCTCCTTTTTCTTTGCTATGATAGGTCTTGTTACTAAAATAGTGACACATTGAAATATTCCAAACCAATTTTTTTGATTTTTCAATTAACAGATTTCAAACAATGCACCCGTTAAGGTTAGAAGATAAACCAAAACGTGCAGAAAGCAACTCTAACCAGAATGTACACCAGGATCCCGATGTGGGCAAGGTGTGAGCATTGGTCAGAGGATCTGAATTAAACTACTTATGCAAAAAGCAACTCTAACCAAGGATGGCGCCGATGATGGCGAGCATATGGTCAGAGGATCTTCTTCTCTAAATACAGAAAGGAACTCAACATCAAGAATGTGCTTTCCAAACCAAGATGGAATGGGAGCTACCATATGACGGAGATGCTAACTATGCTGAAAGTAAACTCAACACCAAGTATGTGCTACCCAATTCCAGAGTGGAAATGAGGCGACCATATGGCGGAGATATACAGAAATACAATGCAGCTTTAGAATGTAAAGTAAGATTAAGAGAAATGCTGACAGTACTACTGTTCAGCTTACAAAATATCAGAAGATGCCTGCAATAAACAAGATTAGAAGCTCTCCACTGCTGCAATAATAGATATGATCATTCCAAGGTTAATTATGACCTTCCAGATACAACTCTTCACCAAAATACAGATTACTCAAGACTGATATAACAGAACAGCAACGTAATATGCATAACCAGCAACCCTAGAATCCACTAAAATGCTCACAACTCACTCAATACTTGCCAGAATGACATGAGACCTGATGCAAACGAAAGCTATAATGATGGCAATGAGGACTAGACCAAGAAACAGCTAACAAATCGAAGTATTCTTTTTTCTAAACATTTGCCAGGCAGACCAGAATGGTGCGGCCAATAGAGAGAAGCGATTTTGCTTTTAAAAAATAAACACTCAATATTAAAATCTGAATCTTTGCAAGAAGGGTCGCCCCTATCAAGGAAACTCAATGAATCAATACCCAGAACGACTGTATTTTTATTTTCAGATTTATGAGTGAAACTACAGATTCAGCTTGACTTCAGCAACTTCAAAATGAGACTGAAATGCAAATCTAGAACTCCAAAAATGCAAGATACTCAACTGAAATGCAAGATAAACCTATTACAAACTATCTCTCAACTAGTTGCTATCTTTCAAGCAAGAAGAAGAGCCAAGCTAGGAGGCATTCATTCCTCGAAGCAATCCCAAAGCCATTCCGGCAGCATAACAATATTATAAAACATAAGATAAGAAATGAAGAGCAACTGCCTCCTTATATAGACTTGATAAGGCTCTCCAGAAACTTCTAGAAGATGCGCCCTAATTCCCTTTTGAATTTGACTTCTTTTCCCTCCAAGTTTGGGTGACCCCTTTTCGAAGGCTAAATTTGACTTTATTTAAAATCATTTCTTCATAAAATAGGCGTCCAATTTCACTTGAGCATTTAGACTTTAGAAAGATCAAAATAAATCATCATGTGATGACCACCCTCCAAGTCCCCTTCTTTAAAACAACTTTTAAGTCATATTACTAGGACAAGGGGTTATTTTATAAAATAAAACATTATTGACTTAAAATAACTTATTTCTCCAAAATGAACCCCTTAAGCCAAAAATCGGAATTACCCAATGAACTGCCAGAAGAGGAAAGTTGACTGAGCTGATGCTGACTGGACCACTGCTAAAAATAGAATTTACTAAAAATAGTAAATTCCTGAAGGTGCTCAGAATGCCAAGAAAAACATACCACTGCAAAGCTCTCTGAAAACCCAGAAAGAATCCGCAATCCAAACACCCAAATTCCAACAAGCAGAACCCTGAATCTTCAAGAGAACCCACCAAACAGTCGGAAACCCTAATTCTGCCTCTGACCTGTCGACAACGCATTGAGAAAAGGCCATCAATCCTTGAAAGGTGTAGTGCTAAAAACAGGGACATTACACACATACAAGCTATCCTTACTACATTTGATTGCATTTAATACTTGTATGCATAATGATGTCTTCCAAGAGACTATGACAAAACAGATACTCCCTTTCCTTTGCTTACAGAGAACTCTTTCTCTATGAATTGTCGAATATATGATGTGCCTTTAAAAAAATCAGTAACAGGTATGAAGAGAAATAGACCAGGCATTGGCTTTGTCTCCAAGTTTCACACCTCACAACCATCTATACATCCTTTAGCTTTCAGTAGCCCTCCATGTGTGTAGCTGTGACTTCCTGCTGCTTATATCATTTGATTTTGAAATAAAAATAACCGTGGATGCCATGGAAAACCTTATATATGCTACACTGAAGTTTAGGATCAGTTCAACCTGAAGCTGCCCTTTATTGCACTTTTAGACTGTCTTTGCCTATCTCATAGTTTCAACATGCCAAGCATCCACTTGCTAAGTTCATCCTTCAAATCATCTTGGCTATGTCTACTAGCAACTGTTCTTTACATCATTCTGTCCTCTTATTCTATCCTGTCATCACTCATAGTGACTGTCACTAGTTGATTGCTACTCATATGACTATCCTCTAGTTGATTGCTTAACAATGCATGGACTGTCATGCCTCGTTTTGATCTCCACCGTACTAGACCTATCATACCTCATGTTTTTAGACCCTTTACAAGATTTGTGAGATCTGCCCCACAGGTCTTCTCATTTTTCACTTCTATCGTTGCATCAAACCTGCCCTTAGCTTGTGCGACTGCCTCTCAATGTGAATGTGCTCATTCATAGGTCTGCACCTTTAAACTGTCAAGCTAAACTATGTAAACTACCATCATAGTCCCTTTAATAAAGCTTATATAATGAAGGCACCATTGGAAATATGCAGCTATAGAAAGTTGACAGGGATCTGCAACCTATGACAGTGACCACTATAGACTTTGACTATGTGTTTCAGCGATTTTGAGACATGTCTAGTTGAGATGTTTGTTGGTGTCATACCTTTTCCACTGTATCTTTCTCACTGCCATATATAACTCTTATTCTTGTGCCTTCCTTAAACCTCATGCCCTCTTCATGATATACATATGCCATGTTGTTAATGTATTTGAATCTTCTCTAGGGTGTGGATAAGTAACATCTGCCTTAAAGATAATTATAGGTATATCACTAACCACAGGTATCCTTTTGAGAAATTCCAAATCTGCCCCCCTTAGTTTTCACATTTGCATATTTGCAGGTAGTCTTAAGGTTCTCTCTACAACTTGAAAAGTAATTCATGAAGCTCTGCCACAGCCTCTAGGGAATTGGTCTTTGCATTGAACCATAGGAAGATCATAGTTCAAGCTAGACAGCAGCAGAAAAATTTACATTCTACCTTCGTTGCACTTCAAAAGATATCATCTTTCAGTGGTGCTCCATCCTTTCACTTGACTCACAGAGTCCATTAATATCCTGCATTGTCTCTATGGTATAGTCTCTATTAAATTTAAGAGGATTCAGACTTCAGTGTTGATGTCTCTCAAACTGAGATGTCATTTTGGCTCAAAGAATCAGAAGTGTTCTCCATCATATCCTTGCTGCAAGCATGTCTTGATAGTTTATAAATTTCAATTGGATGTGTTGTCCTTTTTCCTCTCAACTTGTTGAACTCCAAGGAAGAGGCCCTTGATGATATGTATTATTACCAGTCCCAATTTCCAATCGCTTCTGATTATAAACAAAAAAACCTTGTAAATGTAATCAAATCTTTATCAAATAGGATCCTAAGAAATCTAAGGAAACATTAAGGTCTGAAATTCTGTGTGAGAATTCTAAGTCAAAATTAATTTCCAGATTTCTTCTCTTTATGCTGAATGTGCTGATTGCAGAACATTAATAAATTTCGATGTCTACACTCAATGGTTTCCATCATGCTTTATACTAGAGAGGGGAGACACATCTCCACAAAGGTACGTGCCTCCAAGGAGAGATGTGCCCCATGAGAGGACATGTCCCTTGAAGGGCGTGGGTTTCTCATAGCCGATTATTACTAATTGGTGGTAAACAAAACAATGTTAGTACCCAGCGATAAGTATAAAGCAAAGTTTGATTTATATATTCCATTAATTTGAATTTCTTATTTTTCAGAAATATTAAATGATGAGTAATTTCGATCATATAAAAATGATGATGATGCTTTCAACAATCATCATTTATATCTGACCGAAGCTACCATTCATCAACAAACCTGCTTCTTTCAATGAAGCTGCAACTTGAGTCTTCATGCATCTTGACAGCGAAACCCAAACCTTGAAGACCACAGATATAGAACAAAGTTCCCACAATGCCCAAAGCAGTTCCTCTGAGTGAACAGTTGCACCAACCAAATGATCAATGGCACTCACCACTCTAAGATTTGTCTCAACTATCATACCAATGTCCTGTGGAAGACAAAATAAATCCTTTGATACCATCACTGGACATAATAAGGTGCTGCATCCCATCTGCCTTTACAAATTGATAACAACCTTCTGTATTCGTGCACAGTAAGTGCACCATACTCAATCTTGCAACCGATTTATTTATATGACTATTATGGAAATACCATCATTGACAAGATCCTTCAAATTGAAAATACTGCTGGAAAATATCCAAAACCAGATCTTCTGTAACTGATTGCATATGGTTATCCAACTCAAAATGTTTTGGAAGACAAATGCCAGGTTTGAAAACACGGCACCATGAACCTGTCATGTTAAAATTTGATTCTATAGTTGCTGCTAGGGCACAACCACCAATAATAGGAAGCAGGGACATATGATGAAGGTTTACAAAAGTATGATAGGGTAAAGCAGGGTTTTATTTGCTTGGACTGTACTCTGTCTCTTCTGTTTATAAGAGCCATAAACATGAAAATTGTAAACCCATCAATTAGAATTTTTCAAACCATAACTTCTTAAATTTGTATAGAAACAACAACCCTAACTTCCCACTCCAAGAAATTCCATGTAGATGAAGCTGTTTAGATACGAAAACACTTGAAAGTCAGCTTCATCCCCTTCCGATATAGCATGGTTTTTGGAAAAGCAAAAAACAAACTTTTGTAATGAACAGGAGGGAGGAGGATACCAAAGACAGTAAGTATCCTTGGTGATGGCAGGCCTGCCTGAGAGCTTCCACGTGCATACCTCTGTATTAGAGGGAGATAATGCTTTCTGAGAGCCATTCAATCATCTCCACGCACTTTACCCCCATTATGCACATGTGCACATAAAAAACTGCCTTTTCCCTGAATCTTCGAATTGCTGCAAATGTCAATATGCATGAAACCATATTGCAACTGTTTTTTGAAAGCTTTTGACACATGCCTATGATCTAGCACGACTCCTGAAATCTCTCCTCCTTCATGCAATATGACCTGCAACCTCTAATCTTCCTCTTCAATGTGGTTATTCAAGACAAGATAACCAAAACCCCAGAAAGGCTCAACCTAGTTAAGATAGAATTCAAACTCTAACCAAAACAAAACTTCCCTCCAAACATTGAATGCATGTGGAAAAGACAAGGTCTAAGTATTTTGACACTATTAAGGATTTTAGCAAACTAAGACCTTTCTTAAATAAAATACACTTTATTTAAGTATTTTCCCTTCTAAATGCTTTAACATCCCACAAATCTTAAATAGCTACCTAGTATAACTATTTAGACCATTGGTCAAAATAGGTTAACAAGAACACCAAGAGGAATTTTTTGAGTTGTTTTCTAAAAATGCAAGATTGGAAAGTAGTAGGGGCATTGGCTAATATGAAGGGTAAGAGTAGGAATTAAAAGTGTCTAAAATGACATCTAAAAGCTGTTTTGGGGACATCCTCCTTCCTTTCCCTAACTTGATGGTATCTCGAACTTAGGTCAATTTTTGAGTACACTGCCCCATGAAGTTCATCAATTAACTCATCTACCTTAGGGATGGGGTAATGGTTCTTAATAGTTTTCTTAATAAGGGCCCTATACTCAATACACATTCTCATGGTACCATCTTTCTTTTCCCTTAACACCATGGATGAAGCAAAGGGGCTAGAACTAGGTTGAATATGCCCCATTTCCATTAATTCCTTTGTGGTTGTTTTGATTTCTTCATAAAATTTTCTTGGGTGTCGATAGGGTGTGGTAATAACGGGTTTGGCCCCTTCTTCTAGTTCAATAGTATGTTCAAAACCCCTTTTTGGAGGAAGTCCTGGTGGGATATTGCTAAAAGCCTTCTTATATTTGTTTAGGATAGGTTGGATGTCCACACATCTACTTTGGCTTCCATTGGATGAAGATCTATCCAGTATCACACATTGTGTTGCCCATTCTACTTGACCATGTCTAAAAGCTCTCTCCATTCTTTTGGACGATACTACCCTTGGGGTCCCATCAACTAGACCTTGTAAGATTACCTCTTGGCCATTGTGTTAGAAACAAAGCTCCATCTTTTGTCTTGGTAATAATTATTATGCTTGTGAATCTAATAATTATTGAAGGTTTTGAAGGTTTAACTTACTACAAACAATTCACCCCCTTCTCAATTGTCTTGTTCATTTCAACGCATATCCCCACTAAGTCCTTTTGGACTTTATTCTTCTATTATTCATAAAATTTTCTTTCCTTATTTTTCATAGATTTTATAGCTCCATTCAAACTTGTGGAACTTCCTTGTGCATCTAAATACATTTTGATGCCTTCTATTTTCCTACAAGTTCACTTGCCCCTCATATTCACATAAATCTCAATGTCTTCCTTTTTGCCTCAATGATCTCTTAGGTAGAACTTCCCTTTTCATCCGAATTCATCCCAATCTCATCCATTTATCCAAAAATTCACATGCACCTCACTTTTCTGTATTTTTTGTTACCACTCAAATCCTTACAAAGGTCAATGGACCTTGGATTCCCTACAAATATCTCTCTACAAAATTTCTCATTGTATCAAGATTTTTCCAATTTACCTCCATTTCTCTACATCCCAATGAACCTCAGATCCCCACATTCTAAAGGTTCCCAATTCCTCATAAAACTTGTATTACAAAACTTTCACCACCAAGTGGATATTATCCACTTACCCTTCAGGTTTTTTATAATTTATTCCTTAGTTGAACTTTCACACAATGTTGGCTATATCATAGTTTTCTTGTGAAATTTTCCTTGGTATCAAGGCATGTCTTGATGACATGCATTTCTCTAAAGTGTCCTAATAAATATGATGTCTCTGCATGGTTTTTTGGGTGAATCCATCTTGAATTTCCACAGCCATGTTGAACACCCAAAATACTAAGAGTGGGAGGGTGAATCAATATTATTTTAAACCATTCAAAAATTTAAACATCCAATTCACACAACATATTCAATTACAATAATGAAAGAAAGCATAAACATTAATAACACATGAACACCAAGATTTTTACGTGGAAAACCCAAAATGGGATAAACCATGATGAGGATTAGCTCACAATATTTCATAAATGGTTATAGTATACTACATAAGTGCTCACTGTAGGTGGAATCATTGCCCACTAAAAGAAGAAAAGAGAGAATAAATTTTATGGCTCATAGCCTATATTGAACTATTACAATTGCATCTATCATATGCATGAGGAAAAATTCTAATGAAGCTCAATTGAATGAATTTACACACTTCATCCGATTTTGATCTAACATGCTCCCTTCCTCTACATTCATATTACTCTAATATTATTCTCAACATCACAACTTAGATTTGCAATGTATTCACATCACTTTCACAAAAAATATATATCGAAACATCAAAAATGATCTAGCTTATATATCCTCTTTATCCATAACTTCAATTAGGTCAGCCTAATTAGATGTATCATTCAAAATATACAAAATAAGACTTTCTAGATCAATATTTATTAACACAAACTTCACACCAAGACTCAAATCTCAAAATAGTTTGAAATATATTAGAATGGACCTATAATAGATGCCACATAACTTCACAATACTTATTTAATCTTTCCATACCTTAAAAATTATTAGGTCGATACCATAGACGGCCTAAAAAAAAATCAAAATACACACACATCTGACATTTGTCAACACTTCAACTCCACAAAGCCAAAAACCAATCTACAAATAAGTATGGACTCTCCAACTCATATGTACAGAAATGGAAAAAACCTATAACTATTAAGCCGAACTTTTGATACTCATAACTTTCACAGCAAAATTCAAAACAAGATGAAATTATGGAATTAAGTTCTCCTATTAGCCAAAAAAATTAAATTAGAAGCATAGAGTGAAAAATTCAACAATGAACCAATGCAAAAACAATTACTAGATCCCCTATATAAAGAATTAGTGGTATTAGCACTTAGTCAATTTCATCATATATTCCTTCACTAGATCAAACCTTCTTGCAAAATTACCTTGTTCCTATTGCAAGTATGAGAAGTTGGTTTTGTCATTGATGTCAACAAGCTCATTTTTTCATTGGTGTAAAATGTATGAGAAGAAGATAGTTGCAAGAGCATGTGTTGTCTATGTTGTTGCATTGATGATGCTTTGATTAGTTGCATTATGTTTTCATTAGTAAGCTATTGGTGTCAACCTATAGTTTTTCTTTGACAAGATTCTTTCTATGGTTGAAAAAGTGATGGAGATGATGAGGATGTTTTTTGGGTGCCTGGTCCCTAGGAGCTATTAAAAAAATTGATAAAAGGAGGAAATAGTGAGTTGTAGTGATGTTTTTGATTATAGAGTAGTGTACTGGTGTTGCTCCAAATTTATTCTAGGTTGAAGATCTGCCTATGAAATCTAGAAGTGTTGATTAGAGGTGTTCAAAGGTGTTGTATTCAAAATTTGGTGTGTTGGATCGTTGTGCATAAAAAGTTGTGTTCACCGGTGTGTGCACTATAAATTGCAGAGGTGTTTGGAAGAAAAAAATTTCTCTACATTTCTTTGCAGTTTGGTTTCAGGTCTCACAGATCTGAAGGCATAATGATAGTGTTGGTTTCTTTCTTTGGTTGAAGTTGTTTGAGGTTTGGTGCTTTTGAAGCTAGTTTCTTAAGTTACAATGTATGATAGAGTTGTTTGAGTGTACTAGGTGTTTACATTCCTCAAGTGAAAGTTGTTGCAAAGGAGTTTTCTGGATTTTTAGGTATTTCTAGAATATTCCAATTTATTTTCAGGTGACATTTGTTGTTTTTGAGTTGTTATTGATCAAAGGAAGCGTTTACTTAAATTTTCAATGGTTCTTACATGTCCATTCACTAACCTTGGTGTTTACACTAATTGTGGTGGATGCTTATTATTTGTGGAAGCATGTTGTAGGGTGGTGTTATAGATTTGGGTCCTAGATAAGGAGTGGTGTGGTCCACCTTCAGTTCTATCTTCCATAGAAGTATTTTGGTGTCAACCTAATTTGAATTTGCATGGTTGAGGTGCATAAATGACCTTGGAGAATTTTTTCAAGGTTGAAGATGATATAAATATGAGTTGTTTTGTTGAATGATGTGATGATAGTGAAGTATGATGAAAATTGTAGAGTGTTAGCGTATGAATCTAAGAAGTGAAATGAAATATTTCATGTGTTAGATTTTTGGATGTAGTGAGAATAAGGTGTCTACAATTCTTCAATTAAGCTATTAAAGTGTTGGTGAAATTGTGGTGGATTTCTCTATTGCATTGATATGGATTTCTCTATATAACATTCCTCTCTATCTTCTTTTCTATTTTGGAAATGAGCCTTTGGTAGTGAGCATTTCTTTCTTTGGGAAGTGAGCCCTTTGGTAGTGAGCCCTATTGTATTTGGTGTTAATATTTATTTATATTGTGAGCTAATCCTCACCATGGCTTTCCCTATTGGATAGGACAACTAAGAGAGGGGATGAATTAGTTGTCACATATTTAAACCTTAAATTCAATTACTAGAACTAACTATGTGTATAGAATATGTGAGTGCATAAGCAAGTAATATAACACAATAATCAAATTGAATTAAAACAAAAAAAATTTCCAATGGTGTCTCATTGTCCTCTATCTCCAAGGATTTTTTAGGTCATTTTTGCTCTCAGATTGTGTATGCACATGACTTTCCAAAAGACAACCTGAAGAACGAGATGTTGGAAATGCAGGAAATACTTTCCTACATGATTTATTGCTAAATTATATGCTAGTATTAAGATGATGTTATGATGTTGATAATGGAAATGATACATGAAATTACAGTGATTAAGATGCAGCTAATGGTAATGCCATGATTAATCTAAATGATGCTAAGATGCCAATACTAGAATGCTAATCCTATAATGCTAATGATAATGCTCTCTAAAATTCTGCGGAGTTTAATGTTATCAATCGGATATGCACCCTATGCTAAGCTTATAGAAGACCTAGCTATCTATTGAAACATGGAAACCCTCTTCAGATGTGGGTGGTCTGTGTGAAGAGAGAATCTCCAGAATGAGTTGGTTCTCCGAATGCAATTTTCTACTCTAAATGATTTTTTGAGGTAAAGGGAAGAAGGCTAAACTAAAATTTAAAACTCTAATCTAAGGTGATTCACCAGAAACTTATGAAATTTTGACACCACCACTCAAAACAATTTCTCTATGCAATAAATTTCTTTATAGTTTATGGATATCTATAAACTAAATACAACATACAACCTGAAACTATGCAATCTTGGACATAGATTCACAACAAAAAGACATAAAAGGACTCGAATTTGAATCAAAAAGATATCAAATTGCTATTATAAAAATGAGACAGAAATGAGAAGAACTCTACTACTTTATTGAAACTGAAAGAGTGTCTAGTACAAAATCTGAGTACAAATGCTTACAAAACTCTTTGTAAGTGAACAAGAGAGAGAGAGAAGCAATAATATCCACCCCCCAAAACTAAGTTTTTCTCCAAAATATAACTCCCCAAAACTCCAAATCCGAGCTCAAGAGAAAAGCTGAGAAAAAAGCCCCCAAAACTACATCATACTAAATAATAAAAGCATAAATTTCCCACTTTTTGCATGTCCATCCAAGAAGCTTCCAAAATTAACCCTAAATCTGCTTTAAAACTAGAAAAAATAAACCTAGTTTGTTGTCATCTTTTGGAACTCGCCCAGGAAAAGTCAGTAATTCTTCTTTCATTAAAATAATTTCTAAAAATAGCAAAAGATCAAAACAATTTATAAAACCATTGGTTAATCTTTTCTTTACAACATTTACAGTTTTAAAATAGGCCTATCTTATGATTTTTCAATTTGCCTTCATCCTCACTTTTGCAACTCAAGATATTTGGAAAAAATCTTTACAAAACTAAACAATCTTAGATATCTCTAGTACATTTGATTTTTCTTCAAAAAATCATAAAAATATTGGAGAAATATTTACTATTGATTCCTAGTTGATTTCTATAAAATCAATAAAATAAATACCTAAGCATACCAATATTTAATTTTTCCCTAAGGCATAGGCATTGAAAATAAATAGAATACCCTAAGGCATTTTAGATTTTGAAATACCAATTAAATGCCTAACCATAAAGACCTAGGCTCATGAAATATGCTTAAGGTAAAATACATCACCAAAGGATAATATTGAAGTCATTGAAAATTCGATTCAATTTGATGAAATGCAAAAGGAAAATTAGGGTAACATGAAAACCCTAAAACAAAGGCCCTAAGTTTTCGGCCTCATTTTACTTTGGGCTTTTGGAGAAAGCATGCTTTGTTGGGAAAATGGCATCACCACCATGGAGAGCTAGGGTTTTGCTTATGAGGCCACCATTCGAGCTCTTTGCTTTCTTTTTTTTTAAAATCTTCACAATAAATTGATGGTAAGTTGACTCCAAGCTATTTCATATCTTCTTTGCTCCATTTTTGGCACAACTTCTAGCCTTAAGGTCGTGGCATGAATGTAGTTTCTCTATTAATACACCTCCATTCAACCACCATAAGAGTTTTATTATGTGTGTTTGGAATGCATTTGCGCACAGGCTTTGAGGGTGTCTCTTTTGAAACAAAAGAGGTAAGCTTTCTCTGTACCCTCTC
Organism: Sequoiadendron giganteum; assembly: GCA_007115665.2. Classification (NCBI taxonomy): domain Eukaryota; kingdom Viridiplantae; phylum Streptophyta; class Pinopsida; order Cupressales; family Cupressaceae; genus Sequoiadendron; species Sequoiadendron giganteum. The sequence goes on along the minus strand of CM021103.1, from coordinate 132,691,684 downwards.
TTTTCCTTCTATTAAAAAAAATCCTCTACTGTGCTTGAGAGAAAACAAGAAGGAAAGTAACAAAATTAGGTTTTAAAACTTGGAATGGAAGCCTGTGATTATAGGTCACACCCATATCATATTTACTCCTTTGTTTCTATAAAAAAATGATTCACTTTATGGGCTCGACCCATGATAATATCGATTGAATGGAAAATTCCTTTGCATTTTTATATTTTTTCTAGGGTTTTGAAACCTCCAGTGGCTTCGGCCATTCATGTGTTCTCCCTATTTTCTAGGTTGTTCCTCATGGTACAAAACTTGGAACCCTACTATTCACCTATGCATTTATGATTTCAAATATAAACCCCTGGTGGGCTTACCCTTTGTGAAGAAAGTTTCTCTTAGGTCATGGCCTTGTAACCTGGAAATGGGTATCCTTGAAACACATGCTATAAAATGGAAACTCTTTATTTTTTATTTCTATTCACTTTCATAAAAATGGGTTACAAACCCTTTGTTCATTTCAATTACAGGTACCTTCATCATGAAATAGGGAAATGGTATTATTTATCACTTGTTTTTCAGAAATGACATTCTTCAGAATAGGCACCTTCAACATTTAATCCTTATATAAATGATTTTATTTAGGCATCCAATGCAAATTTTTCAAAGCTTTAAATGCAATTTTTTTAAATATTAACTTGGACCAAAACTGTAGCATAATTTGACTCTGCATTAACCTTTTATTGTTTATTAGTATGATAAAACTGAAGCATCACCATTTCCTTTATTCCATTACTTTGACTCTCATGCCATCTCATGTTGCTTTCAACTTTGTTAAGAAGTTACTATTAATTGGAACAAATATTTCTTATGCACTACTTATCATAGATACCATGCACTTGCTTGCTTTCAAATACATTTTATATTGATGCATTCACTTCATTTCATTTAACATATGCATCTATCCATTATGATATTCTTGTAGGTTACTTTGATGCTTGTTATCACTCCTTTCATATACCTGAATGTTTCAGAAAATATGTGCATTCCTAGCTCCACACTTCCATGAAATAAAGCAATGTGTCTTTCTCTATGTCTGTACCATCCAAATTGAAAATAGATTCCATTAATTGCATGTTTCCTTCATTTAGAGCATATACCAATGTGATGAAATCTTCAGAATGATGAACTACGTCTTGAAAATTGTACTACAGTTTGCTCCATAATGTTGACCCATGTGTTGACAACTCGTTCTTAATCATAATCGGGTTTGGATTTCTCTCGTAATGAGAACTTGAAACTCCTCCATCTGCTTCTATTATTTATTAATGTTTTGTTGATGAGGCATTATGTATTCCTATTCACCATCACTCATTTAGCCACTAGATTTCTTGAGAAATTTATCATTCATGATTTCCATTCTCACACATTTTGGGCTTGGATGTCCTGAATGATGGATTGCTTGGACTTTTTTAGACTCACAATGTACTCCTTCAGATTTAGTTCCACTTTTAGCAGAAATGAATGTACCCTTTTCAAATCCCCTCATTGATCTAAGGGGCAGCATGTCGAGCTCAACCCTTGTGGGAGCCCATTTTACACCACATTCTTTAAATCTCCAAAATATAACAGCAACATGGCTTTTCCTATACCTACATAGGAAACAAAAAATGTTAGCATAAAAAACAATGAAGCTTAAGTACCTTTGTGACACTTCATTTTTTGGCTCTCATTATTGTACTCTTCATTTTTTAGCTGATTCAATGCATTGTAAACAATGGATTATATCTCTATTGGTAGAGTGTATAGTGTAGTCCATATCCAGAGCTCTAACAGTCCTTTCCAATGATGTAGGTTCATTCCAAAGAGGTAGCAAAGACGGGGCAGATGCAAGGAGATCAATTGAATACCGACAAACAAGAAATGATGGATATGACCTATGTTATCCACTTCTTTTCTTTTACCTTCAGTTGCAAAATTCATTCTTTGTAATGTATTATTCTAGCTACCTCCATGGCTTGTGTGGAACACTTAATTTCTCTTCTCATTTTCATTCTGTCAAGAAATGTATCACAATCCAATCTTGTATAATTCATTTCTAAATAAATGAAATATTGTAATGTGAATAAACATTATAAAATAAATGAAAGTGATGATTATGATTAATCATTTATGTATTATATTTTATACTTCATTTATGCTTCAAAGCACTGAGTAAACTCTAAAATTCTATTTCCTGAAAAAATTTGCATTTCATAACTAAATCTTGATAAATCTAATGCCAATGATAGCTTAAGGAAATGCATAAATTAAAATGAAACTTCCACTTTAAGAAATGAATCAAAACTAATCAGCTCTACCAATTGAGCTATAGTGAAAATTTGGCAACATTTTGGCGATTTTCGTTGAATACTTGCCTACTAAGCATTAGATCAGTTTCCTTCAATACTCCATTGGGTGAGGAGTTAGATCTTCCCCTTCACAAAACTCGAAAACTCCTTTGAAACACTCCAAACAACAGCAAAAAAAAAATAAACAAAACTGAAAGCAAACTAATAGGCCCTGATGGCCAACCAAACATGTGTAGTAGTGCTTAGGGAAAGAAAAAAACCAAAATGAAATACGTGTTAACGCTTATTAACAACAAATACTCTACTATTTACAATCATAGTACTTATCTTAGAGAAAATGCTTGTGGTGGATCCCATTAACAAGGATAAACAACACCTCTACAGTCAACTTAGAAAGTTGGAATGTGTTATGCTCCTTGCACTTTGTGATCACATAAGGCCTGTCCCAAATTGCATTGAACTTGGAATGTCATCTAGGCTTACTTTTGAAATTGTTCCACTTGAAAACCAAGTCACCAATGATGAAATCTCATGGCTTTGCCATTTTTTCAAAAAAAAAATTTATGTAATATTGATGAATCTCAAGTTGCCTCAATACTTATTTCCTAGTCTCCTCAAGCTCTATTAACAGTGCAAATCTCACTTTGAGAGGTTGTTCATTCAACAATTTCATTGCTTTAATAAAACTCAAGGTTGGTAACTCAATGGAAATAGGTAACTTAGCTTCTTTTCCATAAGTAAGCACATAGGGAGAACAACTAGTGTCTCTTTCAGGAGTCACCATGTCATCCCAAAGGGATAAATTTAGCTTTTCATGCCATGTTTGTTGGTTGTCCTCGACAATTTTCTTAATTATCCTGATCAGATTATTGTTTATAGATTTTGCCTGCCCATTAGCTTGTGGGTAATAGTTAGAAGATGTGTTTAAAAAAATATTATTCCTAACTGACCAGTCAGAAATCGTCAAACCAGTGAAGGCTAAACCATTCTCAGAGATTATAGAATCTGAGTGCTAAATCTTGACACTAAGTCCTAATAAAAATTAAGCACAACGGTCTCATTTTCTTCTTTTTAAGCAACAACTTTGGTCCACTTAGTGAAGTAGTCTGTTGCAGTTAGAATCCATTTATGACCCACGCTTGAGGGTGGGTTGATCAACCCAATGAAGTCCAAGCCCCACTTGGAAAATGGTTGCTCCACCTGAATAGGTTGCAGAGGCATGGTTGCAAGCCTCTATTTTCTAGAAAACAAAGCACACTTCTCACATTTTTGGACCCAAGTAATTGCATCTTTGAATAGGTCTGGCCAATAGTAACCAGCCCGCATGATCTTCAGGGTTGTTCTTGCTATGAAGTGGCCTCCTGATGGCCCATCATGAATAATAGCATAAGGTCTGGCCAATTGTAATCTATAGTATCTTATTTTTTCTGTTTTCAAGCCTTTAGAACACTCACCAGTCTGCAAATAGTGTATCATTTTCTACACCCAAGTAGCAACAGGAACTGAAACAATAATTGTATCAAAATATTTAGCTTCTTTTAAGTTGTTGCCCTTTGTATTTTCAGAAATCTGCTCACATAAAACCCTTCCCCTGACAAGCTTAGTTATTTTAATCTCAATATCAAACTCCATCACCTTGGTTATCTAGCCAGCATGTTTATCATTAATATCTCAGTTAAGTGAGAAATCCTTAACAGTTGAGTGAGCAACTAATAACTAAATTTTGTTATTGGATAACATGTGGCTAAAATTTTTGAGGCTTCTTAAAACAACAAAAACATGTTTCTCAACAAAAGAATAATTCACCTCGTAATTGTGTAATACCTGGCTGAAGAACGCCATAGGCTACTCCAAGCCTTCATCATTTTGTTGGCATAACATAGCTAAAATAGTATCAGCCCCTCCAAAAGCATAGAGAATGAAATTTTTGTCATAATTTGTATTAACGAGGGTGGGGGCAGATGCAAGGGCTTCCTTTATTTTCTCAAAGCTACTCTTTCCTTCTCTAGTCCAACTAAAAGGCATTTTTTATTTTTAAGCATAGTAGTGAGGGGCTGTAACAAAACTGCAATATTGGGTATGAATCTCCTTACAAAATTAATCCTCCCAAGAAAGATTTGTAAGCTTTTCTTGTGGGCTAGTAATGGTAACTCAAAAATAGCAGAGACTCTCTCAGGGTCTATAGAAATACCTTTCTTTGAGACAATATTTCCAAGGAGTTTACCTTCGTACACATAAAATATACACTTCTTTAAATTGAGAGATACTACAAATTCTTTGCATCTTTGGAAAATCTTTTTTAAATGCTCAAAATTTCCATTAGAATTTCTTGAAAAAGTTGTAATATCATCTGAGTATACCAAAACAAATTTATTCATGAGGTCATGGAATGCCATGTCCATCACCCATTGAAACGTTGCTCTAGTGTTGGATAAGCTGAAAGGCATCTTCTTGTAGGCCATGGTGCCCCATTTGGTTGTAAATTTTGTCTTGAACTAGTCCCCTTGCTTTACCAGAATCTGATTATAACCTGAGTACCCATCCAACAAAGAAAACATGTCAAAACCAAAAAATACTTGCAAGATTTGTTCCATGGAAGGAAGTGAATAATGATCTTTCAAGGAAGCTTTGTTCAAATCTTTGAAATCAACACACAATCTAATTTCTCTGCTTTTCTTTCTAACTGAAACTAAGTTAGATACCCAAGATGTATGCTTAATAGGGAAGATAATTCCACTCTCAACTAACTTATTCAATTCTTCCTTCATAAGGTTCTCTAACGTAGGATTAAGTGGCCTCTATTTCTACCTAATAGGCTTTGCACCAGGCTCTATTTCAATAGTATGCTTGGCTAATTCTAGATCAAAACCCTTTAAATCTTTGTATTCCCAAGAAAATACATCACTGAATTCTTGACATAATAGAATGAAAGCTTGGTGTTCCTCTTTATTACAAAATTTTCCCAATTTGTGAATTTTACCCTTGAATATTTCAATGGCCTCGTAGTGTTCTTGCTTGATGGTCATGCTACATTTGTCTTTCCTCGCTTGGTCATCAGAATTGAAGATAGAGTCCAGTGTCACTAATCCTTTTGACATCTTGTTTTTCTTTAACTGCATAATCTAGCTATCATACTGCTACTACCACTTTTGTTGGTTTCCATCTACAAACTTAACTTCAGCAATTAAGAAGCTCATAATTTGCTCATCATTGCTAAAAACCTACCAACTCACATTATTATCAGGCATAGAAGGTCTGACTATAATTTTCACATATTGTCGTGCCTCTACCTTGTGAATCTCATTCAGAATATCAAATTGGGCTCCTATGGCAGCGAGCCTATCTGCATGTTTATTTTCATTTCTAGGAACCAATGTATATTAAAAGCATCAAAATTTTCTATCAAACCCCATACTCGATGCTTATACTTTTTAAGTGAGTCATTTTTTACAGCATTCAAATTCCTAACTTGATTCACAATTAACTCTAAATCACCATAAACTTGTAAACCTTTAATACCTCTCTTTCGGGCCCATTCTAGTCCATGCACCAACTTCATATTCGGCTATATTATTTGTACAACTGAATGAAAACCTAAAAGATGAATAATATTTGCTTACATCTAGTGAAACCAGCATGGCTCCACCACCAGTGCCCACACTACTCAAAACATCAAAGTAGAGCTTCCAAAGCTATTTTTCTTGTTTTTCTGATTGCCCCTCCTATTTGACCAAGTTCGGGATAAAAACATTAGGTTCATGAATCACATAAAACCCTAATCCTATTTGATTTGTGTGATGGAAAGGGTCAATCTCATGATCTTCGGTTGCCCACTCATCGAAACTTCCATTTTCTATAGGGGTGTTGTGGTCTAAGGTCATGGCTTGATCATCCAATCCATGGGTGATGTAGAGGTTAGCATTTATAAGATTTTGGACATATGGCTCAATATGGTCTTTAGCTAGAGGCTCATATTTTATGGTTAGTTTTGTGCCATATCATTTTCTAAAAAACAAATGATACCAATCAGAAGACAAAAACCCACCCAACTTAGTAGTAAAGTCTCTAGAGAGGCAAATGAAAAAATGGGGTGGCAGGTCAATAACATGAATTTCTTAAGGAATAGAAAAATTCGGGTAGTGTGCAAAGTAAGGGCCAAATTTTTAATCACCCCAACAATTTTAACAGAAGACCCATCCAACTGAACTATGCCTTTTTGGTAATTAGGCTCGTAAACAAGACCTAGTTTATTGGCTAAGCTCTTAGGCATAACTGAGCTACTCACACCAGAATCAATCATACACTTATGTACTATTTTATCACCAATAATCAGACATAAGTAAAATGGAGGGGGCTTTACCTCTTGATTTTCTATTCATTCTTGACCTCTAGGCTATTTGCAAGCACAACTTTAGCATTTCCTCAATTAGCATCGTTAGAAATAGAAAGTTCAGCCAAGGCATCCTATAGCAAACTCTTTTGACTTGGAATATGTAATGCATCCAAAATTGACATGTTGATAGTGGCCTTCTTAAGATGTTCAAAAACATTGAAGGAAATATGGCTCACCTTTTATTGAATTTTAGTAATAGTAGCATCATTTCCTTTTTGCAAAGGCTACGATTGCGTCTTAGACTGATCCCTTCTAGGTACTTCTTTCCCTCTTTATAGAATATACACTTTAGGTTGTGTCGTAGAAACAACATGGGATGAAGAAAAAGGAGGTTTGTCCTTAGTAGACTATTGTTGTGTATTTCCAACTTGTTTCCCCAAATCCATAGCTCTTTTCTTTGATGTGGTATTAGTTGAAATAGGCGTATCTTGTTGATCTTGACCGTTCACCCACAAAACTCAGAACTCTACCAGTTTGGTAGAGCAACTTCAAAATTTTCTTGCTGCTCTAGATTTTGATCTAATGCACTTTCTTGATCAACATAGATGTTATGGACCATTAAGGCCTGATTTATCATGTCATTCACACATGCTAACTAGTTATGGGGTTGATTACATAGATAACACCAATCGCAATCTTAAGCAATTTTATTCTGTGGTACGAGTTCTTTTGATGAACTAGTAGCATTTGGCTTATAGGGTTGGAAAGGTCTAGGATTGAAATTCCTTCTCTAGCCTTGATAGTCATTTTGAAAGGTTGGCCTGTTTTGTAGGTTCTGCTAGTTTGGAGCCTAATAAATCTTATTCTCTTGGCCAACTTTCTTTTTAATGTTCACTAGATCATTTCCAAAAGTCTTCAATATGTTTTTTAATCTCCTGAAGCTTTTGGGACTAGGTTGGGACAGCGGTTCATGCATTGCAATGTCATACCCTATTATTGGAATAGGCAAGACAATAGCTAAAGGAGGTAAAGAAACATAAACAAGTGGATGTACTTCAGGAAATAGGGGCATATGAGGCCTAGGGGAAATTTCTCCAGCTTGAATTAGACAATTTTCTTCTCTAATAGTGATGTCAAAAGCATTAGGGCATGTGAACCTACCCATAGATTGGATCATTACTAAAATATGTCTATTCAAAGCTTTCAAGAAAAATATAAAAGCATGTTGAGGTGTTGGCTTTACCGTTAAAGTAATTTTGTCCCAAGTCCTTTGGAATCGGTAGTTGAAATCTGCCAAGTGCTCATGTGGGTGCTCTCTTGATTGTGCTCAACTATTCTAACAGGGACATATGATCTGATTTGTCTTTGAATTGTTGGTGTAAGCCATCACCCAATGCATCCCAAGTTACGATGGAATTCATCGTAAGGCCTTTGAACCACTGTAAGGCCTTTCCCTTCAATGACGCGACCAAGAGCCTTTGTGCTACATTCTCTTGAGTGATGTTGTGAACTGAGCACAAAATGGACACATCTCGAATGTTCGATAGGTGTGGTGTGATATTCCCTAGTAAAATACGAAAACTCCTAAGGGTTGAAATTGGGATATCATCGTGTTGGGAAATATTTAATGGGCTACCCCTATTAAAAGGTGTAAATGTGTATTGTCTTGCCATCGGTAGTGCTTGAGCTACAGGAACAGGACTTCCTAGCACTAGAACTATAGGACTCAAAATTGGGGATGTGGATTTTGACCTCCCAGGTGTACCAAATAATTTATTTGTTGCTCTGCCTCTCCTACATGGTGGGGATAATTGTAGATACTCAGACACGATAGAACTTTATCTTGTCTAAATTATTTTTATGCACAAACTCCATGAAATTTGCATGCAAAATCAGAAATGGAGTCGTCAGGTATATGTAAAAAACCTCCAAAAGGCTGAATAAAAATTGTTGCATACACCAAATAACAATTTAGAAATTGAAAATTTCTCTAAAATCAAACTTTCAGTGTCCCATCGAGCATGCCAAAAACTATCATCAATCAGATATGCACCGTATGCTAAACTTACAGAAGACCTAGTTATCTACTGAAATATGGAAACCCTCTTCAGATGTGGGTGGTCTATGTGAAGAGAGAATCTCCAGAGTGAGTTGGTTCTCTGAATGAAATTTTATACTCTAAATGATTTTCTGAGGTAAAGGGAAGAAGGCTAAAATAAAATTTAAAACTCTAATCTAAGGTGATTCACTAGAAACTTATGAGATTTTGACAACACCACTCACAACAATTTCTCTAGAACAATAGCTCTCACAACCTCACTGGCACATATTTTCATCAGTGATTTGTATGGAGATCTATAAACTAAATACAACATACAACCTGAAACTATGCAATTTCGGACATAGATTCACACCATCAAGACATAAAAGGACTCAATTTTGAATCACAAAGACATCAAATTGCTATTCTAAAAATGAGACAGAAATGAGAAGAAGAACTTTGCTACTTTATTGAAACTAAAAGAGTGTCAAGTAAAATATCTGAGTATAAATGCTTACAAAACTCTTTGTAAGTGAACAAGAGAGAGAGAAGCAATAATATCCACCCCCAAAAACTAATTTTTTCTCCAAAATATAACTCCCCAAAACTCCAAATCCAAGCTCAAGAGAAAAGCTGAGAAAAAAGCCCCCAAAACTGCATCATACTGAATAATAAAGGCAGAAATTTCCCACTTTCTGCATGTCCATCCAAAAAGCTTCCAAAATTAACCCCAATCTGCTTTAAAGCTAGAAAAAACAAACCTAGTTTGTTGTCATCACCTGATATCACCGATATCACCCATGTCCAAACCCAATGAGGGAAAAACCACAGTGAGGATTAGATCAATATAAGTAATAAAAAAACCAGTACAAAGGGGCTCACATCTAAAAAGGATCAAATCCAAGGCTCCAACCAAAAAAATAAAACAAGAAGATAGAAGAAGAATGTTACACAGAGAAAACACTTCTCAATGCAACAAAGAGTCCACCATAATTTCTCGCACACTTTGTAGTCTCACATGAAAGATTTCGATGCCTTCAAATCATTGATTTTAGGAAGCATAACAACTAATGACCCACATTAGAGAAATTTTTCAAGGTAAATCTTGATATAAATATGTATGGTGTTGATGCAAGAGGTGTATGAAAGAGTAAGAAGAAAGATAGATGTGAGATTATTGCAAGTGATGTGTGTGATGCTAAATGAGGCACAAATGGGAGTTTCATGTTGAGGTTTGATGTCTTCCTAAGCTAATACTTAGTTGTTGGATTCTTTTTGTGGAAGGATTAGTAAATCCATCTGCCATGACCACCTTGAAACCTTCAAAATTTTCAATTTCTAATTTCATTCTTGTAACTAAACTTTCATCGATGAAGTTATGAGTGGCACCACTATCCACTAGCATAGTCACTCTTTGTCCTTTTAGAACGCTACAAATTCTAAAAGGGTGATATTTGGGTGCTCCTGAAAGGGTGGCTAATGTTCTAGCATTTTCTTCATCTTCTTGTTTCATTTTCTTCTTTTGTGTTTGATATTCTTCTTCAACCGACATTGCTTCTAAATTGTGTGCTTGTCCCCCTTTTCCACAAATATGTCCATACACCCATTTCTCCTTACACCGAAAATGCAATCCTTTCTTTCAAAGCTCTTCTCTGTCATCCTTTGGATTGAAGGATCAAGGAGAATTTTTTTTTGGATGCCCATCTTTCTTATAGAAGGGTTGGGTATACATGTTTGAGGTTGGATTCCTTGTACAAATTTTGTCCTTTGATGATGTGACTTCTAACCTTAATGCTTTTTGGATTGCATCTTGAAGTGATGTAGGGTCAAGAGCGCTTACCAAGCCATAGATTGATTCTTTTAACCCTTCAATAAATAGGTATGTAAGTCTACCTTCGGTAATCCATGGTACTGTGACTGATTTTTTTTTTAAATTCTACTACATAATCCTCTATGGATCCTTGTTGTTTTAATTGGGTTAGTTCTTTTGAAGTGCCTCTTGGGATGCTTTTGATCAAATCGTTTTATGAGCCTTTGTGTGAATTCATCGTAGGTTGTTATGTTTTGGTGCCCTTGAGTAATAATACCATGATGCCACCAATCGTGTGCAACTCCTTCCAAATGTAAAATGACAAATTTGATAGCATCTTCTTTGGTCATGGGACTAAGGGAAAAATAGGTGTATAACTCTTGGACCCATGAATGTGCCATGACTTTTCCCGATCCATCAAATTTGGGGAATGCCATTTTACTCACCCTTTGACGTAAATCTTTGTTAGGTTGTCTTTTTTCCTTTGTAGGGGTACTTTGTGTCCTAGTGTCACAATATTCCCTAAATGGGATATTTCTCCTAATTTTAGGGTCCAGTCTTGAGTAGGCCCCAATGTATTAGTCAAATTCATTAGTTGGTGGATTAATTCTTCTTCTTCTCTTGTTGATTCTTCCCTAGGTAAGAATGAGGGTCTTGTTAACCTAGTTGTTTCAACCCTTATGGTGTTTTATTGTTATTTTTTGAGTGATTTGAATTGGCATCCCTCCCATTGGTTTGGTTAAGAGTGTTAATTATGTTATTCATTTTTTGTAGGGTTTGGAGAAGCATTTGAGTTGTCCTCTCATTTTGTTTCATGAATGCTTGAGTTGTCCTTTCGTTTTGTTCCTTGAAGGCCCTCAATTCATTTTCTAGTTGCTCACCCATTTTATTGTCTTGAGTAGGGTTGTTATTTGTTGCAAGTTTCCTTCTTTCTCTTTCCAATGCTCTTTGAGCTCTTTGTTTTAATTGCATAAACTACTCTTCTTGAACCTTAGGTTGGCAGGATCAAAGCTTTGATACCAATTATATTGTCCCCTTTTAGGGATATACCTGATTTTGCCCAAAAATAACAATTCCAACAAATGCAATTCATTTACCAATAAAATTCTATAAAATTACATAATTGCAATACAATTTAGAGAAAATATTAATTAATTAATATCAAAGCATTAATATTAAGGATCTATATGATAATATACAAATAATCTTTATTGAAATCAAAATATCCTAAATTCATTTGTATCCATTTCATAGCTTATTTCCAATAGCCAACCACATTAGGAATTTGATGGAAAAGCTTGATAGGGCATCGGGAGAATGTCCTCCTCAACCAAGCCCAAGGGCATAGAATAAGCCTCCAAGTCATTCAGCCCCTTGGCCCACAAGTACGGCAGGACCTCCAGTCCATCCATCTTGGGGTTGGCGTGCTTGATGGGGGAATCGGTACTGCTACATCTTCCTATCAAACATTTCACATTGATTCCAAATATGATTGTTGATGGAAATCAAGTAAGTAATTACTAATCCTATATTTCTTGATTGATTGGCCATTTTATCAAATAAGTAAACTTAAAGCTGCCTAATAGATTTATGTTGAGATAAATAAATAAATACAATAATATTGCATAATATTATAGATCACTCTGTTTTTTTTTTTTTTAGGATTCTATTCCAAATCAGACTTGATTCCTTCGATGCCTTCCTCAATTGAGATTTCTCTCTTTTTATATCTCCCTTAGTGGAGGGAGTCATACCTTTTCATTAACATCACAACCTTGGCAAGGGGTACATCCCTTCATAATCAGGTGTTGCCCTTAATTATTAATTTACTTACATGTTGGTCGGCTCGCATATAAATAAAGTGCTAATTATTAAAACTCTTTTCATTTTGGTCAGCCCTTTGAATAAATTATTGTTATTTTAATTTCTTTTGCATCAAGGTGGGCCTTTTTGTGTCTATTTGCTAATAATTAAATTATTCTAACCGAGGTCGGCCTTGTTATCATTTAATTTCAATGCTTATGTTTCACTATTTAATGTTGTGATCTGATTTGTAAGGCAATGTTCTTAGCGGGGGCATGAAATTTTTGCAAGAACTTAGTGGTTATGTAAAGGCAATGAAGGTAGTTTTATCATGATATTGTACTAGGTGTGTTGAGCACCAGCATGACGTGGTAACTAACATAGGATTGTTATAAAGATTTAGGGAATTGTTAAGTGGTGGAGCCCAAGGTGAGATTTAATGTTTCCCAAAAGGAGGGTCATTTAAAGAAGGTAAGGGTTGGGTGGTTCTCAAGTCTTGAAGCCCTTTGTGTTTGTGATAATTTCCAACTCTCTAATATTTTTGAGAAGCCCAAGGATTGTTGCATTTATGTAAATTGAATGATGGATATGTTTGTGATAATTTCCAACTCTCTAATATTTTTGAGAAGCTCAAGGATTGTTGCTTTTATGTAAATTGAATGATGGATATGTTTGTTTGATTTTCTCTATCATGCATGCTTCATTGAGGGGTCTATAGTCAATACAAATCTTGGTGTGCTAGTCCTCCTTGATTGAAATCACCAGGGGACTCACCCACTTTAATTCATCTATCAAAAATGTTACACTTGCTTCTAGTATCTTATCGTTCTCTTCCTTTTCTTTGATGTATCTAGCCTATACAACCTCTTTTTCATTGGCTTAACTCAAGCTTTCGTTTGATGTATGTTTCTCTTAGAGATTGATGCAAACCTTTTATTCATCGATAACCTTTGAGAATAACTCTTCATAATTGAAAAACTCAATGACTTGCACAAGGTTCTATTCCTTCCAATAGTTCCCACCAATAGCTATCTTTGATGCTTCCTCAATCCCAATGTTAACTCAACTATTTTAATTATTTCATTTAAGTATGCGTCATCCTTCACTACTTTGACATTCTCTTTTTATTTCTTGATAATATTTTGGAATTAAATCTTCATAATTACACAACTCAATGATCTGTGCTAGGTTCTCTCCCTTCCAATAGTTCCTAATTGTAACTATCCTCGTTACTTCCCCAGTCCCAATGTTAACTCAACTATTTTGAGCATTTTATTAAATTATGTGGCATCCTCTACTAGCTTTTTTCTCTTTGATGTTTGGACCTACAAGTTGCGCAACACATCCACTTCTTCATTATCATTCTACACATCCATACCATATAGGTGTTTTTTAACAAATGCCCTTGTACTATTCCTAGCTTTATCTCTTTCTTGTTTGCTATCCCTCCTAGCATAATTTATTGACTTGTTCCTCAAGTCCTCTTCACTATATGTTTTGTGCACGATGGTGACAATCATTATTTGTTCACTAAATAGAACAACTCATAAACTATTTAGTACCTATTAACGTTTGATGTAGGGTTTTGAAATTCAAAGATGAGATGGAAATCTATTGTTAGATGTTCTCAGCTTAAAATTTCCCTATCATCTCCTCATGAACATATCATATTCAAATAAATATTGTTAGAGTGTACAAATTTATGTAACCACAACTTGGGGTCACAATTCTCACCAAGCAAGCTTCAGAATCCTTGAGAGGTGATAATATGTGTTTGTGCAAAAGTCTCCCCTGTATATATGAGTGCATGCTTTTCACAATAGCGTGTCACACTCTTACATGTATCACAATGGATAGCACACCACACTCATTATAAGTCCATGATCATTAGATCATCTCACTCTTTTCAATTTGATTGTTAATGTGTCACACTCATATGTATAAATATTAGCAAAGTGTCATACCCTTTTCATAGGTAAAGAGCGTCCAACCTTCTAGTCCTCCTATCTAACCTTCGATGAAAGCACTTAATATTTATCCACATGTCACATGTGTACTAGGATTGGTCCTTTCTACCCACAAGGAGTTGTTGCTATATTTTTAGTGCATGGATCCTCTCATCATTTTAAGAGACTAAACCTAGGATTACAAGGCTTCAAATGGAGTTAAATATACTAGTCCAATTTTCCCATGCATTTACCATGGATTAAATTTAATCAAGGATTCTATGGAAAACTTGAGTATGGTTAGCTCTAAGTGAACCCTCATCCACCTAGGTTAAGCTTCTTATTCCATCAATGGGCTCATCCCCTAGGGATGTGTACACAAATCCAGTATGCTCAAATGAGACCAATGCTAATACCTGTTGGGATTAGTATGATTGGTTACTCCTTCCGATTGAGTCACCTCTAGCACACTTTGTTCAAGCTTTTTCAACAACAATACAATTTAGATAATACACCTTGGTGTAAAAAAATTGCCTAATCCACTTTTGGTTCCTATCGTTGTTCTTCTCGTGTTTCTATAATCTTTTGTTGCATTTCCCAAAACATGTGCATAATCTTTTGGTGTATTACATCGTGCATAACTTGTTTTGTATGTATCAAAATTCATTTTTTTTGTTGGAACAAGGATATCGATACCTAGTGCATAGATTTTTTTCAGATTTTTTTTCACTAATTTACTATTTTTTGGAACATGTGTAGAATAGAGAACTTGATATTCGGTGAAAACCTTATGTTCAGTAAAATTTAAAAAATAATAATAAAACCAAAATATATTAAAATTATAGTTGTTGGAAAGCTCGTTTCGAGGACTACGAAAATTTAGGGTCTTCGTTTGAAGAACTCTTTGAATGAAGGCACCTTCAAACGAAGGGGGAGGGGGGGTGGGGCTTCATTTGAAGGCGACTTCATTTGAAGGCACCTTCAATCGAAGGGGTCTTCGAATGAAGACCCTAATATGGAACACACAACGTGACCAACGACCACCTTCAAACAAAGGTTTCCAAATTAGAAAAATATTAAATTTTTTTAACGATCGAATTTTGTTCGAAGGCTTAGTTGGCCTTTTTAAAATAAAATAAAAAATTCATGATGCATACAAATAGGGAAGTTGTTTTTTCTTAATTAATAACATCAAGTTCCATACTCCATGATAATCAATTGCTAAATTTTTGGATTGAAATTGTGTGATTTTTAAAAATCATTTCAATCAATAAATTTAGCAATTTTTTTTCTTTTTTTCTTTTTAAATCAATATAGCAAGATAAATTCACATTTTTGTTCTACAAGAAAGACTTTGGAGGATAAAATATTTGAGAGAGGAATTGTTAAGCCATATTTTACAAAGAAAGAGATGGGAAATAGAAGGACAAGATAAAATAAGAGTGCATGAAAGCATTTAGTAGAAAAGGCATAAATATTACGTGAAGAAAAAGCTTGCAAAGATATTATAGACGAAAACAAGGTATGCATCTTTTCTTTTCTATTTTTTAATATTGTTCCAAAAATATAAATTTTTAAGAGAAACAAAATTATCTTTTAATCTAGGTCACTCAATTTATGCTTAAATATATACCAACTCCCACCCATTTCTTTCCCACAATGAATCAACTTGACCTACACATTTTGCATGATTTATTATTACATCCTTGTATTAAAGGGCATTTGATTGCATTCATTTCTTATCATCCTAGCATTTCAAGGGCCTTTCATTATAGGAGTATTTCAATTTGGGAGCACTAAAAAAAATCTAGATTTACATCATCAGATCTAAGAGATCTAACATATGCATGTCTAAAGACTCATGTATTTGATCATTTTTTCAACTATAAAACTAATCCTTTTAGGGGATGACTCAGGAGAATTTGATCCTAGTGATTCAACGACCTTCCCAAGGTATATTTCAATACTACATATCATTAATGATTAAAGAGAAAGGCAAAGAATACAATGAATCGAAAGATAAAAATGTGCATTATACCAAATTAGATTCACAATCCACAAATCATATCTACGCATGTAGAAATTACCTTAATTTAAATTGGTCCACAATAGAGTTGATGGACTATCAATGTGGCATTATAGTTATTTCAAGTTGTGTGAACTTCATTGTTTTAGAGCTAAGTACATTTTTTCATCACAATTACTTTTTTAAATTAACATTTAATATTAATGATTCATTTGAAGGCGACTTCATTCGAAGGCACCTTCAATAGAAGGGGTCTTCGAATGAAGACCCTAATATGGAACACACAACATGACCAATGACCACCTTCAAACGAAGGTTTCCAAATTAGAAAAATATTAAAAAATTTTAACGATCGAATTTTGTTTGAAGGCTTAGTTGGCCTTTTTAAAATAAAAAATAATAATTCATGATGCATATAAATAGGAAGTTTTTTTTTCTTAATTAATAACATCAAGTTCCATACTCCATGATAATCAATTGCTAAGTTTTTGGATTGAAACTGTGTGATTTTTTAAAATCATTTCAATAAATAAATTTAGCAATTTTTTTTCTTTTTTTCTTTTTAAATCAATATAGCAAGATAAATTCACATTTTTGTTCTACAAGACAGACTTTGGAGGATAAAATATTTGAGAGAGGAATTGTTAAGCCATATTTTACAAAGAAAGAGATGGGAAATAGAAGGACAAGACAAAATAAGAGTGCATGAAAGCATTTAGTAGAAAAGGCATAAATATTACGTGAAGAAAAAGCTTGCAAAGATATTATAGACGAAAACAAGGTATGCATCTTTTCTTTTCTATTTTTTAATATTGTTCCAAAAATATAAATTTTTAACAGAAACAAAATTATCTTTTAATCTAGGTCACTCGATTTATGCTTAAATATATACCAACTCCCACCCATTTCTTTCCCACCATGAACCAACTTGACCTACACATTTTGCATGATTTATTATTACATCCTTGTATTAAAGGGCATTTAATTGCATTCATTTCTTATCATCCTAGCATTTCAAGGGCCTTTCATTATAGGAGTATTTCAATTTGGGAGCACTAAAAAAAATCTAGATTTACATCATCAGATCTAAGAGATCTAACATATGCATGTCTAAAGACTCATGTATTTGATCATTTTTTCAACTATAAAACTAATCCTTTTAGGGGATGACTTAGGAGAATTTGATCCTAGTGATTCAACGACCTTCCCAAGGTATATTTCAATACTACATATCATTAATGATTAAAGAGAAAGGCAAAGAATACAATGAATCGAAAGATAAAAATGTGCATTATACCAAATTAGATTCACAATCCACAAATCATATCTATGCATGTAGAAATTACCTTATTTGAAATTGGTCCACAATAGAGTTGATGGACTATCAATGTGGCATTATAGTTATTTCAAGTTGTGTGAACTTCATTGTTTTAGAGCTGAGTACATTTTTTCATCACAATTACTTTTTTAAATTAAAATTTAATATTAATGATTTATCTATTTTTAAAATCGAGAATAATTAATCTAAGATATCTAGATCCATACCTCTATATCTCTCTTACTATGTTTCTTTCCATCTATTTAGATTTCTACCTCTAATAGATAATCTCTCTTAATATGTTGAGCTCTCTCTTTATCTAGATATTTATCTCTTTAGAAGAGCCTCTCCCTCCCCTCCTTGAGATGGAATTTTAAAAATATTCATGTGTTTACTAAGGATTTATAGATATAATCTCTTAATTATTTTGTTCACAATCATAAATGACAATTGTTTGAACATGGCCTCATGACTTGGTGTACTTTGGCTAGTAAAGATATATTAGTCCATTGACTTACAATAATCTAAAAGTGGAGTATAGATGTTAATTAAATACATGTTGAAACATAGAAAAAAGGTGACCCTAAGTCTAATGCAAAGAACCTAGGATCAATTTTTTTTTTTTATAAAGTCATTTAGGATACAAATCAACAAGGTGATTAGATTGACTTTCAACCTTGTAGGTGAGTCAATCATATTTGGATTTGCATATTTGTGGGGGTGTTGGGTATGAATTAGAATTATTTTCCTTAGTTAACCTAATTAGACTATGTGCCCTAACATGAAAATGCAAGATTCTGACAATTGAGAGACTGTAATAGAAATTTGCAAGCAAATCTGACAAAGGAAGAGCTTTGTGCACCTATTCTGTAAATTAAGAGATGATCTGAATAAGAGGATAGAGCCACCCAAGGGCGTCCATGTCCTTGTGGGAATATTCTAGATCTATTTTCGTAGTCCTTTGATGTCGGATATGAGATTTTCAATTTCGCTTGCAAATTTGTCAGATCACTATCTTGTAAGTGAGTTTTTGTAGCTTGTTAAGATGTAGGGTTTTGAATGCAACAATGGAAAATGGATCTTGAAGCTTCCTTCAATATTCTCAAAACTTGAAATCTACACATTCAAAGAGAGAGGAAGGGTTGTTCTATTTAGGGGCTTGCCTAAGTAAAACTCCATGTTAGTGTTTCCACTTCCACAATGACAATGTCAATGATAAAAGGATAAATGATAGGAGGGAATGATGAATCAACAAAGTGCTGCAACTCACCACCTTTCAATGGATTATTTGAAGGACTAAAATCATGCATATCACCTCAAGGTCTTGAATCTTTCTTGCTTGATTTGTTTGAATTGCTTGGAGACCTACAAAAGGGTTAGCCTTAGCAAACAATGATAACACAAACATACATAAATTCACATGTGATTTGACATGATGTTTAGATTTTGAATTGCTGCAATAAAGCTCTGAAATATTGCTTTCGACTTGTTTGATAGTGCTCTTGATCATAAGGTTTCACCTTTTGCTTCTTGTTAGATTTCAAATGATGCAATAACTAGGTATTTATAGAAATTTATTCATTTTTTTCGCAAATTAGATTCCAATAGTCGACATTTGCAACTTGAATTGAACATGATAAAATGCTGACACCAACATATTCAAATTTAGGACCAAGCAAATTAGGGGGATGTTGTCACCATAGGGCGTTTATCCCAACCCTATTTTTCAAAAAATAATGTGTCGGGGGTAATGTACCATATGAATGCATTTTTTTGTTTGTTTGTAATTTATTGGAAAAATAAGCCATATAATGCATAATTTAGGAAATTAGGGGTTCAATCAAGTCCAATAATTTAGGGGGAGCAAAACAGTGTGAAATTATCAAGGATGACAATTTTCGACACTACACATGTATACAATCAAATGATATAATGTAGAGTTCAACAACTTTTTTTTAGCCATGTTGATCATTTTATCTTGCTCCTTTGTAATGAATCATAGATGTTGCTTCATGTTTATAATCTTAAGACTTGTGGGTGATATCTAAATGAATAATTTTTTATATACATTTGTACAATATAGATTCATAGTATTTTCTTTATTCATTTCTTTAAGACAAAATACCATGTGTAGGATTAAATGGTAGAAGGAGATTGTATATAACTTTAGTTAAGCCTATTAAACCTATAGGGCCATAAATCTTGTTCTCCTTTTTTGAACTATTATTTTGTCTTATTTGAGTAGTCTAAATTCCACATCAAAATTTTCTATCTACATACCCAAGTTTTCACTATATTATTTTTCCAAGGTATTGAAATATGCAAACTCATGTGGAATGATATTGTAAAAGAATATATCAAATTGTTGTTCTTTTTTTGAACTATTATTTTGTCTTATTTTAGTAGTCAAAAATCCACATCAAAATTCCCTATCTACATACCCAAGTTTTCACTATATTATTTTTCCAAGGTATTGACATATGCGAACTCATGTGGAATAATATTGTAAAAGAGTATATCAAATTATTCTACTTTTTTTGAGCTATTATTTTGTCTTATTTCAGTAGTCTAAATTCCACATCAAAATTTTCTATCTACATACCCAAGTTTTCACTATATTATTTTTCCAAGGTATTGACATATGCGAACTCATGTGGAATGATATTGTAAAAGAATATATCAAATTATGCTATATGTGCATTGATGATATAAATGGGGTATACAAATTCAATTTTATTCATGCTTGAGCATTTTAATTACCATGAAGTACATTTAATGCCTATGTCAACTTATTACGAGCCTTCACCTATCAATTGATCTATTAATTTAGGAACTTTAATTCTTTACCATTTTTTAAACCTGGCCATAGATTCTAGTGAATGAAGAAAGAAAAATGAAAAATATTTAGCACAATATCAGTAGGACTAACCTATATTAATCATGGTTATTCTCCATAGGATCAATATCATAACAATTAACAAATGAGGTCCCTCTCCCCCCTCCCTCCCTATCTCTCTCCCCCTACCTTTTGCACACTCCTTCCCTTCCTCCCTAGATTTAAGTTATTTTTTTCACCTCTAGGTCTATCCCTCACTATATTCCTATACAGTGAATTTGAATATTAAATCCTATGTACATTTATTAGTTATTATGTATGTACATTATTTATAGTATTTTTTTATGGAGGCTTTTAAAAATATAGTGACAAGTAGTTAAATATTTTTTATTTTTCTTTTATTTATATGACTTTTGTGTGTAGGGGCTCAACATATAGAAACAAAATTAGAAGTCGAGTCAAATTTAAATACTAGAGCAAACAAGGTTAAATAACACATAGTTGATGTTAGGGAGGAGACCCAAATGCAAGCAATGGATGTTGGAGACGGGTCTTCTAAAAATTTAGATCATTTACTTGAAATGAATATTGAATAAATTAAAATTCTATGTTGAACAACCTAGACATACTACTAGGAGGTCAATAAATAAATCCGTAAAGGAAATAATTGTTCATTTCAATAATCTTGATACACTTGATCAAACCCAACTTTATCTATTGTACTTCTTAGTAATGAGCTAAAAGAGCCATTACAATTGTAAGGTGTAGATTCTAGTATGAAAAGGAGAAAAGATTCACAGCTAGAAAAAAATATTGTTGAAAATGTTAAAAAATGTTTGGATTCCATTGAGAAACAATCTTGATTAATGAATAAGGCCATTTCAAAAAGAGTGACGTTGACATTTATTTTAAGTGAAAAAATGGCCAAAAAAGACAAATCTCTTCATTTTCAACTGAGATTGGTTTCCGTAAAGAGACAATAACACAATATGTGAGAAGGAGAAAGGTTTTGGATGATAGTACATTAAAAGGCAATTGAGAAATTATGTGTAGAGCTTCTCGATCTAACATGATTGAATATTTTAGGAATTTGATCTCAACTTTTTAGAACGATCATATCCGTTTTTCATAAAATAGTAGAGATGTTATCAAACACAGGATTGAGTTCAATAGTAATGAATTGCATACAAAATATTGGTAGATATTATACAACATGAGATGTGATGTTTTGTAATTCAAATCCTCATATAAATATTGGGCAAACAATGTTTGAAAGGTTAAGGTCATATTATGTGAAGACAAACAAAGTTTTTGAAACTTCTTGTGTTGTCATTATCATATTAAATTTGATTTTTACTATCAAGTGTTTAAAAATATTAGAGAAGAAAGTGATGGTTTTCAAAATGCATCTCCTAAACGGGAAAGTCAGTTCATAGCATCCATCTTATGTAGTAAATCAGATGATGATAATGCAACCAGTCACATAAATTGCATAAAGGGATTTTGTGAAGCATGTGAAAATTTAGCTAAAATGTCTTTGCGAAACGAAGATACTGACCCGACGAGGTTGATAAATTGTAAGAGTTATAAGTACATAAAGTTTCAAACCAAAATTGGGAAAGAATTGACAAGGTTAGATTATGTAGAAGATGTAATACTTATTGGAACATTTATGATTTTTTTTTTGTAAATTGATACAATCGTACATATATCATGCTTTGTTTTTTTTCTAAATGGAAAGCACAATAGTTTCAAACATTAAGAGATATTTTCCCATTTGAAATAGTTTTATTAGTAGTCAACTTTACAAAAAATTACTCTTTTGTACATCAAAAAGAGATTCAATCACAATATTATTTTTCAAAGCAAATCACTATTATGGTGCATGTGTGTTATCTACATGCACAAATGGATTTGGATGGTGTTGATAGTACATTTGAAACATGAATCATTAAGAAAGGATATCATTTTTGTGTTAGTAATGATAAAAATCATGATACATTTTGTAGAACATTGCTTTAATTTTTTTTTTGAATATTTGGCAATTAGGGGTGTAAAATTAAAAAAAATAAAATTGTATGGTTAGATGGATGTGCATCACAATTAAAATCATCAAGGCCATTTTATGCACTATGTAGATATCATCAAAATGATAATATACCACATGTTTAAAGTTTATTTGAGAGTGAGCATAGAAAAAGTGAATATGATGGCGCAAGAGCATCAAACGTGCTTTAAGAAAGCATCAAATGAATTATGTGAGAGATCATATAAAAGATGCACATGATGTTGAATGGTGTAAGAAACACTTTGGATCAAATGAGGTTGGCACATCTTTATGAACAAGTCGATACAGTACAACACATTTACATAATTTAAGTACATTATGTTAAATTAGAATAATGTTAAATATATATGTATGTGTACAAATTATATACATGCATGAGTACATGATTTAAAAATTTACAACTCACTTATCCACTAACATTAGTTACATCAATTGAATCATGCCTATGCACATGCTCCATCCTCAAACTAGGTGTAACATGAGCTATAAAATATAAATGTGTACGTTAGGACTATCTACCATTTAAGTAAAACAAATAATTTAAAGTTTAAACAAGTTTAAATCATGCATGTGTGCATATACATACATACCTGCCCATCAGGTGGTGAATGATCCACTACAATGATCGTATCTACCAACTCCTCTGTATCATACATCATTTTGGATATTTCTAATAATAATGAATCTAGTGGACTATGCAGGTGAGTTGAAATTGATGACGAGTTTGCATGTAGCAGCATATCCATATAACCTGACTATCCCATCATCTGCAACATCTCCTCAAGTGAATCCGAACCCTAGGGATGTATGATGTTCAACATTGTAGAAGGATCAGTAGGTGTATTTTCCTTTGCAACAACCATATGATCTATAGGTGGATTAGGATGTGCATTGCTACTAGAGTAATGAGAATACTGTGAAGGACCTATAACTTGACTAGATCCTAGATGTAAACAACAAGCATGTGGGTAGAACTTTCTGTTCACATCTAGGATCCAACTAGGCTATATGTCCTTTACAACATTCTCATCACCCTGGTAGTACTACACATCTTGATCCAGATAGATACACCTATGGATCCTTCTGCAAGTGTTGAGCAACATACATCCTAGGGTTTGGATTCACTTGAGGGGCAATTGTAGATCATGGGATTGTTAGGTTATATGGATATGCTACTACATGCATACTTTTCATCTTTGTCAACTTGCTTGCATAGTCCACTACACTCACCATTACTGAAACTAGGTAGGGAGACCTGTGATACCAACGAGTTGGCAGATACGATCATTGCAATATATATTGCACCACTTGATACACAAGTATGTATCCATGTGCATGCATACACAATTTAAATTTGTTTAAATTTTAAATTACTTGTTTTATTTAAATGGTAGATAGTTTTAATGTACACACACACACACATATATAGAGGGAGTTAGTTCATATTACACCTAGTTTGAGGATAAAGCATGTACGTAGGCGTGATTCAGTTGATGCGATTACTGTTAATGGACAAGTGAGTTTTAAATTTTTAAATCATGTACTCATGTATGTATATAATTTGTATACATGTATATATATTTAACATTATTATAATTTAATATAATGTACTTAAATTATGTACATGTGTTGTACTATATCGATTCGTTCCTAAAGATGTGTCGACCTCATTTGATACAAAGTATTTTTTACACCATTCAACAACATCATGTGCATCTTTTATACGATCTTCTACCTAATTCATTTGATGTTTTCTTAGAGCATGTTTGATGCTCTTGTGCCATCATGTTCACCATTTTCATGCACTCTCAAAGAAACTCCAAATATGTGGTATATTGTCATTTTAATGATATTTACATAGTGCATAAAATGGCCTTGATGATTTGAATTGTGACACACATTCATCTGACCATACAAAATGTTTTTCAATTTTTACACCTTTGATTTCCAAATATTCAAAAAACTTCTTAAAGCAATGTTCTACACAATGTGTGTCATGCTCTTTATCATCACTAATATAAAAGTGATATTCTTTCTTAATGACTTGTGCTTGAAATGTACTATCAACACCATCCAAATCTATTTGTGCATGTTGATAACACATGCACCATAATAGCGATATGCTTTGATAAGTAATATTGTTCCGTTTGTGCAGTAAATTTTTGCAAGTCAAGTACTGATAAAATTGCTCCAAGTGGGAAAGTATCTCTTAATGTTTGAAATTATTGTGTTTGCCACTTTAAAAGAATGATGTATGTACGGTTGTATCAATTTATAGAAAATTTTCGTAAATGTTCCAATAGGTATTTCCTCTTCTACATAATCTAACTTTATCGATTCTTTCCCAATTTTTGTTTGAAACTTAATGTACTTGTAACTCTTGCAATTTACCAATTTTATTGAGTCAGTATCTTCGTTTCTCAAAGGCATTTTAACCAAATTTCCACATGTTTTACAAAGTTCTTTTATGCAATTTATTTTAATGGTTGCAT
The DNA here is from genome assembly GCA_007115665.2 of Sequoiadendron giganteum. Classification (NCBI taxonomy): domain Eukaryota; kingdom Viridiplantae; phylum Streptophyta; class Pinopsida; order Cupressales; family Cupressaceae; genus Sequoiadendron; species Sequoiadendron giganteum. Next base: position 132,666,675 of record CM021103.1, on the reverse strand, counting down.
TATCATCTGATTTATAACATAAGATGAATGCTATGAACTAACTTGCCCATTTAGGAGACATTTTTAAAACCATCATTGTCTTCTCTAATCTTTCGAAACACTAGATAGTAAAGATCAAATTCAATATGCTAATGACAACAAGTTTCAAAAATCTTGTCTTTCTTCACATAATATGACCTTAATTTGTCAAATATTATTTGCCCAATCTTTATATGAGGATTTGAATTACAAAATATCACATACATATCATGTTGTGTTATATCTAACCAATGTTTTGTATATAGTTCATTATTATTGGACCCAATCCTATGTTAGATAACATCTCTATTATTTAATCATTCCAAAAGGTTGAGATCAAGTTCTTAATATTTTCATTTTTGTTAGATCGAGGAGCTCTACACATAATTGTCCAATTGCCTTATGAGGTACTATCATCCAAAACTTTTCTCTTTTTTGCATATTATGTTAGTGTCTTTCTACTGAAACCAATCTCAGTTGAAAATGAAGAGATTTGTCTTTTTTTGGCCATTTTTTCACTTAAAATAGATGTCAACATCACTTTTTCTTGAAATGGCCTTATTTGCTGATCGAGATTGTTTCCCAATGGAATCCAATTTTTTTTTTAACATTTTCAACAATATATTTTTTTAGGTGTGAACCTTTCTTACTTTCAACAATATATATTTTTAGGTGTGAACCTTTCCTCCATTTCATACTCGAATCTACATCCAACAATTGTAATGGCCTTTTTAGCTCATTACTAAAAAGTTCAATTGATAACATTTGGACTTGATCAAATGTATCGAGATTATTAAAATGAACAATTATTTCCTTCGTAGTTTTATTCATTGACCTCCTAGTAGTATGTCTAGGTTGTTCAACATAAAATTTTAATTTCTTCATATCCATTTCAAGTAAAAGATCTAAATTTTTAGAAGAAATTTTTCTCTTCACCTCTTTAGTTAGATTTATATGCTCATCCATGATTGTAGTAGGAAGCGATCCTAACCCATCTCCAACATCCATTGCTTGCACTTGGGCCTCCTTTTTAACATCAACTATGTGCTTTTCAATCTCGTTTGCTCCAGTATTTATATTTGGCTCAACTTCTAATTTTGTTTCTATATGTTGAGCCCCTACACACAAAAGTCATATATATAAAAGAGAAGAAAAAAATATTTAACTACTTGTCATTATATTTTTAAGAGCCTCCATAACAAAATACTATAAATAATGTACATACATAATAACTAATAAATATACACAATATGTAATATTCAAATTCACTGTATAGGAATGAAGTGAGGGATAGAACTAGAGGTGAGAAAAATAACTTAGATCTAGGGAAGGAGGGAGGGAGCACATGAAAGGTAGGGGGAGAGAGATAGGTAGGGAGGGAGGGACCTAGAGGACTTATAGAGGGACCTCATTTGTTAATTTCTATGATATTGATCCTATGGAGAATACCCATGATTAAGATGGGTTGGTCTTATTAATATTGTGTCAAATATTTTTTATTTTCTCTCCTCATTCACTAGAGAATCTATGGCCAATTTAGAAAAATGGTAAGGAATTAAATTTCCTAAATTAAAAGATGAATTAATAGGTGAAAACTCATAATAATTTGGCACATAGGTATTAAATGTACTTCATGATAATTAAATGCTCAAGCATGAATACAATTGAATTTGTATACTCCATTTATATCATCAATGCACATGTCTAGTATAATTTGATATATTCTTTTACAATATCATTCCAAATGAGTTCACATATGTCAATACCTTGGGAAAATAATATAGTGAACTTGGGCTATGCAGATTGAAAATTTTAATGTGGAATCTACACTATTGAATCAAGACAAGATAATAGTTCAAAAAAAGTTGAACGAGATTTATGACCCTATAGGTTTAATGGGCTTAACTAAATTTATAGTCAATCTCCTTCTACCATTTAATCTTACACGGTATTTTTTCTTAGAGAACGAATACAGAAAATATTATGGATCTATATTGCACAAATGTATATAAGAAATTATTCATTTAATATTACCCACAAGTCTTAAGACTATAAACAAGAAACATCTATGATTCATTACAAAGGGGCAAGATAAAATGATCAACATGGCTAAAGGAAAGTTGTTGAGGTCTACATTATATCATTTGATTGTATACATGTATTTAATTAATTTATGCACCCTACTTTTAGATTATTGTAAGCCAATGGGCTAATATATCTTTATTGGCTAAGGTACACCAAGTCATGATGCCATGTTCAAACAATTGTCACTTAGCTTATGATTGTGAACAAAATAATTTAGAGATCATATTTATAAATCCTTAGTAAACACATGAATATTTTAAAATTCCATCTCGAGAGAGGGAGAGAGAGACTCTTTTAGAGAGAGATAGAGATCTAGATAGAGGGAGAGCTCGACATATTAAGATAGATGATTTATGAGAGGTAAAGATTTAGATAGATGGAGAGAGACATATAAAGAGAGATATAAAGGTAGAGTTCTAGATATCTTAGATCAATTATTTCAAATTTTAAAAATAGATATCTTATTAATATTAAATGTTAATTTAGGAAAGTAATTGTGATGAAAAAATGTACATAGCTCTAGAACAATGGAGTTCACACAACTTGAAATAACTATAATGCCACATTGATAGTCCATCAATTCTATTGTGGACCAATTTCAAATAAGGTAATTTTTACTTGCATAGATATGATTTGTGGATTGTGAATCTAATTTGGTATAATGCACAATATTAGGGCTGATGCAAGAAGTTGGGTCCACAAAAAGATCAAAAAGTGGAAGTGTTTTTGCTGTTTTCCAGAAGTGATTCAACATATTGAATCTAGTTTACAAATATGTAATTTATTCAAATACCCAGATGATAGAAATTAAATTTTGATAGGGATGTATGAAAATCACTTTTTTAAAGTCCCTGTTTTTTTACCATAGAATGCAATTGTAGGGACACCACTTTTTGACCTAAATAAAAGTATTTTGTTAATTCCTTTCGGGGAAAGAGACCTAACAACATGAAGATTGATGATAAATTTTATTTTATTGAATTTTTATTGGCCTTAATTGTTGTTTTTAAAAATCAACGTGTACAGACAGTATAATTGGACCTAAACTAAACATTTTTTGAATCTTTTTTTTTCATTGCACATAGAGAATTGTCTAAAGATTGATGCCATATAATTTTTTTTACAAGAAATTTAACCAAAAAAAAGTCTGATATTTCAAGTTTATGGACTAGTTTGCTTAGAAATTAATTAAAAAATAATAAATATAATCCAATCTAAATAAAAATTATATATTTGAAAACTAGACATCGTGTTCTCTAATTCATAGATTGATTGAGAAAAATAAATCATCAACCATATTGCCAAAGTTGGACATTCTTCTTGAATCTATCTTAGTTTTTCAGTTGTAGGTCAAAAGCTAAGGGTCGGGTTGCCAAGCCTTTCCCGAGCCTAAAACCAAGGCAAAATGTGGGTTGGGGATTCAAAATAAAATGTTTTTTAGAAACGCATACGTGTTTTGTGTTGCAAAACGAGTACACATTTTGCGCTACAAAATGCATATGTGTTTCTAAAAGGTATTTAAGTTTTTAAATAAATGACTTGTATGTGTTATAGAACGCATATGCATTATATAATGCGTATGCATTTTTTATGTTCGCGTACTCGATGAATAACGCATACACTTTTTTTTAATAACGCATACGCGTTTTTTGTGATATTTTTTTTTGGTCGAAATTTCCCCTCTTTGTGGACCCAACTTCTTGCTTTTAACCATTATCTTTCAATTTATTGTTCTCTTTGTCTTTGTCTTTAATCATTAATGATATGCAGTATTAGAATATACCTTGGGAAGGTCGTTGAATCACTAGGATCAAATTTTCCTAGGTCATCTCTTAAAAAGATTAGTTTTATGGTTGTAAAAATGTCAAAGACATGAGTCTTTAGACATGCATATGTTAGATTTGATGATGTAAATCTAGATTTGTTTTAGTGCTCCCAAATTGAAATATTCTTATAATGAACGACTCTTGAAGTGTTAGGATGATAAGAATTGAATGCAATTAAATGCTCTTTAATACAAGGACGAATAATAAATCATGCAAAATGTGTAGGTCAAGTTGGTTCATGGTGGGAAAGAAATGAGTGGGAGTTGGTATATATTTAAGCATAAATCATGTGACCTAGATTAAATAAAAATTTATTTTCACTAAAAATTTATATTTTTGAAACAATATTAAAAAATAAAAATAAAAGATGCATACCTTGTTTTTGTCTATAATATCTTTGCAAGCTTTTCTTCATGTAATCTTTGTGTCTTTTTTGCTCTATGTTTTCATGCACTCGTATTTTGTCTTGTCCTTCTATTTCCCATCTCTTTCTTTTTAAAATATGGCTTGACCATTCTTCTCTCAAAGATTTTCTCCTCCAGAGTCTACCTTGTAGAACAAAAATGTGAATTTATCTTGCTATATTGATTTTAAAAAAGAAAACATTTGCTAAATTTCTAGGTTGAAATGATTTTAAAAAATACACAATTTCAATCTAGAAATTTTGCAATTGATTATCATGGATTGTGGAAATTTGATGTTGTTAATTAAGAAAAAACAACTTCCTATTTTTATGCATCACAAATTTTTTTAAAAAATGTCGACTAGGCCTTTGAACAAAGTTCAACCGTGGTCGTTGGTCATGTTGTATGTGTCATATTTTTCTATTGCTCTAGTGATCCTATCAAAAATTTTAAATCCTAAACTTATTAAAAAATTTAAATCCTAATTTATTACAATTTTTAAATCCTGAACTAAAAATTATAAAATCTTAAGCTTAATTTTTTTAAATCTTAAACTTATTAAATTGTTTAAATCCTAAACTTATTAAAAATTTAAATCCTAAATATATTAAAAAATTTAAATCCTAAATTTATTAAAACATTTAAATCCTAAACTTATTAAAAATTTAAATCCTAAATTTAAATCCTAAATTTATTAAAAATTTTAAATTCTAAACTTATTAAATTTTTTAAATCTTAAACTTTTTTAAAATTTTAAATATTAAATCCTAAATCCTAAATCTTAAACCTTAAACCCTACACTTTTTCGACTCTGCTAAGAAGTCCCGCATTGCGCCATATTCCACATCCTCGGATCTCTGGCATAATCCTAGAAAGCTTGGATCCTTCATTATGAGAAGAAAATTTTATTCAAAGAGATCTTTCTATTAGGATTTAAAATATTTCCAGTTTAAAATGTTTCCATTGTAGAAGATTTGAAATCTTTCCATTGTAGAAATTTTGAAAATCCTCTTTACAATTTTTTTAATATTTTTAAAACTTTAGAAGTTTTTTTTTTCTAAGGTATTTTAAATATTTTAAAAGATTTCGTAGATTTTATTTGATTTGGTTAGATTTATGGAGTATTCAAATTTCAAATTTCAAATCTATCTTTTTGGAAACTCTTTAATTTTTCGAAACAACTTGATTTTTGTAGTGGATTTGTCTCCACCTTTTAAAATACTCCTTTTCATGTAATTTTTTCTTTTCAATTGACTAGCCTTCAATAGGCGAAACTAGTTTTGAATAGCTCAATAAAATTCCATTATTTTCTTAGCCATTTCTAGTTCTTTGCAATTCATTTTTTAAATTATGTTGCCTTCTATTGCTGCCAATGATCTTATCAATTTTTTTAATTCCTAAACTTACTAATCTTTGTTTTTGCTTCATGATGGCCTCTAGAAGACAACCCTTACTGTATGGTCCCATGGGGGGCTTGGGCTTCTATTTTCATGGATCAAGCGGTCCCATGAAGAAAAAAAATTGTGCTACGGGATTAATTAGAATCTTTTCCAGAAAAATAGGAGCCCCTACCTTTTAGAAATGAATCTTTCAGCCCTGAAATTGAGGTGGGGCTAGAAATTGTCCCTACAGCTTATAAATTTTTTAGAAATTTTTCCTGCCACTTGTTTATCACTTAAAATTTTAAATTCCTAAAAAAAATTAAAAATGAGAGAATTTTTATTTATTTATTATTTTTTACCAAAAATACTCCAATTTGATCCTTATATTTTGGAGCTCAAACTTTTAAGCTGAATTGCAAAATTGAATTCATGAGACCACTAGCCTTAAAATATTCCTAAAAAATCTAAACAGCACCCACTGAAATTTTTTAGGAAGCCCCCCTCCATGAGACCATAGCCTTAGAGTCTCTTGTTTCATCCGCTAATGCAACTGCAGCTCAAAGTTCTTCATTTGTTGCATCTACCAAGGATGATACGGTTGCTCTACATACCAAATCTCATTCTTTACATGCTTTGGCTTCTATAGCTATTGCTCCAGATTTCTCTGTCTTAGATGTTATTCAACAACAATTACAAATGCTTGTTGAACAGTTTGTTCAAGAGAAGCACAACAGCGAATTAATGCAAGAAAATATTGATTCCAATCTATAGAGTTTCAGCACAAATTTCCACTTGAGGTAGGAGGTGATACACACTAGGAAGAAGGGTCGCGCCATGGTGAAGAGCCGCACCATAATCTTGGGCCACGCCATGTTGAACAGACTCGTCCAAATGATGAGGAGGTTTCACATGCTTCTAAGGAAGCCGCACATGGTAAGAATGTTGAACATTCTTCTAAGGAGGTCGCACTTGCTAAGGAGGGAGTTGTGCATACTTCCATGGTGGATAATGCTCAACTAGACAAGTTTTTTGCTGCCATTTTCCTCTCTTGTTCAATCTGCCTTCAAATATTTCAAGAGACTTCATCTTCAGGCTAATCACTTTGCAAAGTTTCTTAGAAAACTCAAACTCTTTGAATCTGTTGGCTCTTTGTCGAAAAATCTCCAGGTTAAGCTGCCTAAGTTTTCTATCGATGATGCAGAAGGTAATGTGCATCTTATCTCCAAACTTGAATTAATTCAAGCAAATGCAAATAAAAGGTTCCTCGGTGCTTATATTTCTGCCATGGAAATCACCTATTCTAACCATTCTAAAGCAATTGAGGATTTCGTTGCTTCCTTCTCTGCCACTCTTGCTTCGACAATCGATTCAGTAAAGAATCAATCTTTCTTGGGCTCCTTCTCTATTCCTGCAATTTTATGACACACTTCTGCTCAATCTTTGTTTGAATCACTATGCAACAATTTTCTAGCTGAGAAAATTTTGAAGAAAAATGCACATGATGTTGCTGTTTCTGTCTTACAAGATGCACGAGATGATGTTATGACTGATGTTGATCAAGTTCCTGTTGAAAAATCTACTGCTGAACTTATCAACAATAAGTTGAATAAAAAATTCAACACTCTTCTGAAAGAGTTAAAGGAGCTTCATTCCTCTTTGACAAGAGTTAATTCTTCTAAGAAGAATATTAATTCTTTTAAAAAGAAGAATAATAATTCTTCTAATGATATTGCTGCTCTTGTTCAACAAAAGAACCTCAGCAACAGTCTCAGCAACCTCAGCAACCTCAACAGCCTCAACAACCAAAAAATGGGGTTCATTCCGGAAGTAATACCCGGAACTACATACCAAATGCCTCTAGTCCATCACACTCAAAATCCCCATTCATATGAGCCCTAAATCGTTCTATTCAATTTGTAGAATAACATCTCTCTTCTTCAATAAGAGGACAAGGGCGTGGTCGTGGGCAAGGGCGAGGATGAGGACGAGAACAAGGGCATGGACAACTTCAATTTCAGATTCAGAATCAGAATCGTGCATGTGGTTGCAGCCAAAGTCGGGGACACAGCCAGAGTCGAGTTCAAGGGCATGGTCATGCAGACGCCCACGCTTCCACTTAAGTTTATGGGGTGTTGTCATTGACCCAACTCTTTTCTCTTTGATTCTCTTTTCTACAAATAAACCCTTGGAGGTAGAGAACTGAATTTCTAATTCAGTTATTCATAATCTCTCTTCTCGATCTCTTTCTTATGATGAGAGAAGAGTGTTGGGAATGGGGATTAAGTTTATTCCTCGTCCCTCACCAATGACTGCACAACATATTGCTGTTGATTTTCGCTCTTTTGCGAGACTCTTCATACTTCGTGTATTTTTTGGTACAAGATGTTTGAGATGTACCTGCTAACAGTACTGCTCCTCTTTCCAGAATTTTTCCTTACCATTTTTGCACACCTAATCCAGGTTGGAATCGGCCGAAACCGAATCTTGATCTTGAAATGATTCTCAAAAAAAGTGAGCAAATTCTTCTTTAACAACTTGCTTCAATTTATTTTACTGTAAGACTTACGTTACCTTCTCAGTTGCTCAAAAGCGTTGAAGAATTTAAGAAAAGATTCTTTTATCATTTTCAAGCCAGTAGATAAAAACTTAGGCCTTATTGTGCTTGATAAATCTTGGTACAGAGAGGAGGGATTTTGTCAGCTTTCCGATTCCAATGTCTATTTGCTTATACCTAAAATTCCCTGGAAATTGATAATCCTTTTCAAGTCTGTTAATTCTTTTCTTTTGTAGAATTCGGTTTCGAAAGCTCGGCTCTGCTCTTTCTATTTGCTACCTAAAATCCATAAACCTTCTTTGGTAGGCTGACACATCTATTCTTATACAGAGTATTTTTTAGAACCCGCTTCCAAGCTCTTGCATTATCTTTTGTTCCCCATTTTGTTGCAACAAATCAACCATCTTTGTGATTCGTTATCCTTACTTTGTGAACTCCAACATTTCAATCTTCCATGTCTACTCTTCACCTTTGACATATCTTCCCTTTACCCGAGTATTCCTACTGATGCAAGGCTTGCTGCTCTAAATAGTTTGGTTACTCAGTATTTCTCTAAGCATAATCTCAATCTTCGTCTCATTGATATGATTATGAGTTTTGTAGAGTTGGTGCTTCACTTTCATTTTTTGGAGATTGATGGTTGTATTTACCATCAAATCAGAGGGACAACTATGGGGAGCAATTTTGTAGTGGTTTATGCTTTTCTGTTTCTCTGTCATTTGAAAGCTTGCTGAGTTCTATTATTGATACTTCTTTGATATTTTACAAAAGATTTATTGATGACGCTTTCAGTATTTGGTTGGGTTTTGAATCTTCTCTGCAACAGTATTTTGCTGCATATCGAAGTATTTATCCAAAGATTAAGATTACACCATGTATTTCTACTTTTTCTGTTGTTCTTGAGAAATATTTTCGCGGGACCAGATTTCAATGATGTTAGTATTCTTTCTACTCAGTGTTTTCAGAAGAACTTGAATACTTATCAGCACATTTCATACCATTCTTGGCATCCCATACACCAGAAGAAATCTTTTGTTATCAGTGATCTTTAGCTTCATCTTATTCGGGAATCTGATGCTTCAGGTTTTGTCAGATTGAAGAAGCTCCTGTTTCAAAGGTTTCATGCTTGTGGTTATCTTGGAAAGTTTCTGCCCAATTGTTTCAGCATGGTCTCTATGAAGGATAAGTCAACACTTCTTCATCGGGTTTTTAATCCAAAGTTAAGAAAGAGGACCCCCCTTGTTTTCAAACTTGACTTTAGTCCTTTGACTAAAGCAATGAACTTGGGGGCGACCCTAAACCCTACACTTTTTCGGCAATGCCAAGAAGTTCCTGCGCTACGCCATATTTCACATCCTCAAATTTGCTGGCATAACCGTAGAAAGTTTGGATCCTTCATTATGAGAAGCAAATTTTATTCAAAGAGACTTCTTATACAGAGACTTTCCTGAACTTTTTCAATTTTCAAATTTCAATTTTAAAAAAGAAAATTAATTTTTCAAAATCTTTCATTAAGATTTTGTTAAATTTTAAATTTTAAATTTTTAAAATCTTTTCATTGTAGAAGTTTTGAAAACTCACTTTTTTAATCTTTTTAATATTTCAATTATTTTAGAAATTTTTTTCTCTAAGATATTTTAAATATTTTAAAAGATTTAAAAGATTTTATTTGATTTGGCTAGATTTATGGAGTATTCAAATTTCAAATTTCAAATCCATCGTTTTGGAAACTTCTTTTAGTTTTTTGAAACGACTAGATTTTGTAGTGGATTTGTCTCCACTTTTTTAAATACTCCTTTTTATGTAATTTTTTCTTGAATTCAACTAATGAGATTTCAATAAGCAAAACTAGTTTTGAACAACTCAATAAAATCTCATGTTTTTCCTTAGCCATTTCTAGTTCTTTCAATTCATTTCTTTTCAATTCTATTGTCTTATATTGCTGCCAGTGATCCTATCAAAAAATTTAAATCTTTAACTTATTAAAAAAATTAAATTCAAAAGATTTTTTTTTTGGCTGATCGCTCTTCTGAGTTTCTTCGTAAACTCATAGTCTTTCGCGACACAAGTTCTCTGCCTAAGAACCTCCAAGTCAAGCCTCTGAAAGTCACCATTAACGATCCCAAAGCTAATACCTTGTTGTCCACCTTGCTCGATTCAGCTCAAGCCGATGCCAATCGCAAGTTTTTAGATGTTTATATCTCTGCCATGGAAGCTGCATCTAAAAATCATGCTGTTGTTATTGAATATTTTGTGTCTTCTTTCTCAATCTCTCTCACTTCTACCATTGATTCTGTCAAGAATCAACCTTTCAACCTTTCGTGGGGTCTTTTTCTGTACCTTATGATTCTTGGCACTCCTCTGCCAAGAGTCTTTTTGAGTCACAATACAATAACTTTCTAGTTGAAAAGACTCTGAAGAAGTTTGCACGCGATGCTGCTGTTACCCTTAGACAAGAAGCTAGAGATGATGCTATGACTGATACAGATCAACTTCCCGTTGATAAATCTATTGTTGGGCTTATTAATGATAAGCTTAATGTTAAGTTTACTGGCCTTCAAAAATAAATGAAGGAGATGCATTCTCTCATGATTGGAACCACCTCCATTCCTTCTAAAGGGAAGAAGAAGACCTCTCCACAGAAGGACCTCTCTTTCTAACGTGCAAAAAAGTCTTCACTTGATGCTTCTCAACAAAAGCCATGGCCACGACCTCAACAACTACCAAAAAATGAGGCGTGTTTCGGGAACTCCACCCAGAAGAACATTTCATCTATCTATGTAAGGTGGCGTTCAAAATCCCCATCCATCCAAAATAGAAGCCGCTCTATCCAATTTGCTAAACAAACCTCATCCTCAACAAGGACAGTCAATCATGGCCATAATCAAAGAGGCAACCACAAAAGTAATCAAAGTCAAAACCGCGGCTAGAGTCAAGGACACAATCGATGCCAAAACTTGGGCGAAGTCAGAGTCGGAGCCTCCCAAATCACCAAGATCCTCCAAACGCTCGCACTTTCGCATAGGCCTATGGGGCTGTTATAAACCATGCATTCTTTTCTTTCATTCTCTTCTCTTAAAAGTCTTTGTTTGAGGTAGAGTGTCGAGTTTCAAACTTGGCTATTCATAATTTCTCCTCTAGACCGCTTTCGTATGATGAGAGAAGAGCGCTCAGTCTCAAGTTGAAATTCATTCCTCGACCCCCTTCGATGTCTGCACGAATCATTGTCTCTTAATTTCATTCTTTCTGCGGATGTGAACATGTTCTCTGGTGTTTTTCCTCCACAATTTTGCAGTACCAATTCCTTTTGGAATCCTCCTGTTGAAGTCTGTGAGCTCGAAGAAATCCTCAGATCTGGTTAAAGAATTCTTTTTCAACATTTGGCTACAATTTATTTTGATTCCAAACCCATGATGCCTTCGAGGCTTCTTAAAGCCTTAAAGTCTCTTTGCAGAGACTCTTCCATTGTGATCAAATCGACAGATAAAAACTTGGGGCTTGCCATTTTGGATAAGTCTTGGTACTGTAACGAACGACGTTGACAACTCTCAGATTTTCTGATGTCTACACCATGGTCTCTAAAGTTCCATGGCAGTTGATTTGAAGTAAGCCTCTCTTCCTACTCGACAAGTATTCCTTTTTTCTTAAAGGAACTAGGAACTTCCTTTTACGTATTTCGCTCTGCAAAGCTAAACCTTGTGATTTCTATCTTTTTCCCAAGATCCATAAACCTCCTCTTATAGGTAGGTCGATTTGCTCTTTTTCTGGTTACTTTCTTGAACCAGCTTCCAAACTACTACATTATCTCCTCAGGTGCCAATCCTTTTGAGTCAAAGAAACCATCTTTCAGATTCCTTATCCTTGCTTCGTGATCTTCAATCCTTCATCCTTCCTCGAAATTGCATTTTGTTTTCCTTTGATGTAGAATCTCTTTACCCTAGCATTTCTACAATTGTTGGGATTTCTGCATTAAAGACTATGATCTCCCTTTATTTTTCTCATCACAATATTGATCGCCGACTTATTAACTTGATTATAAGATTTACTGAATTGGTTTTGCATTCCACTTTTTGGAATTCGATGGTTTAATCTACAAACAAATCTGAGGTATGACAATGAGAAGCAACTTTTTCGTGGTTTATGCCTACCCATTCTTATGTCATCTTGAATGACAACTCCTTTCTATGGTCGACACTTCTCCTCTTATCTTTTTTAAGAGATTCATTGATGATGCATTTGGTATCTGGTCTGGTTCTAAGGATTCTTTTCAACAACATTTTTCTGCCTATCAAAGCCTCTACCCCGAGATCAAGATCAAACCGTGTATCTCTTCTTCCAGCGCAATGCTTTTGGACATCACTTTCTTCAAGGGATCCAATTTCAGCTCCACTGTCATTCTTTCCACTCATTGTTTTGAGAAATAGATGAATGTGCATATTAGTACATCCCTTTTAGATCATGGCACCCCTTGCATCAGAAGGGGTTTTTCATAATCAGTGAGCTTCAACGCTATCTTCTTTAGGAATTAGAACCTTCAGGCTTCGTCAAGCTCAAGAGACTCTTTCTTTCAAAGACTTCATGTCTTTGGCTATCCAAGAATTTTTTTGCTTCTGTGCTTGAAAAAAATCTCCACGAAGGACAAGTCAACGCTTCTTCATTGAGTTCTTGCATCTAAGATAAGAAAGAGGATCCCCCTAGTTTTCAAACTTGATTTTAGTCATCTAACTAAGGCGATGAACTTTTGGTCTATCCTAAACCTTGAACTCTTTCGACTCTGCCAAAAAGTTCCCGTGCTCAACCATATTCAACATCCTCAAATTTGTTGGTGTAATCCTAAAAGACTTGGCTCCTTCCTCATCAAAAGCAGATTTTTCAATTCAAAATCTAATTCTAATTAAAGTTAATTTTAGTTTTAATAAAGTTTTGATTAAAGTTCTAATTAATGTTTAATTATACTAAAGTTTTAAATTAAAGTTTAATTATCTACTAAACTTTAATTTATTATTTTTAATCTATTAACTTTAAATTTTTGAATTTCAAATTAGTAATTTTGGAGTTATTAATTTTTGATAGTTAGTATTTTTTGACAATTACTAATTAATGATTTTGAATTCAAATGTAATTAGTAATTTTTGACAAACTTTTGGAAATTACTAATTTTTGACAAATTATAATCGGAGTATGTGTGAGTGGATTTGTTTCCACACACATTTTATACTCCTCTTTTCCATGTAATTTTCTTTGAGTTCAACTAATGAGCCTTCAATAGGCAAAACATGTTTTGAACAAACTCAAAATAAAATTCATATCTTTTTCATAATTTGTCTATTCTTTTTTTGGTTTTTTCCCCATGCTGCCAGTGATCCTAATAAAATTTTTAATCCTATTGTTTTTAACAGCTCAATAGAATTCCATGTTTTTCCTTAGCCATTTCTAGTTCTTTGCAATTCATTATTTTTCAATTATGTTGTCTTCTATTTCTACGAGTGATCCTATCAAAAATTTTAAATCCTAAATTTATTAAAAAAATTAAATCCTAAACTTATTTAAATTTTTAAATCATAGTCTTTAATGCAGAAAGCCCAACAACTGTAGGAATGCTAGGGTAAAGAGATTCTACATAAACGAAAACAAAATGCAATCTTGGAGAAGGCTGAAGGATTGAAGATCACAAAGCAAGGATAAGGAATCCGAAAGATGGTTTTTTTGACTCAAGAGCATTGGCAAGGAGATAATGCAACAGTCTGGAAGTTGGTTCAAAAAAGTAACTAGAATAAGAGAAAATTGGTCTCCTTATAAAAATAGGTTTATGGATCTTGGGCAAAAGATAAAAAGCGTGCAAGGTTTATCTTTGCAGAGTAGAATTTGTAAAAGGAAGTTCCTAATTCCTTTAAGAAAAAAGGAATACTTGTCGAATAAGAAGATAAGCTTACTACGAATCAACTATCATGGAACTTTAGAGACCAAGGTGTAGACATCAAAATTTGAGAGTTGTTGACACCCTTCGTTACAATATCAAGACTTATCCAAAATGACAAGCCCCAAGTTTTTATCTACCAGTTTGATCATAATGGAAGAGTCTTTGCAAAGAGACTTTAAGGCTTTGAGAAGCCTCGAAGGTAACATGGGTTTGGAATCAAAATAAATAGTAGCCAATTGTTGAAGAAGAATTCTTTGAACAACTCCGAGGATGTCTTCGACCTCACAGACTTCAATAGGAGGAAAAACACTAGAGAACGAGAGGTTCACATCCGCAGGAATATCTGGTTCGTCGCCGAAGAAAGCTCAGAGACATAAGTGCCTGGTAAAAGAATGAAATTTAGAGACAATGAGTTGTGCAGACATTAGAGGGGGTTAGGGAATGAATTTCAACCCGAGACCGAGCACTCTTCTCTCATCATACGAAAGCGGTTTAAAGGAGAAATTATGAATAGACAAGTTTGAAACTCGACACTCTAGCTCAGACGAAGACTTTCGAGAGAAGAGTCTAAGAGAAAAGAGTGCACGGTTTATAACAACCCTCATAGGCCTATGTAGAAGCATGGATGTTTGAAGGATCCTGGTGATTTCGGAGGCTCCGACTCTGACTTCACCCATAATCTTGACATCGGTTGCATCCTTGACTCCAAACACAGTTTTGACTTTGATTGCCTTTTTGGTTGCCTCTTTGGTTGCCTATTTGATTCTGGCCATGATTGACTGCCCTTGTTGAGGATGAGGGTTGTTCAACAAATTGGACACACCAACTTCTGTTTTGGACGGATGGGGATTTTGAATGCCACCTTCCAAAGATAGATGAAATGTTCTTTCGGGTGGAGTTGGGCGATCCCACAATACTGGTTTACAATTTTTGGTTAAACTAGACACTGAAATATTTTTTTCTAACTAAATCTTCACTTTTGGGCACCTATAGCAACTAAACTGTGAGGAATTTGAAGATTATACAAACTAGTGATTTGTGAAATTTTTTTTATAGATTCTAAATATTTTTTTTTTTCAAAAAATTTGGAATAAGATTGCACTTCTTTTTCTATCTCCTTCAAAAACTAGTTTTTTTCAGCAAACAACATTTTTAAGGAGTGACACTCACCGTATAAAAATAACTTTATCATGAAGGATAAAATTCTAATTCTTTCGAATTTAGATTTGTAACTATGATATCTAGTGCTTCCAATTGGTTTCATAGTGTTTTATTGATTTTTTTTTTTCTTTAATCAAATTTTGAAGTCAAACTAATTATAATTCAGACATAGACAGACTGTAACGTAACTTTTTTTGTATGTATCGAAAGGAAAGATTCCAGAGTTCTTTTGGGCTAGAGGGTGAGAAGGTGGGAGAAGGGGGGTTCAGGCGAACCATAGGGGGTTTGCTTGAACCAGGATTCCCTCAAACCCTATTTTGAGCGAATCCCCTTTCAAAAAGGGTTTTCCTTTATTTTTTACGGGAATAGTGGGCCCGAGGCATTTAGTGGGTTCACTCGAACTTGGGTTCTAGCGAACCCTCTTTTGATTCACTCAAACCAATGAGTTCGTTCGAACCCCAAAACCCAAATTTTTTGGTATGGGATCATTTTTTGCAACTTTTCATTCTTCACTTGAATTGTAAACCGCTTTTGTGGGTTTACCCAATTCCTAGAACACACCCCATTTTTTGGTAGTTGTTGAGGTGGTGGCCGTGGCTTTTTCTAAGAACATGGTCTTGGCTTTTGTTGAGAAGCATCAAGTGGAGTCTTCTAATATAACTGTTTCGAAAACTAAAAAGTTTCGAAAATGATAGATTTGAAATTTGAAATTTGAATAATTCATAAATCTAGCCAAATCAAATAAAATCTATGAAATCTTTTAAAATATTTAAAATATTTTAGAAAATGAAGCTTCTAAAATATTTAAAATATTAAAAAGATTTGAAAAGTGAGTTTTCAAAACTTCTACAATGGAAAGATTTTAAATCTTCTATAATGGAAAGATTTGAAATTTTAAAATTTAAAATTTAACAAAATCTTAATGAAAGATTTTGAAAAATTAAAAATTTTAAAAAATTTGAAAATTGAAAATTGAAGAAGTTCAGGAAAGTCTCTATATAGGAGGTCACTTTGAATAAAATTTGCTTCTCATAATGAAGGACCCAATCTTTCTAGGATTATGCCAAAAGATCCGAGGATGTGGAATATGGCGTATCACAGGAACTTCTTGGCAAAACTGAAAAAGTGTAGAGTTTAGGGTGGCCCCCAAGTTCATCGCTTTAGTTGAAGGACTAAAGTCAAGTTTGAAAACAAGGGGGGTTCTCTTTCTTATCTTTGGATTAAAAACCCAATGAAGAAGCGTTAACTTGTCCTTCATAGAGACCATGTTGAAATAATTGAGCAAAATCTTTCTAGGATAACCACGAGCACAAAGCCTCTCAAATAGGAGCTTCTTCAATCTGACAGAACTTAAAGCATCATATTATCGAATAAGATAACACTGAAGCTCACTGATAACAAAAGATTTTTTCTAGTGTATGGGATGCCGAGAATGGTATGGAATGTACTGATAAGCATTCAACTTTTTCTGAAAACACTGAGTAGAAAGAATACCAATATTGTTGAAATCTGGTCCCTTGAAAAAAATTATGTCAAGAAGAACAACAAAAGAAGTAGAAATACAAGATGTAATCTTAATCTCTGGATAAATACTTTGATATGCAACAAAATATTGCCTCAGAGAAGATTCAGAACTCAACTAGATAGCGAAGGCATCATCGATAAATCTTTTGTAAAAGATCAGAGGAGAGGTATCAACAATAAAACTCAACAAACTTTCCAAATGATAGAGAAACAATCAAGCATAAACCATTGCAAAATTGCTCCCCATAGTTGTCCCTTTGATTTGATGGTAAATACAATCATCGAAGTCCAAAAAATGAAAGCAAAGCACCAACTCTGCCAAGTTCATAATCATCTCAATGAGACAAAGATTGAGATTATGCTTAGAGAAATACTGAGCAACCAAACTATTTAGAGCAGCAAGTCCTGCAATAGTAGGAATACTCGTGTAAAGGGAAGCTATGTCAAAGGTGAAGAGCAGGCGATCCCTTGGAAGACTGTTCATGTTGGAGTTCACAGAGTAAGGATAAAGAATCATAAATATGATTATTTTGTTGCAAAAAAGTGGAGAACAAAAGATAATGTAACAACCTGGAAGCAGGTTCTAAAAGCTAGCATGTATAAGAGAAGATGGGTTGGCCTACCAAAGAAGGTTTA
This sequence comes from Sequoiadendron giganteum, assembly GCA_007115665.2. Classification (NCBI taxonomy): domain Eukaryota; kingdom Viridiplantae; phylum Streptophyta; class Pinopsida; order Cupressales; family Cupressaceae; genus Sequoiadendron; species Sequoiadendron giganteum. The sequence goes on along the minus strand of CM021103.1, from coordinate 132,649,165 downwards.
TGGATTTTAGGTAACAAATAGAAAATGTAGGGTCGATCTTTCGAAACTATATTCTGCAAAAGAACGGAATTAATAGGCTTAAGAAAAAAAGAGAACCTGTTGAGCATAGATAAAATCTTATTGTGTATCAATTTCCAAGGAATTTCAGAGATAGACATTAGAATTAGAAAGCTGTCGAAATCCCTCCTCTCTGTACCAAGATTTATCAAGCACAACAAGGCCCAAGTTTTTATTTGTTGGCTTGAAAATGATGGAAGAATATTTTCTTAAATTCTTTAAAGCTTTGAGTAACCGAGAAGGTAACATAGGTATTACAGTAAAAGAAACTGAAGCAAGCTATTGAAAAAGAATTTGCTTGCCTTTTTTGAGAATCATTTCAAGATCAAGATTCAGTTCTAGAGGATCCTAACCTAGATTAGGTGTGCAAAAATGATAAGGACAAACTCTAGAAAAAAGAGGAGTACTGTCAACAGGTACATTTGAAACATCTAGTTCTTGACTAAAAAATGCATGAAGTCTGAAGAGTCTAGCAAAAGAGCGAAAATCAATAGCAATATGTTGTGCAGTCATGGGTGGGGGACGAGGAATAAACTTAATCCCCAAACCCAACACTCTTCTTTCATCATAAGAAAGATCGAGGGAGAGACTATGAATAACTGAATTAGAAATTCGACTCTCTACCTCCAAGGGTTTCTTTCTAGAAAAGAGGATCAAAGAGAAAAGAGTTGGGTCAATGACAACACCCCATAAACTTAAGCGAAAGCGTGGGCATCTGCATGACCACGCCCTCTAAATCGACTCTGGCTACGTCCATGAATTCGACTGTATCCACGCCTATGGTTGCGTCCACGTGCATGATTTTGATTTTGAGTTTGAGTCTGAAATTGAAGTTGACCATTCCCTCTTATTAAAATTTATAAATCCTAAACTTATTAAAAATTTTAAATCCTAAACTTATTATAAAAAATTAAATCCTAAACTTATTAAAAATTTCAAATCATAAAGTTATTAAAAATTTTAAACCCTAAACCTTATAAAGGTCCAAATGGAATCAACTTGACAAACCAAATTGTACGATTGTGGTCCTCGAAATGAACATTCCAACAATTGTAATTTTAATATATTTTGGTTTTATTATGATTTTTTTTAGTTTTACGAAACATAGGTTTTTCACTAAGCATCAAGTTCTTGGTTCTAGACACATTCCAAAAATAGTAAATTAATGGTTTTTTTCAAAGTTCGGGTTGGAGGTCCAAATGGAATCAACTTGACAAACCAAGTTGTAGGATTGTAGTCCTCGAAATGAACATTCTAACAACTATAATTTTAATATATTTTTGTTTTATTATGATTTTTTTTAGTTTTGGTGAACATAGATTTTTCACCAAGCATCAAGCATCAAGTTCTCTGTTCTACACATGTTCCAAAATAGTAAATTAGTGATTTTTTATAAAAAATATCTACACACTAGGTATTGATGTCCTCGTTCGAACATTTTTTTGAATTTTGATACATATAAAACAAGTTATTCACGACGTAATACACCTTTCTAAATTATCATTGGTTTCATTTCAAAATTTAATTAAAAGAAAAATATTCAACAAAATGTTATGAAACCAAATGCAAGCAATGGATATCGGTGTTACCAACCTAGATTCAAAAGAATCAAAATTTTATTCTTTGTAGAAAAGATCTTATGTGCGATGTAATACACATTTCTTTTTAAAAATGTTGTTTACTATTAAAAACTAGTTATCAAAGGAGATGCAAAAAAAATTATAATTTAATTTCAAATTTTATTAAAAAAATACATTTAGAATCTATAGACAAAATCTCACAAATCACTAGTTTAGCTACTATAGGTTTTAAAAATTGAAGATTTCATTCAAAATGTTGATTTCAATGTCAAGTTTGGCCAAAAAGTGTAACCCATTATTGTGGGATGACCCTACATCAAGCTCCCATCAACACTAACATAAGATTCTTAGGCCATGTCCTCCATCTCATTAGATGATGTTAGAAACTACTATATAAATAATCTATTTCCCACTAAGTTAGGAACACATAGGAGTTTGCAAGTTGTCATGTTGAATCTTTCTAACATTGAATTCATATACTTGCTTCAATCTAACCAAAATATTTTGTTTTCTCTCTCTTCTGATATCCATGCCTAAAATATATCTAGTATTCCCTAATTACTTCATCTCAAAGTGTGCCAAAATTTGATACTTCGTATCACAATCACATTTTTACTATTACCGAAAAAATGTATATCATCAATGTACAATACAATAACAAGTAATCAACTAGGGCCCATCTTATAATAGGTGCAATGATTCAATTTGAACCTTAGAAATCACAAACCCAACAAAAAGTGATCAAGATTTTGGTACCATACCTTAAGAAATTGTTTGAGACTATATACAAACATAAAAAAATTCAACTTACAAACCAAAGATTATTTATCTTCTCCAATGTCGTGCTTTGGTTGTCATATAGATCTCTTCCTCTAAATTAGTGTGAAGGGGTTGTCTTCAAATCTATTTTATTAATCTCAAGATCAAAGGTTATTGCAATAGAATATAAGAACCAAACAAATGTTACATTAACAACTACAAACAAAATCTCACCATAATTAATTCCCTCAACTTGGGAATATCTCTTCGCAACTAGTCTAGCCTTATAATTTTCAACACTTCCATGAGAGTTGATTTTCCTTTATAATTCCCTTTTACAACTAATGAGTTTATAACTATTAGGAAAATGTATTAAGTCTCATAATTTTAATTCAATGCAACCTGTAGACACCGAAAATTGGTCTAGGCCTGTGAGCACTACTTTCGACATAATTTTCTATTATCCATGGTCATGATTAAATAATGTTAATTATTTAAGTACCTTTCTAATACATCTTTCCTCTATTAATTAAATACCCCTTTTAATTAATTAAGTAAATCATATTTATTTAATTATGTCGCTAACTAATTAATTCTTCCTTCTTAATTAAATAATTTACCCTTTTGTCACATTTCAATTATAATTAAATGTTTACTATTTAATTATTCAATTTAACCCCCTTTGTCATACTTCAACTATAATTAAATATTTATTATTTAATTATTCATTTAACCCCCTTTATCTATAATTAAATATTTATTATTTAATTATTCAATTTATCCTTTTCAACAGGGTGATCCCACAATAGTGGTTTACAATTTTTGGCCAAACTGGACACTGAAATTATTATTTGTAACTAAATCTTCACATTCAGGCACCTATAGCGGCTAAACCGTGAGGAATTTGAAGATGATGCAAACTAGAGTCTCATCACATTTTATCTATAGATTCGAAAAATAGTTTTTTCAATTTTTTTGGAATAATATTGCATTTTATTTTTCATTTCCCACGAAAACTAGTTTTTTTTTCAGAAAACAACATTTTTAAAAAGTGACGCTCACCATATACAACATAAATTTTTTTGTATGAAGGATAAAATTCTATTTTTTTTTTTTAATTTAGATTTGTAACTATGATATATAGCACTTTCATTTGGTCTCATAGTTTTTTATTGAATATTTTTTCCTTAATAGAGTTTCAAAGTCAAACCAATTGCAATTCAGACATAGGTGGACTGTATACAACATAAATTTTTATGTATGGATCGAAATTCAATTTTTTTATTTTTAATGGATCAAGGACATCAATACCTAGCACAAACATATTTAAAAAATATATATTTTGATAATTTTCTATTTTTCCACATGTGCAAAACAAAGAGCTTGATTTTCGGTGAAAAACCTATGTTTAATAAAATTTAAAAAACACATACATAATAAAACCAAAACATATTAAAATTATATTCTTGGGATAAATCATTTCGAGGACTAACATAATCATTTGAAATAAATTTTAAATGAATTCATTTGATCCCCCAAAAAGTAAATCAAAAGTGATTTTTTATCAGCATTTTGATAGGTGTAAAGGAGACTCATTTATAGGTATGGTTTAAAACTAGCGAGGTTCTATCCAAGGGGGTTTGATCTAAGGTGGTTTGATCAAAACCTCTTCAATTGGAATCCTTAAAATAAATATTTTAAAGGCTTAAATCATTATATTTTCTAAAAATATGTGATTTCAGCACTAATCAGTTCCTCTCAAAAATTGTAAACCAGCTTTGTGGGATCACCCAACAGTCAAATTAAATAAATTATCTTTATTTATTTAATTAAATCTTTCATTTTTGAATGTTGAATTAAATTAACATTTAATTCAAATTTAAATTATTTATGTCACATTCTTCTATCATTCAGTTATCTAAATCATTCACTCACCTTCTGACTCCAGATCTATTTTAATTTTGTCAGTTATCTCTGAATTCAACACCTAATTGTCTTTGCGAGAAGACTCTCTGTCACAACTAGTCAGTTAGCTAGTTCTAACTCATATGCATGAATGTGTTTATTAATTAAATATCTTTAATTAATTAATTAATTCATGTATGCATTCGAATGAATTATTCTTCGAGTTCTAACTTTGTCTTTGACATTCAAAGTCTATTTCTTCTATTTTCGAAGACTCTTAACTGAAGATTAAGATCTTGAACTCTTGTTCTTTTCTATTTTCGAACAGTCTTAACACAAGATTAAGTTCTCGTTCTAACTTAATCTTTATCTTGCAGTCTTTTCTAACTCACGTTCTAACTGACACAAAACTCACATCTCATGACATTCATCAATCTTGTCCGTCGATCACTCTTTGAATCTGAGCCGATCGTTCAAAAACCTAAAATCTATAAAATGGCATGTCATTATCATTATTCCTCTCGAAATCATACACTTTTGAGAAGAAACTTATCTTCGATATTTTTCTTAGACATTCAACAAGGGTATGCTTGCATCAATACTGAAAATCTGAGGGCAAGAAAACTGAAACAACAAAATGGAGAAGGGCAATCGAGATAATTTGAAGGACTGGACGCATATTCAGTGAGAGTTTTCCAATTGATTTGTTTAGTTTAATTATGTTTACTTGTTTCATTCTTTGTTGTTTGATTTAGATTAATATTGGTTAGATTAGGATTAACATCATCTATTCTAGTTGCAGATCATATCCATATTTTATTGTAAGTTACATTTGGTGAACCCGATGTGAACACGTTTCAAATTCACACATCTTTTCGTCTTTCCGTCCTTGTATTTTTTTTGTTTTGCAGGTTATCGTATGGCACACTGCATCTGTTCAAACAAACGATGCATCCACATCCATGAGCCACATATGCTTAATTTCGCAACGCATCTGCCATTCTGCACCACATCCGTGAAACTGTGAACCACATCCGACTGCCAATATTTTGACCCGCAACCGATTGTCAACACGAACCGCATCCGCCTATCAAACTTCGAGCTGCATCTATGGCTTACCACATATGTTCAAATAAATGATGCATCCGCATCCATGAGCCGCATCTACTTAACTCCGCAATGCATCTGCCATTCCGCACCGCATCTGCGAAACTGTGAACCGCATCCGACTGTCAATATTTCGAACTGCAACGGACTGTCAACACGAATCGTATCCGCCTATCAAACTTCGAGCCGCATCTGTGGCTTGAAACGCCGCATCTAATTGGTAAATATTTTTCATTTTTTTATTAACTTCCGTACATCCGCATTTTCTTTTTTTCGTTTTTCACCATATTTTTATTTTTTGCTAATGTTTTTTCGCAGCTGTGTTAAGGAGGATTAACTTAGTTTTTGCAAGACGAAGCATAGAAGATAATAAAAACCAAAAAGATATATTTTCTGTAGGATGAAAGCTGAAGACCAAAAAAATAAACTACTGATCAATTTGCATGTAGGACCTAATGCCTTTGTGTTAATTTTATTTAGCAAGCTTTCTATTTGATAGATAAATAACTGTCATTTGGATTAAAAAGAATAAGTGTTTGTTTTGTCTGGTGCGAAAGCACATTTATGTCACCCTTTACGATTCGGTATATTGGAGTATCCTCTCCCCTTACGCAGTCATGCGATCCTAGGTGTAAGAGAAATGGTTACTGACTCTAAAACTTGGGTTTGTCTTGGTGGGAAAAAGTACTCACCCCAAGATGACTCAGACCGGTAACACGCTTTAGCCAGTGACTTCCACCCGATATATAAAAAAGGATTTCTGGGAGAAACCCCAGAAATCACGCTCACTATTTCGACGAGAAGGGAAAAAATGGTCTCTCGCCGAGCTAAATAGTTCCCCACTAATGGAATGCCCTTACTAAATACCATGTTGTAGTTTTGCCAAAATCCTACCTATTTGCTGGCACAGCAGGGTTGGCCTTGTGAAGCCATCTTACATTCTTACGGTTCATGTGTGGAGATGAGATGTATGCCATGGGAGTTTCATGGGTACAGTAGCTTGGTTGCCCCATATAAGTGAGTGTCGTGGAGGGGAGCCAGTGGGGTCAAGCTACTATTCATCCGCCATGAATATGCGTAGCTGGAGAAATCCAAGTAAGAAATCAACAAGTATTGTTCACAAAGCCTAGGTTGTAAATGTTTTCTAGTCTTAATAGTTCTATCATCACAAACTGAAAATACATTGATTTATATGCTTGTGTTTGCTATATTCGTCAACAAATCAATCAACAAATGGAGTTAGTCAATTTTTTTTTTTGAAAAACTGCAATTGTCAACAAAGTGATTCACAACTATCATTTTTAACACCGCATCTATCTTCGCGAGTCGCAATTGTTAGGGGAAACGCCACATGTGTCTGTCAAAAAAAAGTTCATTTTCACAGTCTGGCTATTACGAGCCGCAACTGTCAAAGTTTGAGTCGCATGAGTATACGAAAGCCGCATCTGTAAAACAAAAAGCCTCATGTGTATATGACATCCACATTTGTGAAACAAAAAGCCGCATGTGTGTCTATCATAAATTTAGGTTTACAGAGTCCATATTCCAGGCCACATATGATTCTGTGAGTCGCATCTGTCATAATGAAAACCACATCTGTCAAAAAGTCCAAACTGTTTGTCAATATCCGAAACTAGTTTTATTCAAATCACCACATGCACAATTGTAAACCGCATCTGTCAAAATTAGAATTGCAACTGATAGGTGAACAGCATTTGACTGTTAACAGAAAACTCTGAAAACTGAAAACCGAGTCCGAAACATAATTGTCATTTTTCGCTTCTGTTTCTAAAGATCAACCTTGGACAAAAAATAGAAAATTTTTGCTCAAAAAATTTGCATTATTAGGTGTCATATACGTCCTAGTCATAAGTCATCCTAAGTTGCATGCATATATATACTTCCTAGGAAATTGTATTTAGTCGAATAGAACAACTTTCTGCGTCATTGGATAAGTTCATGTTTTGATTTGTCCTCATCATTAAACCTAGTCACTTTAGTCCTATTTAGTGAATATTTTCAGCTCAACAGTCTAGTTTGGAAAATTCACCTTGTCAACTATCCTTGTCCTACAATCAGGTTCCTTAGTCAAACACAAATCATTGCATACATTTATTCCATAGGTGGTAGGTTATACCCATCTTAGACTCATTTATCGTCATAGTCTACTCGAGATTTTGCATATTGTCCATCCTACCATACGTCATCTTAGTATACATATTTTTAAAAATCATTTTAGCAACATCCTTATTCTCAAAAAATCCACAAAAAACATAGAAATAGGTCATATCAATTTTTAGACATAGTCTGCATTACCCTTTTTTGAGCAAATTTTCATGGTCGAAACAAGGTCTCAAAAGAAACATAAAGTAATGTCGGATCCCAACAAATTCATCAATCCATTCGAAAATCAACCATCAAGAAGTGAGATACCACACAAACCTTTGCTTGAAAAACACGTCACTAGAGACACACATGGACAAATTTATATAGAAGACATAGACGTCGTTGTACAAGATCCCAAGTTTGTATCCTTTATGGATGAGTGTTTGGCAAATGATCCCCAATGATATCTAGAAAGTTGCTAGTAGAAGGTGCCACACTACCACCAGGATTTGATATTCATACTTTGAAACCACAATCTGCTCAACCAACGCAAACTATGATGTCAAGTGTTTCTATTCCCCAAATTACCGCAACAATACCAACTAGCATATCTACTCAAACATCGTCAATTCTAAGCACAATCCCTTTCAACGTAACACAGGTTTTACAATTTACTGCGGGGGCAAGTTCCTTCAACCCCTTTGGCACCAACACTACTAGTAAGAGATCCAAAGTTGGCATGAGGATTCCTATACCACATCAGAACATTCAGACATGAAATATTCCTACACCAAATCAAAACATTCAGACAAGAAATATTCCTATACCAAATCAGAACATTCAGACAGGAAATATTCCTATACCAAATCAGAACATTCTAACGGGATATATTCCCTTGCCAAATCACAACCCATCACAGAACATGGCATATCAGAACACCTACATTGATCCAAACAACGCAAACAACATGTCCTTGACACAAGTAGATGTTCTCCAAAACCAAATGCAAGTGCTTCAACAACAGATGGACAACATGTCTATGTCAGACAAACGAACTATCTCAACACAAGATCTGTGTCCATGTCCTTTCGACAAAGTGCTTTACATGACACCCTTCCCCCATGGGTACATTATACCAAATTTTTCTAAGTATAATGGGAGGAAGAATCTTTTAGAACACATTAGAGAATTCTCAATGGCATGCATGGACATATCGTATGACCCCACATACTTGATGAGACTATTTCCGCAAACCCTTATAGGGATAGCACTGGAATGGTTCTCAAAATTACCATATGGCATACGATCCTAGGGTGAATTAGCTAAGAAGTTTGTCGAAAACTTTTGCTTTAACATAGACAATGAAATAACCATCGCTACCTTGTGTCACACAACACAAGAAGATGGCGAAACTTTCACCACTTTCTTCCAGAGATGGAGAAGTCTAGCTAGCAGATGTCCAGTTGAAATACCAGAAAAGAAAAAGGTCCCGATATTCCTTGAAAGCATCATTCCAAAACTGTGAAGTGACTTAAGGATACATTGTTGTACTTAAATCCTAGACTTGGTAAAAAGGGCATCATCCTTGAAAAAGGCCTTATTGACAAAGGCGAAATAAAAGTACCAGGTAGAAACACAATTATCCAACATCAAAACGCACCTAATGATAGAAACAAATTCTGGTCTAGAAACAAAAATGTTACAAATGATGACATTGTTGATGCTAAAACCATACATACGAGACCAGTTATCACACTTAGAGGTTACAACCCCAACCAAGACATGAATTGTGTCCAAAATTCACAACAACAACGACCACAAAGGAGATTTCCTACACGTGAATTTACCCCTTTAGGGCAACCAATCGAGATAGTTTTCAAAGATTTGACTAAACATAATCTCATTAAACCTTTGGAACCAAGAGAGTATGATCCTGGATAGTTTAAACTTTCATGGTGGGATGACAATTCCTATTGTGACTATCATCGAACAAAAGGACACAACCTACAACAATGTCGACAGTTGAAAACGGAACCATAGAGGTCAATGGGAAGAAAAATACCAAGAATAGTGATCATAAGGTCTTCACAGACCCATTACATGACCACACAAAAGGAAAAGCCTCCAGTTCGGGAACCAAGAATAATCCATCAGCCAATTATACCAATACCAAGTATGACTATGGTAAAGGAATGATCATAAATGACCTTTGATCTGCCAATGAACATGTCGATACCATCATCATTAAGAAGCATCCTAAATGTGTCGTAAACACACACAAAACAAAGATAACTATTCCAAGTCCTTCTTCTGAGCCACCTACACAGTCTTCCAATTTTAAATACAACCTCGATCAATTGAGTAAAAGCCCCGCACAAATATCCATTTTGGAACTATTGAATTTATCACCTGAGTATCGAGCCATTCTTGACAAAGCTTTATAGAACACGATTGTTCCTACAGACTTAGATGCGAATCGTTTTGAAGAAATGGTGGGATATTTAACTAGCTCACATCATGCCACTTTTTCCCAACAAGATTACTCAACCGAAAAGTCTGATCATAATGACCCATTACATCTTGAAGTCCTAGTCCATCAAACCAAAGTCAGACAAGTCTTGGTAGACAAAGGGGCAGGTTTGAACCTGTGTACCCTAAAATTGGTTAAGGCATTAGGATTCTTAGAAGAATGCGTAGACACCTCTAAGAGTATAGTCATCAAGGCTTATGATGATGAAGAAAGATCATCCAAGGGATTTGTCACACTCCCTATCAGAATTGGCCCAACAATTATGAACACCAGCTTCCAAGTCTTGGATCTCACCCTTCAGTATAACCTGTTATTAGGTAGACCTTGGATGCACGCAATGAAAATCGTACCTCCAACATATCACCAATGTCTTAAATTCCTGTATAATGGCACTGAGATCATGATTGATGGTGATCCAAATCCTTTTCAGTATTGTACAAGCCTAAGTGAAATTTCACAACGACAGGTACCAGTTAACCAAGAAGCTTCATCATCCACTTTATCCCTATATGTTGACCCATCACATCTTACTAAGTCCATTTCATTCAAACCACCATCATCCAATCCTAAGGTCGAGATCCAAGACAAGGCCTGTGGAGAATATTACATAAAGGCATCATAATGTGTCAGTCAACTAATTCCACCTAAGGCATATGGCTTACCCATGGCAGATAGAAGACAGATAGTAGTCACATTTCATGTTCCCCCTACAATGACATTGACCAAATGGGGAGAGTTAAGTGAAGAAATTGTGGATCAAGATGATATTACCTCCTGGTTGTACCAAGAAGACAATGAATACCCCTTGCCGTCTTTTCAAATAGCTAAGGACCAATATGGAAAAGGCTTTAAGATAATGCAAAATGAAGGCTATGATGGGCATAGTGGGTTAGGATTACATCAAAATGGAAGGATGGAACTGATCAATGTCTCACCATGACCGAAATACCTAGGGCTAGGGTTTCAACCACTTAGAATTGGGTTTCCTAGTACTTCGTCACCATTTCAAGAGGAAGTGAGTGCTTGTGCAGACATCAAGATATCTCAAGAACCACTTCCCCCAGTTTACGATGAATCTCCCAGCTCAAGCGATTGTGAATGGGATTCCCTTTCCTCTACCAGTACCATGAACATAGATGCTCTATTTGGAGAATTGGACCTAAAGATAAAACCTGTACCAAAACCATCTAGTCCCTGTCATAGGAAACACTTGTCCAAAGAAGAATGGCATAAGCACTATTATTGGGAAACCCTTGATCATGCATCTTGGGCACCTAACAAGCCATCTTCTGATGACTCAACCCTTACAATAGTCCCACAATAGAGTTTACCTACCCATAGGAAAAAGAACAAGAAGGAGTTAGTCCAAAACTTCTATGATCATGTCAACCATTCTATATTCACCTTGTCAGCTTCCACCTTTGATAACTCCGATGATGACATGACTCTCATATATCCCAAACTTATCAACTAAGATCAACAAGGTCCACCCATCATAGAGACATTCGAGAAAGACGAAGCAATTGTTGAGTTCATGGGACTTCGAGAAGGCATACCAAGAGGGGATCATAAAGCTAGTTTTACAATAGACTTGGATGACAAAGCATATTTTGGGGAGTCTATTTACACCTCTAGTCGCAAAAATGAAGATAAAAAGGAAAATGAGAAAAATGACGAGTCCCTCGGTGAAAACCGAAAGGCGCCTTTGGACGAAGAAACAGTCAAAATAAAGGACGTATCCGAGGGTGAAAACCTCTCTGAGGCACCCAAGGATAGAGGTTTAAATATTCTCCTCATTGAACAAGAAAATTCACCAATGCTAGTAGAAGATTCTATTGAGGTCAACATAAATACAAAAGAAAACCCTCAGCACATATACTTTGCGGCATCATTGACAGAGGAAAAACAACCTGAGTTTAAGGAATTCTTCACAAAGAGACAGATAAAATTTGCATGGTCATATGCTGACATGCCTAGGCTGGATCCGAACCTGATATTGCACCATCTACCATTACAACTAGGTATTAAGCCATTCAAATAGAAGCTAAGAAAAATGCATTCATAGATTGCTCTATTGGTCAAAGCAGAACTTAAGAAACTCTTGGATGTTGGATTTATACGAACTATAGACTATTCAGGCTGGATTTTGAATCTTGTGCCAGTGACTAAACCAATTGGGGGCATTCGCATTTGCACAGAGTTTAGAGACATCAACAAGGCATGTCCTAAGGATAACTTCCCTTTGCCAAATATAGACATGATAGTGGATCTTACAACATGATACGAGATGCTATCCCTCATGGATGGTTTCTCTAGATATAACCAAATCAAAATAGTAGCTGAAGACCAACACAAGACAACTTTCACGTGTCCATGAGGCACATACTATTGAAATGTTATGCCTTTTGGCCTTAAGAACGCAGGAGCTACCTAGCAACAAGCAATGACTACGATTTTCCATGAATTTATACATAATCTCATGGAAGATTATGTAGATGACATTATAGCTAAATCAGAAACAAGGGCAGATCATTTGAAGGTTCTAGACAAGATATTCCAGAGGCTAGAGAATTATAATGTTAAGTTGAATTCGAAGAAGTGCATCTTTGGAGTGAAATCAGGGAAACTTCTAGGGTATATCATTTCTAGAAGAGGCATTGAAGTAGATCCAGAGAAGGTAAGAGCTATCATAGAAATGCCTCCTCCAGTCAGCATTGGTCAATTAAGAACCCTACAGGGAAGATTACAGCCCATCAGGTGTTTCATTGTACAATTGGCAGACAAAATACACCCATTTCAATATTTACTTAAGAAAGCAGTACCATTTGTGTGGACACCTAAATGTTAGGATGCTTTCCAACAAATCAAGGGCTATTTTCTCACTCCACCTATCTTAATGCCACCTACAGATGGAAAACCGTTGATACTATACAATTCAGCAACTCAGTCAGCATTAGGAGCTCTTCTTGCACAAAATAATGATCAAGGTCATGAGAGAGCAGTCTACTACATTAGTCGCACCTTGGTAGAATATGAATTAAATTACAACAACATAGAATGTTCCTGTCTTGCGGTAGTCTTTGCTACCCAAAAACTTTAGCACTATATGCTCAATCACCAAACAATGTTGGTTGCAAAGATAGATCCCCTCAAATATCTCCTAAGTAAGGCAACATTAACAAGCTGATTGGCTAAATGGGTTATGATACTTGGCGAGTATGACATCCAATATGTAGAGAGGAAGGCTATAAAAGGGAAGGTGATTGCAGATCAGTTAGCCGATGCACCCATGAAGGCAGACCATCTTTTAGTGGTGTATTTTCTTGATGAATTTATTTTCAACATTGACACTAGAACAAAATGGAAATTATACTTTGACGGGCCACATACAAATCATGGTTCAAGAGCAGGTATCCTATTTGTTACACCTCAAGGCGATACCATTCCTAAATCATCCAGGATTGCTTTCCCTTGTACCAACAACATAGCAGAGTATGAAGCCCTAGTGACAGGATTAAAAAAGGCAGCTCAGTGGAAGATTAAGAGTCTACATGTTTTTGGTGATTCTCAGCTTGTCATCTGGTAAGTAATGATGATTATGAGACTAAGGATGAGAAACTTTCCCCATACAAGTGCATGGCCGATAGTTTCAAGCAGCACTTTGATGACATTACCTTTCAACAAATACCACGTATTCAGAATAGGGCTGCAGATGCTATGGCAACCGTGGGTTCCTTATTGGATATTCTGAGTAACGCGCCTAAGTTTGAGTTTCTGGTTGAACAACTGTTGGTCCCCGCCTATGATGTCTCCGATTCTGCGATGGTGTGTACAATTGTTGGTCCTACTTCCCCTTGGTATAAAGACATATTCGACTATCTAACTGACCAAACTTTACCTCTAGACCTGTCAAATAACCAACATCGAACCTTCATTCGTAAGTCAGCTAAGTACACCATCATCAGAGAAACCCTATATAGACGTACCTTAGATAATGCCCTAATGAGATGTCTCGATGCTGAAGAAGCACAAACAACTTTACGAGCGGTGCACGAGGGTATATGTGGTTCCCATTCGAGTGGTCCTACTTTAGCCCATAAGATTATGGGATTAGGTTATTATTGGCCTACAATGTAGAAAGACTCATATATCTTTGTAAAGAAATGTAGACAGTGTCAGATACATGGAGATTTGATAAGAGCACCAACACAAGAGCTTCGTCTGATTACATCACCATGGCCCTTTGCCCAATGGGGACTTGACCTCATAGGTAAGATACACCCTCCATCATCTAATGACCATAAGTTCATCATAACTGCCACCGAATACTTCACCAAATGGATTGAAGCTATTCCCATGACCTACATAACTGGCACGCAAATATCTAAGTTTATCTTAAACTATATCATTTTTCGGTATGGTGTACCCCAATCCATAATCACAGATAATGGTGCCCAGTCAAGAACCAAGAAATATGCCATTTATGTGAAGAGTTCCATATCAAACATCATTTTTCCACTGCGTATTACCCACAAGGTTATGGCCAAGCCGAGGTATCTAATAAAACCATTGTTAGAATCCTAAAAAAAACTGTCAATGACATTGGTCGTGACTGGCACCTACAACTTAATCCTGCCTTATGGGCTTACCGCACAAGCATCCGTACTCCCATTGGCACCACTCCATACTCCCTAGTCTTCGGATCCGAAGCTATCTTACCTATTGAGGTTGAAATACCTTCCCTGAGGGTATCCTTGAAGGGTCACATTGACAATGAAGGATACCATGTATCTAGATTACAAGAGCTAGAATTATTGGATGAATGAAGATAGAAAGCACTAGACCATTTGAAAGCATATCAGAATCGTCTTCGTTGTAGCTATAATAGAAAAGTTCTAAATCGACACTTTGACATTGGTGATCTGATTTTAATGGAGAATCCTAAGAATCAAGCTGAATGAGAAAAATCAGGTAAGTTTGAACCTAACTGGTTGGGGCCCTATATAGTCACATAAGCTTTCGGATCAGGGGCATACCAACTCTCTACTCCTGAACGAGAGCCACTTTTGTTGCCAATCAATAGTCTTCATCTGAAGAGGTTCTATGCGTAGGTTCTGAGAATCTGTGTCTTAGTCTAGAAAATAAATAAAAAATAAAAAAACAAAAAAATGGTTACCTTGATGAAAACCTGGCAAACAGGCATCTTTGTAACACCAAAAAAATTAAGAAAATCAAAATAGTAAAGAGAAATAATCCGTCCAATAGTGAAAACCGCTTCGGTGGCGCTATGGATAAGTACCATGGTGAAAACCTAGAAAACAAACGCTATGTGTAGTCAAGCTCGCTCTTTCGTCTACCATCATTCCAATCATACTTTTTCATCATCCATCATAATAAATGGTTGGCTTATCCATTGCTTGGAATGATTGACATCAAAGTCCATTCCGTCACATTCCCCACTTCATCTTGCAAGTCTTATTCCCAACGGAGGGAAAATCCTTGTTATGTTCCAGGAGGACCTTGTACATAACATTACACCATCAGAAAGTGTCCTGAAAAATCCCAAAAACATTAGAAAACTTCAAAAATCCAAAAAAATCAAAACATGTCAGAAAATACCAAATACAGAGTCAAGTCAGTCATGTTAAGTTAGTCATAGACATAGTCAAACTACGTTGCCTCTCCGAATGGATGTAGGCAAGGCCATTAATCGATGTGCCCTCGAGGCATTAGGTCTATCTATCTAGGTTTTTCATATATCACACACATCAAAATCATGACTCTTTGTACATTCAAAGTCATTGGTTGTGTCGAACTACGAGGTATCTGCGTGTACAACATAGGCAAGACTAATCAATTGATGAGCTCTTGAGACCGCACTAGGTCAGTCCAATAGGATTCATTCACATTCACATTCACTATCACACACGTTCCATATCATCAATTTAAATATATATCTTCAGTCAGTTAAAGTTGGTCGAACTATGAGGTCTCTGCGTGTACAACGTAGGCAAGGCTAATCAATCGATGAGCCCCCGAGGCCACATTAGGTTAGTCCTTTAGGGTATCATCTCAAGTCATACATTTTACATACACACACACACACTTTTAATCAGTCAAGGAATCAAAACAAGTCATGCATCAACAAGGTAAAACATCTCAAATAGTCATCAGGTCAATATCAAACACATTTTCAAAGTGATCAATCTATGTCTTAGCAAGATATGTCTTTCTTGTCAACAGACATCGTCAAATTGTCATCAGGCTCCAACGTCTTATACAACACGTGTCTTTTTGAAACCAGGCTTTGTCATGCCTTATACAGATAGTCACCAGGTCGAAACCAGACTTAACATCTTATTGTGGTATGTGTCATCCCTCACATTACGCTATGTCAAACATCAACAATCAAACAATCCCACAAGATCAAGTTTTGGGGAATAATTTTATTTGGCTTTATGACTTTATATCTTATTTTGTCTTATATTTTTATCAATTTGTGAATCAGTTCACTTACTAGCTTTCTTAAGGATGTCCCTAGAAGGATTTAGAGAAGCAAGGATGTCTCAGGATTCTTTTTCTTTGGCTTCTATCTGTCAACTGTCTTTTTAACTTTGGTTTTTGAGTCATGATTACTAGTTTCCTCAAGGATGTCCTATCAAGGATTTAGAGGAGCAATGATGTCTCATGACCCGTCTTTTATTTTGTTTGTTGTCTGTGGTTTGTCTCGACAAAATGACTGGGGCAATTTTGTCCTTAGTATGAATTAAGACACTCCTTGTCTACGACTATCTGTTTTTCACAAATGGATGACTTTGTACACTATGGTCTATCTCATATCATGTTGTGTACTGTCCATTTGTGTCATGTCCCACCCAATGATGATAACAAGCAAGCATATCATATTTGGAAAAATATCAAAGATCATATGTTTTTCAATCAATCAACCTTCGTTATTTCTTAATAATATTCTGCATTCATTCATGCTAACATTTCTTCTCCGACATAATGATAAAGTCCTATGACACAACAAAAACATTAGATAATCTGAATTTGCATACATTCTATAAACATTTCATATAGTTACATTGGATTTCAAACATATAGGAACATATTTACGATATTATTGCATAATAGGCATTTCATCATCATAAGGTACATAATGGAAATATTACATGAAATTCACAATCACATATAAATAAAATCATATAAGAGCATTACATCAATTATCATAAGTAAATAAAGACATCCATAACATCATAAATTGTATAAACTCATCATGTAGAAACATCCATTCATAACACATATGCATACATCATCTAGGAAACATAATCATATAGAAATAATGCATCATCCATAAAATAGAACTGTATATCATATAGAAGCCACCAAAAATCATATATATATATATATATATCGCTCAAAATAATGTGTCACAGTACATTGTTAGAGTGTATCCATAAATAAAAACAAGCTCACAAGCTCTCTGATCAAAATACAATGTCTACATATATAATAGTATCAACGTGTCCCACTCCCACTACTGTCACATGGTGAAGGTGGTGGGAAAAGCCTCGAAGGTGCTCTTTGTGAGGTGGAAGGCCTCTCATATGGACCTTCCCTCGGTGGTCCTACCACACCCTCTATACTCTATGTCCTTGTTTGACTCCTGCCCTGTGATCTTTGACTACAAACCTCTGAAAAGCTAGGAGCTCATCTCTCTGTTGGCACCACTGCCTCATATAGATCATTGTAAGAAGTAGCTCTCTCTACCGATCTAACTAACTCGCGTACCATATCATCAAATTAAGTTCCACTACACAAACGTTTGACCTCTATGAACTACTGCTCTATCTCCTGTCATCGAGCTATGGTCTGATCCCTCTCCATAAGTGCATTATCTCTCTCTACATGGGCACTATCGCTCTCTATCCGCATGGCATCAAGCTCTGCTATCATCAGTTTCAGTCTCTCCTCCATGGATTTCATGTCACCATCCCTAGGGGCATCATCCTCCTGTCTCCCCTCCACAATCCAATCTTTGAGCTCTCTCTCCTGCTCCTCCATAGGTGCCTCCTCCAAAACATCATCCTCCCCATACCCTTCCAGAATACCTAGAGGATCTATATCTATATCCATATCCTCATCCTCTACGACATCCTCTCCCCCAATATCCACATCAACTGTCTCCTCAACCATATGCTCATCTCCGACCTGTGCATCAGCTCCACCTCTGATGTCCAACATCGGTACATCCTCTACCACTGCCTCTTGGATAGGTGAAAGACCACCTACATGACCCCCTCTTTGCCCTCTTCGTCCTCATCTACTGCATCTGCCACCACCCCCTCCTCTGCCATCATCCCCACCACCCCTCCCTCTAACTCTGCCACCTCTACCTCTCCACTGTCCTCTTGGCCCTATGCCTCGTCTCTCAATTGGTGCCGACTAGTCTAGATCTGTGTAAGGAACATGACACTGCTCTGTCCACCATGCATCATATGCAACCGTAGTCCCTGGATCTACTTCTCCGTCTCTCCATCCCCACTGTAATGGCTGTAAATCCCCACTGTAGTCCCTGGATCTAAATCCTGTATCTTTGTATCTTTGCCTCTTCCAATTTGAAATCTATAAATGAGATACTCTTTCTCTCATTCTATCATCCACAAATTGAGTAAACTTATAATACTCAATTTCATCTCCAAGCATAGCCATTTTCATCTATTCTTATCAAGTTCTTAGCTAGGTTATGCAGGAATTCAACCATCAAGTCAATCAAATCATCAAAGCTTACAAAGGAGTTGGGAAAGGTTTGATTTCAACATACCAATTGGCACCAACTCCCCCATGGGATCAAAAGTTTGCTTTGTTTAAATTAGGATTTCATTTATATTTCATTTTGTTCTTCATATTTTCCTATTTTGAGCTTTGTAAATGGATTTCATGGGGAATCCTTGTTTCTTGCTTGCATATGATCTAATATTGTGCTTGTTTGCCTTATTTGTGTAGGTATAAAATTGGGGTTCACATTTTGGTGCTCGAAGGAGGGAAAATCTCAAGGATTTCATCATGTTTTTCAACATTTCCGTGCTTTTTTAACATTTTTTTTTACACAGGAAAACTATGTCACACACAGTCTCATGACGCTATATTGCGCCTCTTTCAGAGGCACGGTGCTATATTGTACTGCTTTCAGAGGCGCGATGCCATACTGAACTGCACAAAATTTCTAAACTATGCTACACCTGCTTTCCCGCCTGTAAATTTTCAAAATTCTTAACTGTGTCGCACACAGTCCCGCAACGCTATATCACACTACTTTCAGAGGCGTGGCGCCATATTGCACCACACTACTTCCAAACTGCGCCGCACCTGCTTTTTCGCTTGCAAAATTTCAAATTTCCAAACTTCGTTGCCTCACAAACTACACCGCGTGACCAAATTGCACTGCACCTACAGTCTTTGTTTCTATAGAGCGTCACATCCAGTCAAAATCGTGATGCTATATAGCCCCGCTTCTATTCCAAACTGTGCCGCATTTGCTAACTACGCCGCACCTACAAATTTCTATTTTTTTAACTTTTTTTTGTGATGCAGGAACTTCCCGAGGTCATAACTTTTGACTCAGATGTGGGTTTTTTCTGAAATTTTACAGGTTGGATGTCATCTTGGCACATTTCTAGGGCTTGAAACTTTCATCTTGGCTTTTAAAATGACATTTTAGTGTTTTTTCCTTATTTTTTGAAAGTTATTTTTGTTAATAACTTGAAACCCATGTTTCCAATTTGATATGTTAGTTGACAATTCATCCTATCTTAGTTTTAGAAAGTTTTTGGTAAAAAATAGTTTTAGATGCAAAATTACCAAAAATGGAAAAACCTAAAAAGGAAATTTTTTGATCGAAAGTGAAGGAAGGAAAAACGAATGCCAAGGGTTCTTTATGATGTTATCATCTCATTGTATCAAGTGTTTTTAAACACTTTGGGAGAACTTATAATCCCTTTTTAAGGATTTGTTTACCTTATGCTTTTAGGAACACTAAATTTCATTTGGGTCCTAAAAAGAACATTACAAATTCTTTCAATTTTTTGTTGCAAGAAAAGGGCTTAAAAAGAGCCTTAGAAACAACTTACTAGATTTGGTTAAAGGTGTAAAAATTGAACAAAGAAACTTCATAACTTGAATTTGGTGCTCTAAAAAGAATTCATTTTGCTTTGTGGGATTAAAATGAACAAGTGCTATTTTATTTTATAATTATTTATTCAAATTAATATCATTAAAAGGCCGTATGACGATCTTGAGAATCAAAAGTTCTTTTGGTGATCTTAAGTTGAATAAAATAATTGCCTCCACATTTCAATTTTGGTATTAAAATTGAACCAAACATGCGAATGTGAGCACGGTATATTGCGAGTGTTCTCCCTTTGTTTTTCAACAAAGGTTGATTGAACTACGGGATATGCTAGCTTGCTATTGTTTATCTTAGCGGGCCTGCCTTGTGGGAAAAAGTAATCACCCAAGGGAATGACCCAACTGGGAACACACTAAATCCAAATGATTTCCAAACGGTATATAAGTGTGGATTCTTGAGGAAAGTTCAAGAATCGTGAGGATTATTCTGACGAGAAGGGCAACAATGGTCTCTCGTCATACTAGATAGTCCCCCACGAATGGAATGCCAGCATTAAAACCTCTTTTTTAGGAAAGGCCAAAATCCTATCTATTTGTTGATACAAAAGGTCATGTCTTTTGAAGTCGCCCCATGTTATACATGCAGTTTTTTTATAGAGATGAAAAGTATCCCATGGGAGATTCATGGGTATTGATGCTTGGCTGACCCGAGAAGCGAGTGCACTATAAGGGGGAGCCTTTGTGGTCAAGAATCTAGTCATCCACACAGAATATACGTAGTTGGATTCGTCCAAGTGGGAACCCAACAAATATTTTCTCTTCATCCTAGGATTGTGCATGTGATTTAAATCTAAACACCTTGCTTGGTTCTATAACATTTGAAAAAAAACATCCACAAAGAGATCCAAATTTCAAACCCCTTGGAGGAAACAAATATCCTTGACGAATTCAAGTACTCTTGCTTTCCCTAGGGATCATATCCTTAGAGGTTTCTATGTGCTTTGGTTTAATCATCATTTATTTCTCCCAAAGTCAACACTAGGAAACCTTTGCCTTGATTTCCTTGATTTCTGCGTAAAGCACTTTGTGGGATGAAAGAAGATTAGGACATTGGAAATTCAATTTGAAAAAGCATAATAAAGAAAGTGTTTGTGGTAAAAAAGAACCAAACCCTAAGAAAGATAATAGACAATTTAACCACACATGTGCTTGGTATTTTTTTGAGTCATTTTGTTTTCCATGCGAACGTTGATCTTTTGGTTTGAAAATACTCTTAGGGAAAAGCATGTTCTTCATTATCTTGGTCTTAAGGTCCTCTTAGGTTCGTCTAGGATCAAGTCAAACACTTCATTCATCCAAAAATTTATCAAATTTCCATCTCACCAACAACCTTTGGGAACCTTGGAAACATCACTTATGCTAGATTTTTAGGAAAAATCAACTTCACCTTGTTTGACTTAACACACCTAATCAAATTATCAATCCTCTTGAACAAATTTGCCTCTAGGATAATGCAAGCTTTCGAGGTCTACTAGTTCATGATCACTTTGATTGACTTAACACACTTAGCCAATTCATTCTCTTATGCGAATTTTCCCTAGGATAACACAACTTCCTAGGGTTTACAAGTTCACCATCACCTTGTTTGGCTTAACACACCTAGCCAAATTATCCTTTTTGTACAAGTTTACTCTAGGATAACACAACTTCCTAGAGTTTCCAAGTGCATCACTTTGTTTGAATTAACACACTTAGTCAAACTTTCATCAATCAAAATCACATCAAATCAAGTCCTAAAGTCTAGCATTAATCCAAAGTTCCTACAAGTTTAAACACCCATATCATTCACCCCTTTCGTCCTTCATCTCATCATTGGTCCTAAACCCCTTAGAGGTCAACAAGGTCAAAACACAAGAGGAACATGGAATATAAACTTGATTCCTCCATCATGAGTAATCCAATTCAACCAAACTATCCAAGCCTTACAATGCCAATTGATTTTCAAAACTTGCATATGTACAATCCATACATGGGATCATTATCTCCTACAAACCTCAATGGTACGACAAATGTGAGTTTTCCCAATCTAAATTTTGGAACACCTTTCCCTTTGGTAGATTTAAATCAAAGTCAAAAATTACAAATATATCAACCAAACAATTAAGGCATGAGCCTTCCCCCTTTACCAAAAATCAATCAACCGAATCCGAGCAACACCCCCTTCATAAGTCAAAGCATCATGTCAAATCCTCCCATTTTTCCATTGATATCGCAACAGCTGATGGCAACCATTCAAGCAACCCCAAAAATCAACACCATTCCCCATCCACCACCACCACCACCAAAACACAACATGAAAAATTCATTCTCCATCATGTTGCAAGCCGCTCATCAAAAGGTGCTACGAAACCAACAATCTACACAAGCCACAGAAGTTGCACAAGCTACACAAGAAACCCTACAAGCACAAGCTCAAGTTCAAGCCCAACACCAAGCTCGATAGGTGCAAGCACAATTTCGAGCACTATTACAAGAAATCCATGAAAAAGTCTATCAACAAGTAGCACAACAAGGAGCCCAACAATTTTTTTTTTTTTGCACAACAACAACTAGACCAACAAAAAGCTTTGTTGGCACAACAGTAGCAAGACCAACAACATGATTTGTTGGAACAACAACAACATGACCAATAACAAACATTGTTGGCTCAACAACAAATGTAGGCCTTACTCCCACAACAGAGCTTGCAACAGATTCCCACCATAATTGTTGAAAACAATAATCAAGATCTATCCATTGAGGAACACCTTGAAGATATATCCACCTCATCTGATGATCAAATCAACATACATCAAGAGCCATTTTTTAGTCATAATCAAGACCCCTCCTATAAAGATATATTTCAAGGTGTTGACGTTATTTGATCCTATTGACATAAACCAAGATCCCTTGACCAATGACCATGTTGAAAATGTCTCTACATCACCTAATGAATTAGAGGACATATCTCAAGAATTTATTCTAAATCCTGATCAACATCTATCACCAAGGTCTAGCAGTGGTTCTTCCCAAGACATACTGACATCCCTTGACCTCATCATTATAGATAGTGAAGGAATCCTCAAATATCAAAAGGATATTAAGCCACTTCCCATTCCTAATAACAATGTCCAAGAACCCAATATAAGCAATCCACCCTGTGAAATTCACCCATGTCAAGAACTTGATCCAAAGCATGTTGAAAGCAATTTCGACATTAACCAAGATCAATAATTTTATATCCAAGATACTATAATGAGGTAATGGGCACTATCCTATCTATAGAAGATATCACAAATAATGATCATATCCATATAACCCATACTCCTCCATCTACCCATGAGATGCTTTCTTTGGATGGACATGTAGATGATCGTCATTCAAAACAAGAGTCTCATACTCTTGTCAAGGAACAAGAGTCTCCTAATCTTAACATTTGTACACATGATCAAGATATAGAGAAATCCAGAGACATATCAAAAACAAATCATGAAGAAGGCTTCTACAAAATTTGTGAATTAGAAACATCATGTGACAGCATATCAAGAATGAATCATGAGGAAGAATTTTACAAGGACAGTGAAGCATCAACACTTCTTGAAGAAGCATTACAATCTGATATTTCACAAGATCAAGTCGAAGATATTAATCAAACATTTATCCCACATATGGAGGATCCTATCACTTATAAATTTGGATCACTCACCTTTCTTAGGGAAAGCTATCACTTTTGAAGATCCACCAGATATCAGAGAAGGATTACCACCTTGTTTCCAAGGAAAATCATATCCTATTGCAAATAAGTTTTTTCAGCAGATGAATTATCAGGGCAAAGGATTAGGTTTGCATGAACAAGGTATCCTAGAACCAATTCAGATTATTGGTAATCCTAAGCATCAATCCCTTGGTTATTCGACAATCAAGGGATCTCAACATATCAGTAATACTTCCACAAAATTGGGGGCAAATTTGTCTCAAGCAAATTCCAACATAGGGAGCATGAAGAATCCTTATGATGAAACCAATGCCACTACTACAACCAGCCACATCATGAATCTTCATCCACCCATCACAACATCCATGAATTGGGACCAACAAAAAAAAAAGATTCAAATCAAAGCACGAAGAACATCATCAAAGAAAAAGAAGTAGCGAAGCATGGAGGACAAATGAAATACAAGTGGATACCAGAGAATACAAAGAATGATTATCCCTATCAAATTCCATCAGTCAAAGAAACTATGGGGAAAAATAAAAAAGGGAAAAGTATCCATCAAAGATGTCCACAAAGGAAAAAGAAAGATTTTCAAGTGACATACAAAGTGTATCAAGCAGTTGGTCCTAATTCCATGCACACTTCCATATCCACCCATCATTTCCCATCTTCCCAAGTTTAAATATTGAAAAATCTAAAAATACCAAAAACAACCTCAAAATATCTAAAAAAATCCAAAATGGTGCATCCATCTCATCTTGCTTTCACCCGCGATAGTCATCACTCATAATAAAATCTATCATCACCTTCACCCTTTGGTGAGTTAGTCAGAAGTAAGTCTAGCAGGTTCCAAAGTGAACACCCTAATCGTGAGAGTTGAAAGTCTAAGTCAGTAAGAAAGCAAGTTGATCAACTCAAAGTATCAATAGCTTATCATCCAATTAGTCCCACCAAAACCCTGATCACAACATGTCATAGGATGAATCCTTCTCATGATGGACATAAGCATGAGGTACCTCATAGTAGTTTAGCCTTGGCTAGCAATATGAAGAACTTTAGCTTGTTTGTTTACTTTTTCTTGGTCTTTTTTGACTTATCTTATTTTGTGCTCATTTCAAGGACCTCTCGTTGATGCCTAAACAAGACAGGTTTAGAGAGAAAGGAATGGAGCAATGATCATTATCTTTTTTATCTGTTGCACTTGTGGGATACACTTGTAAAATAACTTAGCCATGTGTCCTTTGTTTGGTTTGTAGGGAGGATGTTTTAGGTATCTTGTTGACCACATAAGGAAGCTTTATTTCCTATGTTTTGGCTCGAGATGTTTAGAATATTTGAACTACATCCTGAATGAAGTATGCATGCTAAGTGTGAACAAGAATACTGCTATCTGATTGTTGAGTCAAAGTCCATCACACTAGGTACAATGCCATCCTCTTCCTTTATAGCTTGATGCATCGTACCTATGTGTGTAATCAAACATAAAGTAATTGGCCCTTTGAAAATCCCAACTCCTGGTAAGCAATACATCATCATCATAAGTAATAATGTGAACTTGTGTGGATCCTCCTTCCATCCATCTTATTCTTCTATCTTTACTAAAATTTCTATCTAAAATCGGTGTGTTTTATCAAAATATACATGAGGCTACCCATGGCCGATGACTATCTATACATCATTAGAATTGTCTACATCAAAGAATTATCTTTCATCCGTTAATCAATAGAACCACTCCTCTCACATTTTATCACGATCTCGATTGGAAAATCGAACATTTCCGCTCGATCTCTCGAGGGGGCAGTATACCAGCGTAATCCTTTTGCTGGGGCAATAGTGGGGCATTCGAAAAATGGATAAATTTTTGAACTTTGATCACAACAGTTTATTTCTTTGAATCAATGAAACAAGTACATTGCTTCAAAGAGGGGCAAAATGTAAACACAAAAAATGTACAATTTTGATCCGGCACACTAGATCCTGATTTACTAACACTATTTCATCTTGAATCATCTCCTTTGCTACTCATTTAATCGAATAATCTATATTTGATTAAATTCATCACTCTTCATCTCTTAATTAAATAAATCAACTCTATCTAATTAAGTCAGCATCTCCTGTTAATAAAATAAATCAATTTTATTTAATTAATTATGTAAAACTCCTTTTAATTAAATAATTCATCTTATTTGATTAAATCCCTAAAGTATTCTTATTAAATTGAATAAATTAAACATTATTTAATTTAATCTAACATTATCTCCTTTAGTTAAATAAATCAAATCATTTATTTAATTAACCCTTCCTCTCAATTTGATTTAAATCAATTCACAAATTTAAGTCTAAATTGTCACATCTCCTAAATTCCTCATTAAATTAATTAAACTTTGATTAATTTAATCTTAATCTATGTCAAATTCTCTATAGAATGCAACTTACACAATAAATCAATTACTTTGATTTATTAATTCATCTATTTCCCATCACATGGCATAAAAGAGGAATATTCCCTCCAATTTGAATTCAAATTCAAATGGGCTTGGTCCTTCCAACAAGGCAATTAATGTCTCTTACATGTCCTTGGCCTTGAGCCAAGTGACATTAACTCTATTTCTTTCATCCCCCCTAAACATGTCACTTCATCAAATTCAAAATTCAAACTTGCACATTGATCAAAATGTGCTCAACCTTCAACCATTCACATCTTGACAAGTGGCACTTGGCCATTGAATGTTGAATGATCCCACATTGCCCAATTTCATTCATTCTTCCAATTTGAAATCTATAAATGAGAGACTCTTCCTCTCATTCTATCATCCATAAATTGAGTAAACTTATTATACTCAATTTCATCCTCAAGCATAGACATTTTCATCTATTCTTATCAAGTTCTTAGCTAGGTTATGTAGAAATTCAACCATCAAGTGGATCAAATCATCAAAGCTTATAAAGGATTTGGGAAAGGGCTGATTTCGACATACCAATTGGCACCAACTCCCCCATGGGATCAAGAGTTTACTTTGTTTAAATTAGGATTTCATTTATATTTCATGTTGTTCTTCATATTTTCCTATTTTGAGCATTGCAAATGGATTTCATGGGGAATCCTTGTTTCTTGCTTGCATATGATCTAATATTGTGCTTGTTTGCCTTATTTATGTAGGTATGAAATTGGGGTTCACACATAGTATACAATCAATCCTATAATACCTTTCAGCCAACACCAACCATCTGATCTCATAATGCTCAATGCCGAGCCTACTAATATCTTTAACCTGATAAAATCTGGCTAGCTCAGTAAATCCACGCTGGGTATTGTACATCAATTGCTCTCCTCTAATTAGAAGTCTAAGTATCCTGTACACATCCTCCAATGTGACAGTCGTTTCCCCAGTCAGAATATGAAATGATGATGTCTCGGAGTGCCATCACTCGCACAACACAGTGAGAATCCCTCTGTTTGCCCGAATAGTGGGCATCGAAAGACAATGACGAAGACCAAGTCTCCACAAAAGTCGTATCTCTGCACTACTCAGACGGTCTCTCAGATCGAAGGTATCCAGATGTGTCTCCCGCATGTAGATTAGATCTAAAACAACTTGCATTTCAACCAACATGTCAAAAAATTTCAGGTTTTTCTTAGAAAAAAATTTTGGAAAATTTTACCAGCCAAATGCGGCTCACTTTACCATATGCGGTGCATTCATACAAATGTGTTGCATGACAAGGAATTTGTGTTGCAAATTACCAATCCAATTTCTATCTACTGCAAATGCGATGCATAAAAGAAAATGCGGTGCATTTCCTATAACCTGTCTACCTGATGCATATGCATTTCACTAATGCAAATGTGATTCACTAACCTACATGCATATATTCCTAATGCAAATGCATTCCCTACATACATATGCGGTGCATTATAATACAAATGTGTTTAATCCCTAAAATTCCTATCCTAGCCTAAGCGTGTTTTAGCATATGCATCGTTCCATAGGAAAATGCTGTGCATACAATGGCATATGCGTCGATCCCGCAAGACCGCATATGATTATTAACTTTTCCAAGCCTAAAAATACGTGCAAAAAATAAATTTCAAGAGTTTTTTTTTGAGTACATACCAGTGGTCCTACATTGGCTAGCCACCTGAAGGTCTAGATCCGATATCCTCGATGCATAGCGTATGGAATGGGTGCCATCTTCATCCAATAGTCAGAGCAAAATCTCAATTCTTCAAACTCCTCCGGGTGCAAATGAATTGGTTTTCAACCTAATTCTTATTTATAACTAGGGTTTGGGTGGCATTTCTTCTGACCTTGTCTATTAGCTGCTTAAACTTTCAACTTCTACTGGCCCGTACCCGTCCATATCACATCCAAATTCAATTCTGTAAGCTCCATAACATTTCTGACCATCAAATTGACTTATCAGGAATATTTTCCTGATATTTTTTGAAACTTTCAAAAATTTGTCAATTTTCTCGAGGGGGCGTACCTTAACCTATTTCATACTGGGGCATGATCGAGGCATATTTTCTTTGACACACCACCGTGAAAACATTGTATCAAAGAGGGGAAAACTGTAGACACTGAAAATTGGTCTAGGCCTGCGAGCACTACTTTCGACATAATTTTCTATTATCCATGGTCATGATTAAATAATGTTAATTATTTAATTACCTTTCTAATACATCTTTCCTCTATTAATTAAATACCCCTTTTAATTAATTCACTAATTCATTAATTCCTTTATTCAACTTGATTAATTAAGTAAATCATATTTATTTAACTATGTCGCTAAGTAATTAATTCTTCCTTCTTAATTAAATAATTTATTATTTAATTACCCCTTTGTCACATTTCAACTATAATTAAATGTTTATTATTTAATTATTCAATATAACCCCCTTTGTCATACTTCAATTATAATTAAATATTTATTATTTAATTATTCAATTTATCCTTTTCAACAGTCAAATTAAATAAATTATCTTTATTTATTTAATTAAATCTTTCATTTTCGAATGTTGAATTGAATTAAAATTTAATTCATATTTAAATTATTTATGTCACATTCTTTTATCGTTCAGTTATCTAAATCATTCACTCACCTTCTGACACCAGATCTATTTTAATTTTGCTAGTTATCTTAGAATTCAACTCCTGATTGTCTCTACGAGAAAACTCTTTGTCACAAATAGTCAGTTAACTAGCTCTAACTCATATGCATGAATGTGTTTATTAATTGAATATCTTTATTTAATTAATTAATTCATGTATGCATTCGAATGAATTATTCTTCGAGTTCTAACTTTGTCTTTGACATTCAAAGTCTATTTCTTCTATTTTTCAAAGGCTCTTAACTAAAGATTAAGATCTTGAACTCTTGTTCTTTTCTATTTTCGAATAGTCTTAACACAAGATTAAGTTCTTGTTCTAACTTAATCTTTATCTTGCAATATTTTCTAACTCACGTTCTAAGTAACATAAAATTCACATCGCATGGCATTCATCAATCTTGTCCACCGATCTCTCTTTGAATCTGATTCGATCGTTCGAAAACCTAAAATCTATAAAATAGCTTGTCATTACCATTATTCCTCCTCCCGAAATCATACACTTTTGAGAAGAAACTTATCTTCAACATTTTGCTTAGTCATTCAACAAGGTTATGCCTGCATCAATACTGAAAATTTGAGGGAAAGAATACTGAAACAACAAAATAGAGAAGGGCAATTGAGATAATTCGAAGGAGTGGACGCATATTTAGTGAGAGCTTTCCAATTGATTTTTTTAGTTTAATTATGTTTACTTGTTTCGTTCTTTGTTGTTTGATTTAGATTAATATTGGTTAGATTAGGATTAACATCATCTATTCTAGTTGCAGATCATTTCCAAATTTTATTCTATGTTACACAACCATCTCGCCATCCATATCTAGAATTCAAAATCTGTAATGCCCAATTTTTTTGCAATAAAATACAACTAAAGACAAAATACAAATTTCAAATTTTGATTACAACACATGAATAACTCACATAATTTTGTTTCCAAGGTCCACAATTCATAAAAATAACATAACACTTGACGAACTATAGATTATAATATTCAGTTAAGTAACGAAATTGCTTAGGCAACCCTAGTAGGGCTTCAAGAGAAGACAAAAGATTCACATCATCGAGATACACCTAATTAGTCCTACAAACAAATTCATGATCGAAAGACACCATTGAGTCACAAGTTATGCCAATACAATACAACAATATTAACTCAAGTAATGAAAAGAGAGAAAACCTTAGGGGCCAGACCTAAAGTTATGCCAATACAATATAACAATATTAACTCAAGTAATGAAAAGAGAGAAAACCTTAGGGGCCACACCTAATTCCTCGGGGACTCATTTCCGATGGTCTTTCCTACGTATATATTTTTTTGAGGAATAGTAGCTCAACAACTTGAGTTCACCCAATTCATATTTGATTGATTGGAAATCACACATTTCACCCAAGTTTAAATCACAACTCATAATGGTAGTAAATACTGAGAATGAATAACAATAGTAAATCTATAAGGGCTCCTACTATAAAGAGTGAAAAAACAATCTCGATTACAACACCTCTCAAGGGCCACTTGCCAAAATAGATAATCAAGAATAGGTCTAGGATGAAGGTAACCAAAACATAACTTGAATAGATAATTATAATTGAAGTCGTGGTCCTAATCCAACCATACAAAGGTCACCATATAGCATCAATAAGATTAAGGGGTGAAAGGTTAACAAAACAATCCGCATATTAAATCTTTTTGGGCAATTCATCCTTCATACACTTGATGGACTAACGCAAGGAGTGTAACCCTTAGATTCAAAGACCACTCTACCTCAGTCACCCTCATAATCCAAAAATACAAAAATATGCTAACCTCAATGCTTTACACAAAAAAATCTTATGCCTCAAATCCATTAATTAGAGAATATAAGAGTGGGTACACAACCCTTTCTAGGGTCTTCTTACCCCAAACAATTTTACCATTGGCTTCCACCCACTTAGGTAAAGTTGGGGTTCTAAAACCTTGATATGGATAGGCACAATTTTAAAGGATAGTTTATTTATAAACAAAACTCATCACTCTCACATGACAATTTAATGTCTATACTTAATATGTGCTTCACTTCATGGCTGCAATTCTAGTTAAGTGAAAAGTTTGATGGCCACCTCTGACCACAAGGTAATTTACAACAACAAGATAACTCAAAGGATCAAACTTTCTCTCCTCCCAACCATATTGGTGTTATGAAGCCTCATGAGCTCTAGCCAAACCCCCAAGCAAGAAATATTTTAGCCCCATGAGGATGAAATAGGGTCTTCCATTCAGATAATAAAACATAGTATTTCAAGACAAGATTAATCTAACTTTCAAGTAATATCGTGAGTTTAATAATCTAATCTTGTTGAACAAAGCATTCCAAACACCCATTACTCTTACCAATTACTATCTATAAATTATTGTTATTAGTGTTTGAAGACCAATAAGGATGTAGAACCTGTAAGAGAGGGGGACCAACCACTCCATGCCAAATAATGTCGTGAGTGTGATAATCTAATCTTGTTGAATAGAGAATTCCAAACACCCATTACTCTTACCAATTAGTATCTATAAATTATTATTACTAGCGTTTAAAGACCAATAAGGATGTAGAACCTATAAGAGAGGGGGACCAACCACGTCAAGGCTCTAGATCATGGAGAGCCGAGAGTGGAGGGCTGCCCTAACTTACCTCACTCTAAAGGGTGTTTTGGGGTGATGATCAAGAATGAAGAGCAAAATGAAGTACTTATGTCACTCTATAGACCCGAGAGTTAACTTAGGGCTAGACGAGCCGATTTATGGAGTCCAAACTATACCTTAGACAACTTTGATCTGTTTGAGGATGAAAAATCATGTTTGGGATGATAGGCAACGTGTTGACATCCGTACGGACATAAAACAAGAGATATAACAAAAAATCTACTAGGAACCTATTGATAACCTAGTTGGTTAACTTCAACGAAAATGATAGAATCGGAAATACAAAAAGTAAATGTATAAATAATGAAGCAAGTAGATAAAGACTAAGGTGATAAAAATCAACTCACAAAAATGCCAGTTCACCAGCTAGCTCGATAAATGAGTTCTCCACCTCCACCCAAAGGCTCACTAGCCAATGAAGGGAGAATGCAAGGTATGGAATTGGAAAATTCACCACAGTTGCAATGGTGATGAAGGGAGGTCTCGCAAGAATCCAAGCCCACAACTTTTGAAGTAGCACCACACATACAAAGGTGGAGTTAATGAAGTCGAAAACTGCTATAATGCTTAATGGAGCTATGAAATATACTTGAAGTGAGATTGTTTGAGTTATGGAATTGCACAAAGGATGGAATAAATGAATGGAGAATGTTTTTGAAGGTGGGATGAGAAGAATCTACCATTTTGGGTTGGTTGGTCGATAGGAGGATGTTACAATTCATCCCCAATGAGGAGTGTAATGCCTTTGCCATCTTTAGGCGCAAGAATCCGTTAGGGGCGGTAGCGCGCCACACAGACGTCTGTGCGAACGATCACGCACCGCATTCTCGTCCCCAAAAAATATTCTCTCGCCAACACAAAGGACAAATGCCAAGTGGGTGGAAGGCAGGTAGGTGATGTGGAATTTTTCCTTCGGATTTTATTTTCTAAGGTGAGGGCATGTGAAAGGGGAATTTTCTTAAGGGGTGCAAATTCACTCTTATACATTTTTCCCCCACTTTAGTGAGCATGATTATTGATGAGTGTTCGGTAAAGTAGATCAAAGAGTTAGAAATGTATATCTAAATTGTCAGGGAAGCAGACTCTGATCTAGAAAACTCGAAAACGTAGGGTAGACAAAGGACTCCATAGGTACTCTCTCTTGAGGAGTTATGAGCAAAAGGACTCCATAGCTTCATAGAACTATGAAGTTTCACAAAGTACATCAAAGGCCCTCGAACGAAAAATGGACAAATCCCGTAGGATGTAAGTGCTCACAGGCCCACAAACCTGCAAGAATTCATCCCCCAAGTACTTTCTCATGAAGGAAGCCCAGTGTAGTAAGCGCCTTATAGGCTTGCAGACCTACAAGAAGGCATCCCCCAAATACTCTCTCATGAAGGAAGCCTAGTGAAAGGGGACTCCGTAGAGTCGGATTGGAAAGTGGCTTCACAGGAACACTTGCAAAGAAACATGTTAATCCATAGATAAAACATGTCAGGAAACACAAAGCAACCACATAGGAAAACAAGCAGAAAATCACTCACATAGTCAACAAGTTGGAAGGCTTTCAAAGGGGTCCCTCGAGAACCCTTCAAAAGAAGAGGGGTCCACTCAAGGGAAATGTTGTTTGAAAGTGTAAAGAGACATTTTTTCTCAAATCAATTGATCACCAAGGAATCCTTTCAAAAGATGTTTACTTCATCAAGGAATTTGAAAGGAATAAAATTCCCCCTCATGAGGAGAAGATCGAGGATTCTCCTACAGGAAAATTTGCTCCCTCCTTGGAGGAAAGTTCTCAAGTTCTTTCTTTGCGAACCCATGATGAAGGAAACATGTTCTGTTGGGGGGTCCAAGTTGAGAATGTGATTTTTGAAAAAGTTTGTGAAATATTTTAAAGAAAATATTTATTGGCAACGAATGCATTTTTTGAAAATTGAAGTTGACATGGCAACCTTCCTTAGGGTGGTGCATGTTGAATGCAAAGGCACACAACACCCTAAGGAGAGAAAAGAAAGAATGGAAAAATTGATGTTGTGGCCCATGTGACATAGCAAGATGTTAGTGTGGTGATGTTGTTGTACACACAAGGGACAACAATTAGGCACCACAACATCACAACTCAAGCAAATAAGAGAGAAAGACAAGAAAAGCGTAAAAAGAAACATCACAAATAAAGGAAATAGGGGTGATTTGATATTCCAGGGTTAGAGATTCTCATAAATATATAAGTATGGTAGTAGTATATAATTTAATTTTCATCAACCCCCTACTATATCAGACCATGTGAAGAATGCACGAGAAGATATAGTAAAAAAATAAAAAATTGGGTCAACATGGAAGGGAAGCCTAAATACCCCCAACGCTTTGCATCATTCCCAATTTTTGGAAAATAAAAATTTATAACAAAGGAAGAATGATGATACAAATAGAGGAAGTTTCACGACACATGATCACTCTTGTATCCAAACACCAACAAGGGTGACAAGGGTCATCCAAGAACACATCACAACAAACACACACCTAATCTAAAGGTAAAGAAGAGGCCTCCCCCTAATACTCATTGATCAAGAGGTCGTCTGCTTCCCAATATAGATCATTATAAGGGGAAGGTAGATGAGCTTGTAGTGGATATTAAGGGGAGGACCTTTCGACCCTTCCACAATAAGGCTAAGGAAGAAGGCCCCGTAAGATCTTCCCTACGAGAGATGAGGACACAAATGAGGCTTAGAAGAGGGGTGATCGAATCCTCTTATTTTTTTCTATAAAGCATCCTACTTAGCCACTAGAGTCTTTTGCCGACACTTGCGCTCACATGCAAGGCAATTTCTATAACTCGTTGAGCTAGAGTTCGAGAGCTACAAAGGGACAGAAGGCTCCTAATCAGTCATAAAGGTGTCCATCACAACCATTTCTGGTGGAGGGACAAACTCTTGAATGAGATTAGAAGGAAGAGATTGAGAGACAATAGGGGAGTTGGCTCTAGTGCCTTGACGAAGGGCCTCTTCCCATTCACTTCTTTAGGAGAAGGAACAGTGGGATACCACAGAGGTCGAGACATAGAGGATTCCTCGTGAGGACCTTTCCTTCCACTATATAGGTAGGGCCAAGGTCCAAGAGGTGCAGTAGGAAGATCCGATATCCTAATCTTGGATTTATGCCAAGTAGGCACCATCAAACTTATATGGAATCCAGGAGTAGACATCCAAAACTATTCTTCAAAAATGGGAGCATAAGACGCACCCCAAGGACGAGTAGGCCTCTCCCTTCCTTTTCAAGAAGAGGAGGCAACTTGCTGCTGCACTACCAAAAGTGTCAATTTTGGTTGTTCCTATTGGCAATAAAAGGGCAAACAACTAAGAAGGGGAGTGAATCAGTTGTCACAAAATTTCAAACTTATTAAAATTATCAAACTTTATTCTTAGATCTGATTAATAACAGTGAAAGCATGAATCAACAACACATCAGAAACACACATAACACCAATATTTTTGCATGGAAACCCTGTTAGGGGAAAAACCATGGTGGAGGTTAATCCACAAGTTATATCATGTTAAAAGTATAAGAAGAATATATGAGGAATGTACATGCATTCAAGCCCACTTCCTAGAGCTCACTGCTCAAAGGAAGACTCATTGTCTTACTGAAAACATTTAGATTAAATCCATCTGAAGAATTGGAACTGAGAAAGTAGCATCTACTAATTCTTGAGTATTGTTCTTGTTAAGCACATGAACACTTCTTCACTTTCTTTCACTCTTCTTCACACTTTGCTCTACCTTCGAATGATCTGAACCTTTTTCACACATAGCACTTGCATACTTCACACACCACACACATACCAAATGAAGAAACAATCACTTATATATATCCGCAACAAGAAAATATATTGATTCATGTCGACTTCAACAAAATAATAGAATGAATGCAAATTGTCAACCCAAAACAATAAAGATTATCAATGCATATCAACCAAGGTTAGCCACAACATAGTAGAGACCCAAAACAATGTTCTCGAACACAAAAAACCTTCAAATATTATTCCTCAAAGATCCACAACACACTTCAAACACCTTGTTGGCTATGCACATGAAAAACATGAACATGCAAGAGAAAATATCAGATCACGAGCACAATGATCAATGGGGACATGCAACACAGATAGAACATGATCTAGAAATGTCCATGAACACCACAGTAACATACACAACTTTGATTATCAAATACACGTTATCTTCTTTCATGAACGCCATTTGCAGTAACATAATAGCTGCCAGATTACATAAACTTATAATTTGCACTCAAATCTTCATGCACACCTCTGAAAATTTTGGAGTATAAACTAGATAGACTTGAAAACAAACCCTTTAATCCGCAACATCTCTCTATCAACATATTGAACTTTCTACCATACTGATCTTCACTGCTTCATAGACAACCTGTAAGATATTTTATTATAATTTTTCTCAATATCCTCGACATATACAGTCTTAAAGACATTAATGCTAATAGTGTTGACATCAATGACAACCACATATCAAAAAATCAACAACAACATCCAACAATCTCCCCCTTTTGGATTGATGACAACAAAAGATGTGAAAAACACACCATCAACACAACTAACTCTTCTTCCAATAATCCCCCCTTTACACATTTCTCTTATCTCCCTTAGTTCTCCAAGATTTTTTCACATTACTCTTCTCCCCCTTTGACATCAATGGCAAAGGTAAACAAGCTTTGAACCACATATCTAAATCATCTAACTACTCCCCCCTGAGTAGCAACCACCACAACATCAATCTGAATCAAGATATGGCTGTGAATGCACAAATTGATGCAAAGACTATGCATCTTAGTTCTGATTAGGAGGGGTAATCACCCTTAACTTCCCTCTGAGATAATAAAAAGTATCCTTGGGCAAAGGCTTAGTAAATATGTTTGCAATCTGTTCCTTAGTAGGCACATACTCCAGTCTGACTTCCTTATCAATCACCTTATCTCTTAAAAAGTGGTACTTGATAGATATATGCTTCGTCTTTGAATGCAACACCAAATTCTTAGAAATATTTATAGCACTTGAGTTATCACAAAATATGGCAATAGGTTCATCATACACAACTCTGATATCTTCCAACATCTTCATCCATAATACTTGAGTACAATTGTTAGCAACAACAATATATTCTGCCTTTGCAGTAGACAAAGAAATGACATTATACTTTTTCCTTAACCATGAAATCAATTTCTTTCCCAAGAAAAATGCACCACCACTAATACTTTTCTTGTCATTCATATATCCTTCCCAATCAGCATCAGTAAAGGCACTTAAATTATAATCATCATCTTTAGGATACCACAGGCCAAAATCAACTGTTCCCTTCAAGTATCTGAAAATTCTCTTCACAATAGTCACATGAGATTCCTTAGGATCGACTTAAAATCTAGCAACAATGCATACAACATTCATGATATCAGGTCTAGTTTGAGTCAAATAAATAAATCCACTAATCATTGATCTGTATCTAGTTTGATTTTCCTTTGGAGAATCATTATCTTGTGTCAACTTACATCCGGTCACCATTTGTGTACCGACTAGTTTTGAATCTTCCATACCAAAATTTTTTAACAGTTCTCTCACATACTTGGATTGGGATATAAAGATCCCTTTATCTACTTGAGTAATTTGCAATCCCAAAAGAATTTTAATTCTCCAATAATTGACATCTCAAAATCATTCTGCATCTCATTAGCAAACTTCATGCACAAACCATCATCTCCTCCAAAAATGATATCATCAACAAAAACTCCCACAAACAAATCTTTATCATTATCAATCCTAAAATATAGATTACTATCAGTAGTATCTTTGTTAAATCCAAGATTTAGCAAGTACTTATCCAATCTGGCATACCAAGCTCTAGGGGCTTGCTTAAGTCCATATAATGCTTTCTTCAACCGACAAACCATATCTCCTTGATCAGTCAATTGAAATCCATCAGGTTGCTCAATATACACCTTTTCCTCTAATTCACCATTTAGAAATTTTGACTTGACATCCATCTGATAAACTTTGTAGTTTTTGTAAGCATCATAAGCAAGACATAGTCTCACAAATTCAATTCTAGCAACAAGAGCAAAAGTTTCGTCAAAGTCAATTCCTTCCATCTGAGAGTATCCTTTGCATACCAGTCTTGCTTTGTTTATAATAACTTCACCTTGTTCATTCAGTTTGTTTCTAAAGACCCATTTAGTTCCAATTACATTTTTGTCTTTAGGTCTAGGAACAAGAATCCATGT
The DNA here is from genome assembly GCA_007115665.2 of Sequoiadendron giganteum. Taxonomy (NCBI): domain Eukaryota; kingdom Viridiplantae; phylum Streptophyta; class Pinopsida; order Cupressales; family Cupressaceae; genus Sequoiadendron; species Sequoiadendron giganteum. The sequence goes on along the minus strand of CM021103.1, from coordinate 132,611,176 downwards.
ATTATTCTTCTCAATTTTTTGTAGTTCTTCTTTCATTGCTTCAATCCAATGTTTATCTTTGCATGCTTCATTGACATTACTTGGTTCAACCTTTGAAATGAAGTAGTATTCTCTTGCAATTCTTCTCCTAGTCTGGACACCTTTGTTCTTATCTCCTATAATCTAATTTTTTGAATGATTTAATCTCACATAGTGTTCTTGAATTTTAGGCTCTTGTGATATCTCTTATGTACTTTCACTAGTTTCTCCTTCTTGATCTTCTTAATTCACTGGAACTATCTGAACTTGATTTGAAGTCCGACTCTTATTTCTATTATCATTCTAATCATCAGAATCATATCCACAGGTTCTGGAGAGTCTAGCAATTTCTTCATCAACCTTAACATTTTCACTTTCAACCATTTTCTTAAATCTCTTGTTGTAGCACTGGTAGGCCTTACTCTTAGTAGAATAACCAATAAAGATTCCTTCATCACTTCTAGCATCAAAATTTCCTATATCTTCATCTCTCCTGATATAGTATTTACTCCCAAAGATTTTGAAATATCTAACAATAGGCTTATGACCAAACCATAGCTCAAAAGGAGTCTTATCAGTATTACCTTTAATTTGTACCTGGTTAAGGATATAAAAAGCAGTACTCATAGCTTCTCTCCAATGGATATGAGGGACATTTCCTTCCAATATCATAGTTCTAGCAACATCTTGAGTTGTACTATTTTTCCTTTCCACAACTCCATTCTGTTGAGGGGTCCGCAATGTAGATAATTGTCTCTTTATCCCATGTTCTTCACAAAAAGAATTAAACTCATCGGAAGTAAATTCACCACCTCTATCTGATTTTAGACACTTAATCTTCATACTTATCTTTGTCTCAGCCATAGCCTTAAAGATCTTTAACTTTTATAGAGCTTCAAATTTCTCCATTAAGAAAGTAACCCACATCATCCTAGATTAATCATTAATAAGAAACATGAAGTACTTGTAACCTTGTAGACTTATGATTCTAGTAGGGCCACACAATTTAGTATGCACAAGCTCCAACAATTCATTTCAACAATGTTGTTTGCTTCGAAATGAAATTCTAGTTTGTTTTCCTAACTGAAATTCCTTGCATATGGTATTAGTAGGCTTCGCCAACTTAGGAAGATCTCTCATAGCCTGTGAGGAACTTATCTTGATAATATTGTCAAAGTTTACATGACACATTCTTCTATGCCACAACCAACTTTCATCAACTTGAGAAATTAGACAACTTTTACTAGTAGTATTCAGATGAAAGATATTACCTTTTGTTTTAGTACCTGAAGCAATCACATTTCCAGAACTTCGCAGTATGCTACATTTTCCATCGTTGAATTGTAGATTGTATCCCTTATTAGCCATCTATCCAACACTCAGAAGATTATGCTTCAAACCTTCAACATAAAGAACATCATCAATATTATGCTTACCATCAAACGAAGTACATCCTCTACCACAGATTATACCATGATTGTTATCACCAAATCTTACAACACCACCATCATACTTCTCCAAGCTTAAAAAATCAATTTTATCACCTGCCATGTGATGTGAACATCCAGTGTCAATTATGCATTCATCTTTTTCTTCAACTTGAGCAACTAGAGCTTTCTCCACATTTGTACAACTAGTAGATTCAATAGACACAGGATTATTTTCCTTGATAGCAATAAATAAAAAATCATATTCACTTACATTCCCTTTGTTAGATTCATCATTTGTGACACCTTTATCAACAACATAGTAACACTTATTTTGAAATTTAGGCTTGTAAGGTCTTGGCTTAGGCACTCTTTTTGGACACCTTGATGCAAAATGACCTATCTTATTGCAGTAAAAAAATTTAGTAGACAAATTTCCTTTATACTTACCTACTCCTCTAGCTTCCCTTTTGACAATAAGTGCTTCAAGCTCATTTAGTTCTCTTTCTTCTTCTTCAATCTGTCTCATTTCTTCCTCATGTCTGAACACCTTTCTAGAAGAACTTTCACCTAGATCATATCTCTACTTGTCTCTCCCAAAAGTAGTAGCTTTAAATGCAGTTCAGAGCTCCTCAATGGTTGCAACTTTGATTTTTTACGCATTAGGCAAGGATCTAAGCACTTTAGCACAATATCTGATTCATCCACCTATCCACCAACACATCTGATACCACACACAAGTTCATTCACTTTTTGCATGAAAGTAGCAATATTCTCATCATTACCCATTTTCAACAGTTCATATTTTCCTTTTAGACTCTGTAGCTTAGCCATCTTCATATTAGCATCACCTTCGTATAAAGTTTGCATCTTTTTCCAGATCTCATAAGCAATTCTCAGCTCCATAACATTTGTCATCTCAGAATTAGTCAAAACACTAAAAAATGCTTCCTTGGCCTTGATGTTATGTTCAACATCCCTAATCTCAGCAGTAGTAATAGGACCATTATGAGGAATAACATACCTATTGCATGTAATGTTCCACTAGGATTCACCAATGCATCTCAGGTGACACTCCATTCGAGTCTTCCATAGGGAATAATTTGTTCCATCAAATCTCAGACTATCCTTCTTGTATGTCACCATCTTGGATCATCTCAAGCTATTAAACTTCTTCCAAGGAACTTGCTCTGATACCAATTGTTGACAACACAAGGGCAGACAACCGAGAGGGGGGGGGGGTGGTGAATCAATTGTCACATAATTTCAAACTTATTAAACTTATTAACCTTTATTCTTAGATCTGATTAATAATAGTGAAAGCATGAATCAACAACACATTAGAAACACACATAAAACCAAGATTTTTGCATGGAAACCCTGTTAGGGGAAAAACCACGGTGGAGGTTAATCCACAAGTTATATCCTGTTAAAAGTATAAGAAGAATATATATGAGGAATTCACATGCATTCAGGCACACTGCCTAGAGCTCACTACTCAAAGGAAGACTCACTGTCTTACATAAAACATTTATATTAAATCCATCTGAAGAATTTGAACTGAGAAAGTAGCATCTGCTAATGCTTGAGTATAGTTCCGGTTAAGCACATGAACACTTCTTCACTTTCTTTCACTCTTCTTCACACTCTACTCTACTTTCGAATGATCTGAACCTTTTTTGCACATAGCACTCACATACTTCACTCACCACACAAATACCAATTGAAGAAAGAATCACTTATATATATCTGCAACAAGAAATTACATTGCTTCACGTCGGCTTCAACAAAATAATAGAATGAATGCAAACTGTCACCCCAAAACAATAAAGATTATCAATGCATATCAACCAAGGTCAGCCACAACATAGTAGAGACCCAAAACAATATTCTCGAACACAAAAACCTTCAAAGATTCTTCCTTGAAGATCCACAACATGTTTCAAACACCTTGTCGGCCATAAACATGAAAAACATGAGCATGCAAGAGAAAATCTCAGATTGCGAGCACAATGATCAATGCAGATGTGCAACATAGATGTAACATGATCTAGAAATGTCCATGAACACCATAGTAACATACACAACAACTCTGATTATCAGATGCATGTTATCTTCTTCCATGAACACCATTTGCAGTAACAAAATAGCTCTCAGAACACAAAAACTTATAACTTGCTCAAATCTTCATGTGCACCTTTGAAAATTTTGGAGTAGAAACTAGATAGAATTGAAAACAAACACTTTAATCCACAACATCTCGCTATCAACATACTGAAATTTCTACCATACTAATCTTTATTGCTTCATAGACAACTTGTAACATATTTTATTACAATTTTTCTCAATATCCTCGACATATACAGTCTTAAAGACATTAATGCTAATAGTGTTGACATCAATTAAAACCACATATTAGCAACTCGACCACAAAATCCAATAGTTCCTTGCTATTGGTCTTATACTTTACATAGTTTCGGTAAAGTAGGTCCATTCTTGAGGGAAGTAGATCGATCGAGGTGGGCCAAAAATGATCCAATGAATAGCCCCTACGGGACACCAACGATTGATATCAAGTTTCATGCATGACGTGCATGACACCTTCATGGGAGAATTTCAAACACTTATGAATGATGAAAGTGATTCCATCCATGGAAGCTAGCCAAGGTATGCCTAACTTCACCTTGAACAAATCCGATTATGGAATAACATGAAAGGTTGTATTCACAACCCTAGGTCCAACTAGGATAGAGAGAGTTATTGAGCCATATGGCTTGAGAGAGAGGCCATCATGTGCACAAATGGTAGACTTAGTTTCATCATATTCCTCCCTCTATAATGAATTTAGCCACAATGTATCCTCTATAATAACATTCACTCGGCTCGTAGGTTCAACTAAGACCCTTTTCACAATGTTCCCATTGAGATGAGCGAGGATGTAGAGGGGATAAGGCTTGTTATTCAAGGGCATGTCCTGTGAGGTGGATCTCACGTCTGAAAAACCAGTCGTAGGTTGTGGGGAAGGAGTAACCGTGACCGTGTTGACGCATGTTGATGGATGAGTGGTAGAATCGAAGGGATTAATTATTAAGTTAGTAGAAAGCGATGAAAACAGGTTTGTGTATATCTGCAACTCACTATTTACTTTCGCCACTGATTTATTTGCATTTTTTCTTTTCCCATCAAGATGAATAGTACCTTCCTTGATGCAGTCTTGTATCTTGTGATGTAGGCAAATACAATGTTTGGTGGGTGATCCCACAATACTCGTTTACAAATTTTGGCCAAACTGGACATTAAACTGATTTTTTTTAACAAAATCTTCATTTTCGAGCACCTATAGTTGCTAAACCATGAGGAAATTGAAGATGATGCAAACTAGTGATTTGTGACATTTTGTCTATAGATTCTAAATATATATTTTTTATTTTTTATAAATTAGATTGCATTTATTTTTCCATCTCCTTCGAAAACTAGTTTTTAAAAGTAAACACCATTTTTAAAGAGTGATGTTCACTGTATACAACATAAATTTTTTTCTATAAAGGATAAAATTCTAATTTTTTCGAATTTAAAATTGTAACTATGATATTTAGCATGTTCATTTGGTTTCATAGTGTTTTATTGGATTTTTTTTCTTAATTAAGTTTTGAAGTGAAACTAATTACAATTTAGACATAGGCAGACCGTATACAACACAACTTTTTTTTTATGTATCGAAATTAATTTTTTTTTTGGCTGGATCAAGGACATCAATACCTAGCACATACATATTTTTTAGAATTATTTTTGGTAATCTACTATTTTTCCACATGTGTAGAATAGAGAACTTGATTTTTGATGAAAAACCTACATTCACAAGAAATAAAAAATAGATATAATAATCAAATTAAATATATTTAAAATTATACTTTTTGGGAAGCTTATAATAAGGAATACATATTTACAAACATAAATTTTAAATGAATTCAGTTGATCCCTGAAAAGGTAAATCAAAAGTGGGTTTTTATTAGCATTTTGATAGGTGTAAAGTAGACTCTGTTATAGGTATCGTTTAAAACTAGCGGGGTTATAACCAAGGGGGTTTGATCTAAGGTGGTTTGATCAAACCCTCTTTAATTGGAATCCTTTAAATTGAACTTTTTAAGGCTTAAATCATTATAGATTCTAAAAATATGTGATTTAAAAAAAAATCAGGATGTCCCAAAAAGTGTAAATCACTATTGTGGGATCACCCTGCTAGTATCATGTTCGTTAACTCGATGGTACTGATAGAAGAAATTTGCATTGTACCAATCAAGATAGGGTTCCTTAAGAGGTCTAGGGTTCTCCGAGGTTATGATCTTATCCTTCAACAACTTTTGCAAGATGGAAGAATAAGATTCCACTAACTTTGTGAACTTTTTGTTGTGTTTGACGTTATCATCATTCGTTGCAGCTACTACATTCACAATAGCCTTACCTTTTCCTGAGATTGATACGATAGATTTTCCCTCTGAACGAGAGTGCAAGGAAGATCCCCTGAACTGAACTACCATTTTTTTATATTCTTGCAATGTAGGACATAGATGCACGAAGGAAGGGTATTTCATAGGGAAAACTTTTCTTGCCACTTTGCAGGTTACCTATGAACACCTTCTGCACATCAGAATTAGGTAGCGGGTATGAGATCTATGTGAAGAGAATTTAATATCGTGCTACGAAATTAGTTCTATTCTCATTATCCCCTTGCTTGCATTAGATAAGATCCGAAAGGTCATCTTCGGTCCGATGTTGTCTTGGAACTGTCGGAGAAAATGTTTTATAAGTTGATCAAATGAGAAAATAGAGTTGTCGGGCAAGGAACAGTACCATTCGAGTGTTGTATCCTTAAGAGATCGAGGAAATAATTTTTTCATCAACACGTCGTGATGGAAGAAGTTTGTACGCATGTTGTTAAAGGTGGAAAAATGTGTTTGTTGGTCCCCTTTGCTACCATACTTCTCAAATTTGGGAATCTCCATTTCTTGTGGGAAAGGAGTACTTAGGATTGTTACTAACAATGGGCTATGTCAGAGGAAGGGTTTAAAGATAGGTTGGATAGATTCTTGGGAGAGATTCGCCAGCTGGTTCTGCATTCGACCCATGTTCTAAAGTAGGGTGTTCAAAACAGAGTCAAAAGATGACAAAGGACCAACAAAACCTCCAAAATCACCACCACCAAAACCACCTTCAAAGGTACCTCTGAAGCCATCATTGTGACCACTGCCAGATCCACTACCATTGATAGGGCCTCCATCAAAGTCACCTCCACTACCGAAGCCACCTCCATGGCCTCCATTAGAGCCACCTTCACCAATGCCACCTCCGTCACCTCCGCCACCGCCACCCATTCCACTAGAGCCTCCACTGCCACGGGCAATAGGACAGGTGAAATTGAACCCAAGGGGTGTTTTACTCACCTTAAGAGTGTGAGGCCCTTGAGAAGCAAAAGAGACACTGATCAAGGGCCTTGTGTTGGCCATGCATATGGATGTGGGTGATCCCACAATACTGGATTACAATTTTGGCGAAATTGGACACTAAACTGATTTTTTCTAACTATGTCTTCACTTTCGGGCACCTATAGTGACTAAACTATGAGGAATTTGAAAATGATACAAACTAGTGATTTGTGAAATTTTGTCTATAGATTCTAAATATATTTTTTTCTAAAATTTTGGAATTAGATTGCACTTCTTTTTCCATCTTCGAAAACTAGTTTTTTTCAGTAAACACCATTTTTAAGGAGTGACGCTCACCGTATACAACATAAATTTTTTTACATGAAGGATAAAATTCTATTTTTTTCAAATTTGGATTTGTAACTACAATATATAGTGCTTCCAATTGGTTTCATAGTGTTTTATTGAATATTTTTTCCTTAATCAAGTTTTGAAGTCAAACCAATTACAATTCAGACATAGGCACACCGTATACAACATAAATTTTTTGTATGTATCGAAATTCAATTTTGTTTTTGGATCAAAGACTTCAATATCTAGTGCACTAATATTTCAATTCTTTTTTTTAATAATTTACTATTCTTCCACATGTGCAGAAAAAGAGCTTGATTTTCAATGAAAAATCTATGTTTAATCAAACTAAAAAAAAAAACATAATAAAACCAAAACATATTAAATTTATATTCGTTGGATAGTTCATTCTGAGGACTACCATCATCTAGTTGGGTCTATGAAGTCTCCTCCATTTTCATCCTCAACGCGAGCTTCAAAGGGAAATTTTTTGGAGTTTTTTGGTGCCAGAGGGGGAGAAGGGGGGAAAAGGGGGTTCAAGCTCGAGTGAACCCCCCTTGGAGGTTCGCTTGAATGAGGGTTCGCTCGAACCATGGTTCGAGCGAACCCCCTTTCCACAACCCTTTCCTTTGCTTTTTTTTCTCGAGAAATTTGGGACCCAACATTTAATGGGTTCACTCGAATGGGGGTTCTAGCGAACCCATTTTGGGTTCACTCGAACTAGATGTTAGTTCAAACCCCCCAAAATCATATTTTTTTGTATGGGGGCATTTTTTGCAACTTTTCCTTCCTCACTAGAATAATAAACTAGTTTTGTGGGTTTACCCATGTAGTGGGTATCGAGACTCCTAATTGTCTTTCATAGGCATCAAGCACTTCTCCTCGGGTGGTACCAATCTAGGCCTATATGAAGGAGCATAAGCTCCGATTAGATCGGCGAGGCCACGTAGAAATTCTACGCCTGTTTGATCTTTTCATAGTAACTGTCTCACCTTGCTTACAAGCCTAGCGGCTCTCACCATGTTTGGTTTTTTGTCTAAGTGATTTACAAGGTCTAGTAATCTATTATCTAATAGAATAAGCTTTTCTACAGGAATACACACATCATCATCCTTTTCTATAGATGAAGCCATAGGGGATGCTAGAGGAGTAGGCACACAAGTGGTATCTTCCATGAAACCCATCTTGTCAGCATAACTTGTAGGAAAACTAGTGGTAAACTCATTAGCTAAACCAGTGGAAAAATTGAGATGAAACTAGAAGTGACCTCCTCCTTCTCCATTGGTAGGTGTCACACACTTCTAACAATGTACTCGGAAGTCATGGACTGGGTTGTGATGCTGATAAACCTTCATGACACTCAAGGTTACAACAATTGCAAGGTACAAGGGAAAAGTCTCAACAAAGACAAATGGGTAGATGCTATTCATGTCATGTTCACCAAAACTGTAAGAGGGGGACCAACCACATCAAGGCTCTAGGTCATGAAGAGCCGTGAGTGGAGGGCTTCCCTAACTTACCTCACTCTAAAGGGTGTTTTGGGGTGATGATCAAGAATGAAGAGCATAATGAAGTACTACTATCACTCTATAGACCTGAGAGTTAACTTGGGGCTAAATGAGCCAGTTTTTGGAGTCCAAACTATACTTTAGAAAACTCTTTGTTCAAGGATAGAAGCATGAGTTTGGGACAACAACGTAATGCACTAGCATCTCTCTAGTGCGCTGGCATTCGTATGGCTAGAAAATGAGAGATATAGAAAAAAATCTACCAAGAACCTACTGACAACCTAGTTGGTTAACTTCAATGAAAAATGATAGAATGGTAAAATATAGAAAGTAAATGTGTAAATAATGAAGCAAGTAGATAAAGACTAAGGTCATAAAAATCAACTCATAGAAATGCTAGTTTGTTAGCTAGCTCCACAAACACATTATCCACCTCCACCCAAAGGCTCACTAGCCAATGAAGGGAGAATGCAAGGTATGGACTTGGCAAAGTCACCACAACCACAACAATGATGAAGGGAGGTCTCACAAGACTCCAAGACCACAAATTCTGAAGTAGCACCACATGTACAAAGGTGGAGTGAATGAAGTAGAAAACAATTGTAATGCTCAATGGAGCTATGCAAATTTCTTGAAGTGAGATTGCTTGAGTTGTGGAATTACATAGATGATGGAATGAATGAATGGAGAATGTTTTTGAAGGTGGGATGAGAAGAATCTACCATTTTTAGGTCGATTGGTTGACAAGAGGATGTTACAATTCATCCCCAATGAGGAGTGTAATGCCTCTGCTAGCTTCAGATGCGAGAATTTTTTAGGAACGACAACCTATTGCACAAATGTCCACGTGTCATGCTCGTGTCGCTGACAAATATTCTCTCACTGACAAATAGGACAAATGCCAAGTGGGTGGAAGGCAAATAGGTGATGTGGAATTTTTCCTTCGGACTTGATTTTCTAAGGTGAGGGCATGTGAAAGGGGAATTTTCTTAAGGGGTTCAAATTTTCTCCTATACAAAACCCAAGCTCTAATCGTTTAGGGATAACATTAAAACACCATACGGTGGATTATAAACTAGGGTTTCACTTATGACCAATGAAAGGATTGATGGAAGCCAAAACTCTGAACACGGTTCCCAAATACTCAAGAATACAATTTGGGTACAAACAAAACTCCCAATATTACCCCATTAAAACAACACATGTAAAACATAGCCTATCAGGTCCCAAATACACACGATAGGATCCAACATGAAAATGCATCCTTACATACAATTTACCAGGTGGGTATGCTTAAAACTAGCTAAAGGTAGACTCCCATACCTGCATAATTTTTTTCCAAGGGCTTGAGCTAGGGTTTTGAACCTTTACTTTTTCTCCTCAAATCCGTTGACCTCCATGAAAACCCCATCCAAAACTTCAGTCCTACCATAACATTGAAAATGACTGTGTGACTCTGTCTTTCCAAACTCCAATGCCTCCACCCGAGAGTGACCTGCCTAGCCACTCCTCTCTTCTTCACCGAAAAGATTCCTCCTCTCGAGTTGTGCACCCCTGACCAAAATCATTGTACTTACAATTTCTAGTGTATCCCAATCTAGGGTTTGTTTTGCATTAAATTCCATCTTTTTATTTTCTCTATCACTTTCAACTTACAAATCCATCCTTTTTCATGAATTCTCACATCCATCGCTTTCATTCCTTTTGATGAATGACACCTGGAGCTGATATATTGGTTCTTGTGCTTAAGCTCCATTTGCCTAAACACTAATACAATCCTGCCTTTGAATGTAGACCATCGATGTTGAAATCCATGCCATGGTCAAGCACATCTCAATTACTTGACTTTCTTTTAAATCACCACCATCTAATCTAACCTTCTTTAAATATGGCTATGAGCATAAAGGTTGTAGGCGTAACGAACAAGGAATTCGGGTCCCTATAGAATGTGTACATCTTAAGTGTAATTTGGGGCTTGGTTTCTCGAATGAACAATCTAAATGGAACCCATGGTTGAATGGCATGAATTCTAATCAACCTCATTCTCTTGGATTGATTCATCCTCCATTGTCTTCTATCTTTGTGTCTTCTTCTTGTGAGCAGTCAAAATTTTCTTCGCAAGAGAAAGGGTTGCTTCCTACTCCTCATTTTTTATTTGAGCAATAGTGTATTTTGTTGATGCTTCTTAAAGACTGCTTAATTAATCTTCCTCCTCCTACACATAAGAAATTTCATAAACATGATAAATAAAAATATTCTTTCTATGCATACCATCGAGTGCCTGGCCATTCCACTAGTGAATGTAAGGCCTTGAAGGATAAAATACAAAAATTTCTTGATTCCGATGCCATCACTCATTTATTTGCTAATGCACCTTCCTCTTCTTCAAATGACAAGTGATATTGAGGTATACCTCTATCTTGTATGTTCTAAGTATCTTACATAGTTCTCCTCCCCTATATGTTCAGGGGGAGTGATAACTTGTTTTGGAGATGTGTGTCCCCCTTGAAGAACCCCATCTCTTCTCAATGTCTTTCAAATGAAGTGTCCCTTGAGTGGACCCCTTCTTATTTTGAAGGGTTCTCGAGGGACCCCCCTTGAAATATTTTCTCTTGAATGAATTCATTGTCATCTAGATTGGGGATAGCCTGACTAGACCTATCTTTTCTATGACTATTCAAAAACACAACTTGTAGTAGCCACATGCTTCTTTGATCAGTCTTTATCTATAGGATTGAGAACCTATAGATCTCCTTTGCGTCAAGCTTTCTTAACACGTTTAGTCTATAGATTAACATGTTGCTTTACAGGTGCTCCTGCAAAGCTTCTTTTCAATCAACCTTGCAGGACCGAGCACCTATAAGGACCAATCAGACTCTACAGAGCCTTTCACATCGAGATTCCCTCAGGAGAGAGTAACTGAGGCACCCTCTTTGCAAGTCTGAGGACTTGTAAAGTGCTTGCATCTTGCAAGATATTTTTGTTAGATTCTATAGGAGAGAGTACCTGTAGAGTATTTTGTTCACCTTTTCGTAGGTCCAAAGGCTTCTAGTGATTTCTATTCAAACCTCCCCAAGAGAGAGTACATGTGGAGCCATCTCTTAGAATTTTTATTCATTTCTAGCTCCTTCTTGATCTACCTCTCTTTCCTTTCTTCTCAACTGTATATACTAGATCAAAGATCTGCATCTTCTTCATCATGAGTATATACTCTTTCTCTCTTCAACATCGGTTACTTCCTTGACTTTTGGGTGCATTATCCTCCTAAAGCAACTGATCCTTGCATTCTTCTATCTATTTAAGAATTCTTCCATATATTATTTCTTAATTTGTGGATGATGCATAGTACTGAGAGAACCCTTCTACATCAAGGTCTCTTTCACTTTACTGACTCAAATCCTTTGGTTTATTATGTTTTTTTGTGTATGTGTTATCCTTGTTCTAACGCCATGATGTAATAGATTTTTATGTTATAACATTGTTGTCTTGTGCAGGTCTTTAGCCTGGGGCATGCTTCCTTGGTTTGAAGAGCTATCTGCTTCCTCTACAATATCCTTTTGGTATCATGATGTTATTTATGATTAGTAGATTTCCTTTAGCATGCATATTAGTGTAGATTCATATGCTCACTAAAGTGGGGGGAAAATGTAATGTCATAAAATTGCACCCCTTGCAATTTCACATACATTCTTGTATCTACTTTAGTCTCCACTCCCTTAGCACTTGTCTAGGCTCATTTTATCCCCTGCAGCAACATTTTTCCCTCTCAATATTTCCAAGAATCCTTTTCAGCAACTACCCTTCATGTGTCATCTTTGCGTTAAACTTTGTGCTTTTCCTATTCTCATCATTTTGTAGCATGATAAGTCTGGACACTAGCGTGTTGCACAAATCTCTATGCACCATGCTAGAATCTTGTGATATTTCTATGTTCAAACGACCTTTTTCTGAGCATGTTTTCCACTTGTCATCTACTTTTGTCAGTGGTAATGGCTCGGGTCACCTTGTAACAACTTGGGAACCTTCTTTTCCCTCCTATTCTCTCTTTAAATGCTATATTTGTAATCTATTTGGCCTTCTGGATATTTCTAGCTCTGGCTCTCAATTTTTCCTCTTCTCTTTGTCTTGCTATCTTGCTTGTATAGTTCTTTACAGCTTGCTACAACAACACTCAATATTTCTTTGAAACTCTCTTAGCTCTCATGACTATCTCTCTCTCTTTGGCTTCCTTAAACCTTGCATTTGGCATCTCCCTTATCTTGTGCTTGTGAGCATCCTAGGATTTCACACATCCCCTATCAATTGCATCTCTATCTTGTGATATGGGTTCTCCTCCTTGAGTAGGGATTGCTTTTATCACACCTTATTTGCTTACTTTATTCACCTTATCTATTTGGTTTTCCGTGGAGGTGGAAACACCAAAATAGGGGTTTGACTAAGGAAAACCCCTATACAACCCCAACATTTTTTTCTAGATCTTACATGTGTAGGTATTGAAGATATTCATGTGTTGGAGGCTTCATTACTTGGCTTGTTGTGAGAATTTTCTATCTCTTTTTCTCTCACTTTATCATTTACGTTTTACTTAGTTTACCTTACCTTATTTCAGCTATGTTACATTCTATTAGTTTCCCACATTTTAAGAGTTCTTAGCAATCTCATTGTTAGTAGTCACTTTGTGTTTTCTGTGATAAACTCGGTTTCTAGTCCATACGAGATGCCAACGTGTCTTCAGGACTCCAGTGCGTCGCACTTTTTTCCTTGTTCCTCATTGTCCTTTGGTCGAGAGCCCATTAGTTTGTCTAGAAAAATTATGTGGCCTACTCTTTCTAATTTTGAAACTCTTGCATTGTTCCTTGTTCCTTGAGGTAGTTTAGGACAGTTTTCCCCTTGGAATTCTCTTGATAATAAAGAGACTCATGAGTAGAAAATCCCCCTTCTCTACAAACGGATATCAATTTCCTTTAGTTTTTTAAAAACCAAAGAATACATAAAGCCAATATTATATATTAATAATACATAATATCTTATATATTATGATATATATTATAACTATATATACTATATATTACATATTATGATAGATATATAATACTATATATTAAATATTATATACCATTTACTATATATAGTATAATTATATATAATATATTATATGTACTACATTATATAATATATAGAGTGAGAAAGAGGGAGGAAGAGAGAGTTTTCTAGGTAGAGTGGGAGGGATAGAGGGACAGGGGATAACTCTCTCTCTCTCTTAGGTCTCTCCCTCCCACCCTACCTAGATAACTCACACTCTCTCTCTCTCTCAAGTCTCTCCCTCCCTCTATCCCTCCCACTTACCATATCTCTCAGGTATCTCCCTTCCACCCTAATTAGATAACTCTCTCTCTCCCTCTCATGTATCTCTCACTCCCTGTCAAGTATCCCTCTCTCCTCTCTATCTCTCTATCTCTATATATCTCTCCCACCCCCATCTCTCTCTTAGGTCTCTCCCTCTCTCTATGCCTTCCACCTCCCTCTCTCTCTTAGGTATCTCACTCCCAACATACCTAAATAGAAATCTCTCTCTCTCCCCCCCTCTCTCTTAGGTCTCTCCCTCCCACCCTATTTGGATAACTCCCTCTCTCCCTCTATCCCTCCTACTCCCTCCATCTCTCTTAGGTCTCTCTCTCCCGCCCTACCTAGATAACTATCTCTCCCTCTTAGGTCTTTCTCTCTCCATCTCAAGTATCTCTCTCTCTCTCAAGTCTCTCACTCCCTCCCTCTCCTACCCTCTCTCTCTCTTAGGTCTCTCCCTCCCTCTATCCCTTCCACCCCCTCTCTCTCTTAGGTGTCTCACTCTCACCCTACCTAAATAACTCTCTCTCTCACTCTTAGGTCTCTCCCTCCCACCCTACCTAGATAACTCCCTCACTCTCTCTCTTAGGTCTCTCCCTCCCACACTACCTATAGAAATCCCTTTCTCTTTGTCTCAAGTTTCTCCCTCCCTCTATCCCTCTCACCATACCTAGGTAAATTTCTCTCTCCCTCTGTCTCTTAGGTCTCTCCCTCAGGAACCCTACCTAGATAACTCTCTCTCTCTCTCTCAAGCCTCTCCCTCTATCTATCCCTCCCACCCTACATAGAAATATCTCTCTCACTCCAAACCCCTTTCTCTCAGGTCTCTCCCTCCCTCCCTCTCTCTCAAGTCTCTCCCTCCCTCTCTCTCTTAGGTCTCTCCCTCCCTCTATTCCTCCCAACCTCCCACCTTAGCTCAAAAACTCTCTCTCTCTTTCTCAGGTCTCTATCTCCCTCTATCCCTCCCACTTCTCCTCTCTCTCTATATCCCTCCTTTCCTCCCTCTATCTCTTAGGATTCTCCCTCCATCTATCCCTTCAACCCTTATCTCTCTCAACTCCCACCTCTCTCTCTGTCTCTCAGGTCTCTCTCTTTGCCCCTCTCAATTCTCTCTCTATTATCTCTTCATCCCTCTCTCTCCCACCCCCTCTCTCTTAGGTCTCTCCCTCCCTCTATCCCTCCCACCACCCCTCTCTCTCTCCCACCCTACCTAAATAAATCTCTTTCTCTCTCTCAAGTTTCTCCCTCCCACCCTACCTAGATAAATCTCTCAAGTCTCTCCCTCCCTCCCTCTCTCTCCCACCCCCCTCTCTCTTAGGTCTCTCCCTCCCTATATCCCTCCCACCCCCTATCTATCTTAGGTCTCTCATTCCCAACCTACCTAAATAACTCTCTCTTAGGTTTCTCCCTCCCTCTATGCCTCCAACCATACCTAAATAACTTCCTCTCTCTCTCTCTCAAGTCTCTCCATGCCTCTATCCTTCCCACTTCCCCTCTCTCTCAGGTCTCTCCCTCCCATCCTACATAGATAAATTTATGTCTCCCTCTCTCAGGTCTCTCCCTCAAGCACCCTACCTAGATAACTCTCTCTTGGGTCTCTCCCTCCCTCTATCTCTCCCACCCTACCTAGAAAACTCTCTCTCACTCCAATCACCTCTCTCAGGTCTCTCCCTCCCTCTATCCCTCCCACCCTACCTTGATAACTCCCTCTATCTCTCTCTCATGTCTCTCCCTATCTCCATCCCTTCCAATTCCCCTCTCTCTCAGGTCTCCCTCTCTCTCAGGTCTCCTTCTCTCTCTCTCTCTCAGTATCCCTCCTTCCCTCCCTCTATCTCTCCAACCCCCCTCTCTCTTAGGCCTCTCTCTCCCATCCTAACTAGATAACTACCCCTCTCTCAAGTCTCTCCCTCCCTCTATCACTCCCACCCCCCTCTCTCTCATGTCTCTCCATCCATCTATCCCTCCCACCCTCTCTCTCTCTTGAGTCTCTCCATCCCTCTATCCCTCCCACCCTACCTAGAAAACTCTCTCTTAGGCTCGTCCCTCGCTCTATCCCTCCCAGCCCCCCTATCTCTCAAGTCTCTCTCTCCCTCTCACTCTTAGGTCTCTTCCTCCCACCCTACCTAGATAACTATCTCTCACTCCCTCTTTGTCTCTTTGAGCTCTCTCCCTCCCTTTATCCATCTCTCTTAGGTCTCTCCCTCTATCTATCCCTCCCACCCTACCTAGATAAATATATATATCTCACTCCCTCTCTCTCTCTCTTAGGTATCTCCCTCCCACCCTACCTAGAAAAAATTCTCTCTCCCTCTCAGGTCTCTCCCTCCCTCTATCCCTTCCACTGTACCTAGATAACTCTCTCTCTCTCTCTCTATCAGGTCTCTGCCTCCCTCTATCCATCCCACCCTACCTAGAAAACTCTCTCTTAGTCCCTCTCTCTCAGGTTTGTCCCTCCTTCTATCTCTCTCACCCCCTCCCACCCTACCTATATAACTTTCTCTTTCTCACACTCCCTCCCTCTCACTATATATATTATAGTGTATTATATAATATATACTATATATAGTATATAGTATATATAATATATATATTATAGAATATATGTATAGTACATAATATATATATATATATATATGTAGTACATAATATAATATATATAATATGATATAATATGATATAATATATACTATTTACTATATAATATATATTGTAATATATAATATATAGTATGTTATATATACTATATGTATATTATATGTATTATTAATAATAATACAAAATATTTAAAATACAAGGGAGGTAACAAATATCCATTTTTTCTGAGAAAATCAACAGCCTTAGTATTTTCCTCAGGGTTGCCTTGGGATTTGTCTTGGGGGTGTCATACCTAGAAAGTCAATTGAAAAAATGTGTCTAGAAAATTTCCTTATTTTTCCAAAGTTCACCCTTATGGCTGACTTTTTTTATCCACATTTGATGAAACGAAAAGGGTTTATTGATAAATTTTCAGCTTTCCACCAATATAAGATATGCCTTATTTTGAATTTAATAGATAATTATTATTGATTTTCTACATGCATTACAACTAAAGTCCTGATTGATAGGATGATTAAAAATATTCTACAATTCTCAAACTATTTCATATTTTTTCGATTCAAAAGATGTGTCACATTCTATGCTTCCCATACTATAGGATAAAAAAATCGAGTTTCATAAATTTTTGACCAAGTTTTGGTGGTCAAACAAACAAGTTTTAATATTTTTAAAAAGATCTAATAAAAAAATCATAACTAATTATTTACTTGCAAAAAAATACAAAAAAAAAATGTGGCACATCTGGGCATGTGTCCTTTATTTATATTGAAAGTTTCAAAAGAATTATTTTTTCTTGTACTTAGGTTGGTTAGACATACACCTTCTTTTTATCTTTTCTTGAAAATTTAGTACTACTACATTGAAATTTTAAATTTTCATAAAATAGATTTACTTTTTTCCAAAGAAAGACTAGTAGCTTAGAAAATACATTCGATTTTTTACAAATTCAATTCGTACATATGTTTCAAATAAGTTAATAACCTATTCAAATGTTTATGTCAAGTTGCCTAACTCTATTTTTTGAATTTTCATTGCCACTTAAGGGCCTAGTTTGGACCATTGACCCTAGTTAAGGTTAGGGTTTGATAGGATCTTTCTATTATGCTTTAGTATAAAATCAACTTATGTACCCTTTAAAGGGATTCTTCTTTTTTTTCCTCCATGATAGCTCTGCTTTTTTGCAACTCTTCTTCATAAAACAAGCCCCATGCCTCTAAATGAATAAAGATTTTCATTTTCACCTATTTTCACTTCTTTCATTCTATGTGAATGTTGTTTACCTATATTTTCAAATGCTATTTTATTATCTTCCATGCTTGTATGTTTTGTTAAATTATAGAAGTTGAATGAGGATACAAAATTTCCCTCTCAACACTTGTCAAACCTTAATCTCCATGCACACCTATAGGAGCTAATAAAATAGAAACCTTTATGAGTTCTCATGGAATTTTGTTTATTTATTTGTGTTTTAGTGGGTAAGAAGAAACACCATTTAATCTATATGTATCACCACCTTTTCCCTTTTATGCATTCCTTCTTCCCCTTTACCCTAGAAATCAATAGAATAGGTGTAGTTATAAGTTTATGTAGTGTTGGGTTGGTCCAACACTCTATCATGTCTAGATTAGAAAGGAAGTTGACATTCTCTAGAAGCCTGATCTCATTTTCAAGGTCCCACACTTGAGATGATTACCATTGTGTCATTGGAATGCTAAGCCCAACCCAATAGGATGCAATTTCATGTGACTACACTTAGTATATATTATAGGGTCTAACCTCCCATGGTGGTATGACATCGATCATTCCAATAGTGATTTTTATGATACTATTTGTGTTAATAGTAAATTTATAATATACCATAATAAATTAGTAGCTATTTTACATTTAGAATAATGTTGAATATTAGAAAATACAATATTTTATTGAATAAGTGGGTACTACACCATCATACAACATGCTTGTTGGTATTGCTAGTTATGAAATTGAATTTATTAAGACATGTTGTAGCACATATAATTTTTTATTCTAGAAAAATAATATTATTTATGTGTACTTTATTTCTTCATTAAATCTATATCTTTGTTTATTTGATGAGTTCAATTATCACACCTCTTAATATATGTGAAAAATTAGATGTCAATGTTGTTGCTTTAATTTCATTAGCAATGTATCTAACACATGCAAAGGTATGCATGTACACATTTAATTGTGATTATTTTGTCTCAATTGACATCATTATATATTTGTAAATAATCAATATATAGTACTTCTTTTATGTTTGTTGGCTAACAGATTGGGCACCTTGAGAAATAGAAAATGACTTAGCTTTGAGAGGTGTGATTGTTTCTAATAGCTTTGGAAGTTCACAATTTCATTTGTGAATTTCCTTTGAGTTTTGGAGGTATAGTTCCTTTGTATGATATGCAATGAATTTATGTATCCTAACTAAATGTGGGTATGCTTTTAACCCGAAAGAAGGAAAGGAAAAAATAATAAAAGGAAAGTTCCTAATACTAAGTGCAAGGAATAGTACCAAAGAAACTGGCTCAAAGACCAGTGAGAATATAACAAACCATGAAAATTTTGGCACATATACTAGTGCATATGGAGTAGATTGTATAAAAATATTTGCGCAAAGAACAACAACATAAGATGTAATAACAAAAACATAGAGCCAATATTACTTGTAAACTGAAATCAAGTACAAAGATGATGCACATACTAATGCATAAGAAAGCATAAACATCTAGATACACCTCAAACACATAGATTCAAGACTACCCGTTAACTTTGTAAGCTAAATGCACACAAGCAGGTAGAGATTCAAATTCACATCAAAATTGTATTCAATATATCGTAATACCAAGTCTTTCAATGATGTCTAGAGAGAAACAATTAAAAGATAAATACATATATAAAGCGGGTTGAGTAACAACCTCTTTGCCCAAAACTAATTTTTAAATAAAAAGTCTTTTCAAGAAATAAAATAACTGAAACTAGGCCGATGATACTTCACTTCTGGGTTTCGTGGATTTGGCAAGCCATTTTTGCAAGTTTTGGAAGACCTTGATGACACGTGGAAGTTCTTTATTATTTGGGATGGTGATGTTTCCCATTTTTAATTTCCATGCTAGTTGGTTGTATTTAACGACTTCGACCCTATAGTTGTAAGACTTCATGAGACTTGTGGCTTGGGTTAAGATGAGGTCTAGTTCACTGAACTTTCTCAAATTTCCTACGTCGAAGGATTATGAGTTGAATATCCCATCAATCATCTTTTGAAAACTATCCTTCAAGGTTTAAAAATTCTCACCACTTCCATCTCCTTCTTTATCAGATTGCAATGCAAGAGTGGAAAGGTTCTTATGAATCTCGTCTAAGATTTCATTGCATGCAATTTGTACTTCCTAAAGATTTTGTGAACCCTATTTCACAACCTGTAGTTTCCATTCCATTCCTTTACTCCAAATCAGGAAATGACCTTCAACAATGTTGGGTATAATCTATTCAACAACTAGCTTTTCCATCCCAAAACCTATAATGGCCTTGATTTCATTCATACATTGATTCCACATTCTTTCTTCTTTTCGTACAACAATAATCTCCTCCCGAATCTCCAACCTTGAAGCATTCACCCTTTCCACACACCTGAGGGATTCCAAGATGATATAGTTGCCTCTCCTCACTAATCCAACACTCCATTCGTCCACAACCTTACAAAAATTATTGTAACTTTTCATTCTACTCACTATCTCCTTTCCCACTAATGCCAAAGGGTCAGAGGATGACTCAACTTGGGATATTGGTTGAGGTGGCATATCAAAAACTAATCTCAGGCAATCAATCAGGACTTGAATTTTCCTTTTCAATTCATCTTTACTCTCCTTTTCCTTCTTTGATCTCTCCACCATTCATTCTGCTGAAACTTGAAAAATTTGCACATCACCATCTGTTGTAGGAGGTCCTAGATTGATCCTTCGAATATCAAAATCATTAGTTGTGGCTTGATTTACCTCTTTTTGTGTGGTAGGACATGCTACTTCTAGGCATAAGTTTCCTGATTTAGTGTTATCAATTAACCAGGTAGTAGTTCTTAACTTTTTTGGCTTTGTGGTTCTTCAGAGTAATTGCCCTACCATATCCTACTTAGGGAGGTACAATTGCACTCCTTTTCTTTTTCTAGAAAAAGTATCTTCTAACCACAAAGGAGTATTAGATATTTTGGCTGCTTTGGAACTTGAGCAGCTCAAGAGTAACCTATTGGTGGGAGGAGTATCAACTTGAGCATCTTGCAATGGGAATGGTGAAGATCTTTGTTTTAAAGATTCATCAACTTCCTTGTTAGGTGATGACTGAGGTGATGGAGAAGTAGAGCTAATGTCAATATTCTTAAAAATGTCTGCTTCTCCCTCATCTCCTTTTTATTGTTCCAAAGTGGGTAAATTAGGAAGGTCCTCTCCACAAGTTGGCTGAAGGATATCCCTGTTAGGGGGCTCCTCTTTGCTATCACCTTGAGCCTAGGATTGTAATGACTGTGAAGCAGCCACAAAAGCTCCTACAATTACAAAAGATTGATTGCTGCCTCTTGTTGATTATATGTTTTGTGATATGGTATTGGGGTGAGATTGCTCTGTCTTTCTCTTGGTGACCCATTCTTGAGTTCTTTCTAACACATCAACAGTACTAGCCTCAATAGTTTATTTTTGTTTACTACTTCAGTCCATAGCAAGAGCATGTCGACTAGCTATTAATTCTGTGAAAATTGGGTCAACTAAATCTGACCCATCATCCTCAATACCTTGCACATCAAAACTCAAATTATATGTGATAATTTATCTCAAGAAAAGTATCATCCAATTTATTTTCCTCACTTCAAATTCATCAAAACAATCTGCCCAATAATCTTCTAGAGTAGGTAAATGAAGAAAACTAGGACCTAACTTCAAATTATCTTTGACAAATTCCTTAAGATCAAAAGGGAAACGTTCGTCATAAGTTTGCAAATTGTACTTAGTGATCTCCTTTTCTATATTGAGGGCATTAGACATGGAATCACATGTATAGGGGCCAAAACCAACTAGAAATTTCCTGTTACTCTTCTTCGCTCTTGGAATATCTTGTTAACATCAATTATTACAAATTTATCCTAAGGGTGTCTCAAGAGTTTAATTGGAAAACTAGTGAAACTGCCCACCCTAATGTATGAGAATCTCTAAAACTTAATAAAATGACTACCATAGTAGTTAACAAACTACATAGCTTTAGGTGAAAGCCGCATTTCCATTTTCCCTTGTAAGTCCCTTGTCATCCTTATAGTGAATGTGTCTAATATCCTTTTGTGATGAAGGAAACAATTATACAATTGACTTGAAAATGAGCCAACTGATTGTGTACCCTGTCACTGATAAGTCTCACCCTGTCTGGAAACCATGTTCTCCCCAGTACAATTTGTATGAAGAAATACATCCATTATTGGAAACCAAAAACGTCTTCATTTCTTCGAACTCTGTGAAAAAACAAAATCATGTCGAATATCTCTTCTGCGAAATGATTCCTATGTAAATTTTGGGGTAATTGAGATTTTCCTCTTCCTAGTTTTGCCAACTAGTTTATTTCCATTATATTTTAGTAGTACCCCTTCTTGAAGGAAAAATCGGCTTGATCATTGGTAAAATCCATGGGTGAGTAGGGTTCCTTTTCATGAATTTTTAAGTATGAAGAAAAGGCGTCTCTTTGGATTTTAACTACCAGTCGGTTATATTTTGTTCTTATTTCCCGAGTTTGGGCATTGTAATGCCTTATGCATTTTCAAATTAATTCTGGACACTCAATAACTATGGGAAAGGTGGTTGCTTCTACTAGTCCACTCTCAATAACCGTTTGAGTGATAAACAGTGGGTTGGGAGCATTGAATTTCTCTTTAAGCTCACTTAAATTTAGCGGCCCTAGCTTAGTATCTCCTATTTCCATCATTTCACATGTTAACCCCATGACATATTCATACCCTTGATACTTAATTCTGGCCATTTTTGGGGTACTAGGACTTGAACAAATTTTTACTAGGTAATTCACAATGCAACGAAAGATAAACTTAGAAACTATATGTTCATAAGGAAGAGATAGGAATAGAAATACCTCATAATGAGCCCAAATTATGAGGATGGAGGATTGCATTGGCCTGATCCTTTTTCTTCACCTCTCCCAAGTGAATGTCGCAACTAAAGAATGTCTATCCTTGGCACAATTTTCCCCTTTAATTCTTGCGATAAGTGTGCTAGTAGATAAACACTAAATGCATCTTCTTCATCATGTCAACACGTGTCAAATTTTATGTCACTGCCTTGACACAACCTTATAAATCATCGTCTGAGTTCATCTTAGGTTACAAAACACTACTCGTACCTTAATGAAATGACATTTTATTTTTAGGTGATAAGTGGGGAGTTAGATAAACTTTGTAGCACACAACCCGCACTATTTAATCTTAAAAATAGACTAGGCGAGAGTTTCATAAGTTCAAGTAACTGAGCAAAAAGCCACCGCTAGTTCTAACCATGTTGGAAGCTTTAAGGAGTAGGTGAAAGGTGAGTTATATTAACTTAGTAAATCACTACCAAAGTTATAACATACATTCAGAACACCACCCGAGTATGACATAGCTAAAATTTTAAAGGATAAGCCTAACTTTTGGAGGGGGTCCAAAAATTAGATAACAAATGGCTCTGATTGGGGATGAAGACTGACAAGGATGAATCAGTAAACCCAGAAGTAGGTTTACATGATCAGTGTCTTATCCATTAGGCAACAGAGTCAGATAATTACCCAGATTTAAACTCTCAGACACAAAGAAGGAAAAATCAGAACTAAAAATAAAAACCTAGACTAACTATTTACAAGAGGACAGTCCCGAAGGGGACTCAAATCTGGTAGAGCTAGATATCCTTCTCATTATAAGGGATAGGCAGGGGAAAATTATCATTAGGATAAGCCATATGGAAAGTATTAGGTCCCCTCTCTTGAATGATTTTGAATAGACCAGTCTAGAGTGCATCAAATTTCTTTTGGGTGCCCTTAGGTTCCCTGCGTTTTTTCCATAATAACACCAAATATCCAATCATGAAATTTCTTGGTCTATCCTTTTTATCAAAATGATTCTTGACCCTAGCCTGAGGCATAGTTATCTTGTCTACCATCTCATCATGTTTCTCTTCAATCTTTGCTAAGTATAAGGTTCTCTTCTCCAAGGCATCATATAATTCTTGATCCTCAATCATAGTCTATGATTTACAAGAAGATAGTTCTGATGGAAGAGGTAACACACTCCCTACTCCATAAACCAATTCAAAAGGGGTCATCCCGATTACCTTCTTAGGGGTGGTCCTATCTGCCCACAAAGCTTCATATAGCTTCTTATGCCAATCCTTTTTATTCTTGTTCACGAGCTTCTTCATAATATTCATAAATTTTTTATTGTTGGACTTGGCCTGGTCATTTCCCTGAGGATAGTATTCTACTGAGTGTGATAAGAAAATTCCATAATCATAGCAGAATAGTGATATCTCATTGGAAGAAAAACTTGTTGCGTTATCAGCCACCAACTTGTGAGGAACTTTGAATCTGACTAAGATATATTCTTTGATGAAATCATAGACTACTTCTGAAGTAGTCCTATTTACAGGAATCACTTTCACCCATTTGGATAATTAGTATGTTGTTGTAATAATGTGAGTATGACCTCCACTTGATTGAGGACTAATAGGTCCTATGAAATCTAAGCCCCATTTGTTGAAAAGTTCCAACAATTACAACAGGTCTCAAGGGAAGTGTCGCCAAGTGGGGTCTGCCTACAAACAACTTACATTTTTCGCATCTTGCCACCCATTAATAGGAATCTTTGAACATGCCCAATGAATAGTAGCCATGCCTCAGGATCTTGAAAGAGGTCATGGTTGAAGAAAAATGACCCCCACAGGCTTCATTGTGGAAGGTTCTCAACAACCTTTCTTGCTGAGCTTTGTCTACACATTTTAAGAATGCACCATCTAGTCCCCTTTTATATAGAGTGTCTTCCCAAATGACATATTTGGTTGCTTTTAGGTTCAGGTTCCTTTTCTATTTCTTTGAGAGATGTTTTGGAAACTCTCCATATGTAAGGAAGTAGGAAATGTCTTAGACCAAATCATCTTGGAGACTAACAGTTAGAACTAGAGGAAGATCTTCTTCACCTTTTAGTTCATTATGATCCTCTGCCATGAGTTTTCAGAGTTCTGTCCCTCTAAATAGCTTGGTAGGCTTAAGTTCCAGGTCATACTCTTGTACTTTAGCAATCCAACTACCTCTTTGGTTGTAGCCAATGTTCTGTTGAGTAAGGATACTTCTCACCACAGGGTCAGGTACATACACGATTAAATGTGAATGCAGTATATAAAAACATAATTATTTAACCACTTTGATAACTACGTAAGCATGCTTTTCCATGTGGGAGTAGTTGAGCTTGTTATTTTTCAATGGGATGCTCATAAAGGCTCTGGGAGCTTGCACATTCTTCCCATCTATTTGAAGTAAAATAGTAGATACGGTATGCTTTGAAGCATGATAATAAATAATGAAGTCCTTTTTGAAATCAAGATGTACCAGGACAGGGGCCTAGGCAAGGGCTTCCTTGATATCACTAAAAGCCTATTTTCTAGCTTTGTTCCATTTAAAAACTTGTTCTTTCATCATTTCTACTATATGTTTGGTTATCTCAAAAATATTTGGAATAAATTTTATCAGAAAATTAACTTGCCCAAAGAAAGACTTCACTCTAGTTTTACTAGAGGGAAGACTTAATTGAAGGATGGCCTTGACTCACTCAAGATCTATTCTAATTCCCTCTTTGGATATAATATGACCTAGAAGGTTACCTTTAGTTACCCTGAACAAGGACTTCTTGGGATTAAGAGAAATACCGTGTTCTTTAATCTCTGCAGCACTTGCTCCAAATCCATCAGGTGATTCACTCTCTTCTTGGAGAAAACTGTTAAGTCATCCAAATAAATAACTATAATTTTATTCTAGAGATTTCTGAAAGACAAGTCCACAACCCTATGAAATGTTGTGCTGACGTTAATGAGTCTGAAAGGCATCCTATTGTAGGTGAATGTTCCCCAAGGCATAGTGAACATTGTTTTATGCTAGTCTTCTCTCGCCACACTAATTTGGTTGTAGACAGAGAATCAATCCAATAGAGACATCATTTTAGAGCTAGTGACTATCTATAGGATGTGATCCATGTTAGGAAGTGGGTAGTTATCTTTCAGGGATTCTTGGTTGAGATTTCTAAAGTCTACGCAAATCCTTATCTCACCATTCTTTTTCCAGACTGGAACAATGTTGGCCACCCATGTTGAATTATGAATCGAGCAAACAATTCTACCTTTCAACATCTTTTCAATATCTCTGAAAATGGAATCAGTCACCTTAGGGCTATAATTTATTTGCTTTTGTCTGAAATTAGAGATCCCACCTTTCAATGGAATATGGTGCTGAAATTTTTTGCCCGTGAAATTCTTAAGATCATCATAGCACCAAGCAAAAACCTCATTGTACTTAGTTAGAAAGGCTATCAAATTCTCTCTTTCTTCTAGAGAACAACACTTTCCTATGTAAACCATCTTAGGAGAGTCAAGAGTCCCAATGTTCATTGCTTCAAAATCCCCAAAACTATTGAAAGATTCATCCATCTTTCACTTAATAGATCGATCATGTCGATCAAATAAATCTTCCAAGGAGACTAACCCTTTAGGAATTTTATTACCTTTTAACTGTATGACCCCATCCTTCAGCTCACTGAGGTCATCAGGGCAGAATTATTTGCACTCATTATAACTTCCTTCAAAGAAGGTTTGGCCGAACATTTCATCATTCTGCAGGAATTCTTGAATCTGCTTATCATTTTTGAACACTTGCTAGTGATTAACATTATCGGGAATGTTGGGCCGATAGATTTTCAATCTTGTAAGATTTGTTTTTGAAATCTAGATGAGGTAGCAGAAGAGAAGTAGAGACAACTAGAGAATTGGCTCTGAAATTTCTTTCCCTAAGAACGACCTCTATTGAAAATGCCTCAAAACATTCAATGGCATCCCACACCTGATTTTTATAATGTCTTAGCCTTTCAGTTTTAATAGTGAAATTTTTTTGTACCTCTTTGACAATCAGTTTTGCATCACCCAAGACTCTAAGCATCTTGATTTCCATACTCCTTTCTTCGGCTAATCCCAACAAGAGGGATTTATATTCAACCATATTGTTGGTGTTGGAAAATTATAGTTTATAAGAGAAAGGATGTTGTTCCCCTAAAGGGGAGATGAAGACTACACCTGCTCTTGATCTAGAATTTTAGAAAATTCCATCAAACTCCATTGTCCAGAGTTTTGAATTGGAACCTAAATCAACCATGTTAATCTATTTATCTTCTTCTAAAAATAGCATGTAATTTCAAAATTCAGCTTCTTCGAATAAGATCTGAGCCTTAGGGTCCTCTGATTTCAACACTATATTTTTTGCTTTAGGCTTAGGCTCCAATCGTACATTCCTATTACCAATTGGTATGGTGGCATAAGACCAATCCAACTGAATATCACCACCTAGGTCTTTGCAAAAACTCCTTAATAACATGCGATAACTAGCTGGTATATCATCTACTAAAATGGTGAGTTTAAGACGTTTATTGGGATGGGATACAAGCGTTATTTGTGCATCTTTAATCTATCCAATTAGAGAAACTTGTTTGGACTCCATAGAATAGCATTTCCCAAATGTTTTAGTTAGACTCAATCCCAGAGCTTTGGCAGTTTGAGAAGGAATCACATTATTAGAGGCGTTAGAGTCAATAATACAATTATTTAATCTAAACCCATTAATGAATAGTGACACATAAAAAGGATTGGGTTTATCATCAAAAATGTATGATGAGGACACTTTACTACTGGATTCCACATTTTTTGTAGAGTCTTGAGAGCTAATCATACATTCATCTAAACTTGCATGAGATTCAAATTTTTCTAGTCTAACAAATTCAATTAACCTATCTAGCTCTTTAGGATTCATGCACAAGTATTCTTATTCTTAATATTGTACTTTAGAATTCTTCCAAAACTCTACAATATCAAAATCTCCAAGGGTATTTTCAATAGGTGACACATTAGAAGATTTGGAAGAATCTTCCATGATCGTGTGTGATACAGTTTCCCCTTTTGAAGTAGTGCTAGCTCTAGTAAGCAAAACTTTAGGAGAATTTTGAGTACCTTTTTGATTGATGTTTTGATATCCTCATGTAATAGAAGCACATGTAGGCTTGTCTAGAGTGATATAGAAATTTCTGCCTCTATCATCTTCAGGTTCAAACTCAAGGTACCCATTTGAAAATTCACCTTACTGATTGGAAGAGGTGCCTTCCTCAATAACCTCCTCAATGACCTCCTTCATAGTATCCATTTGCATGAATCTATTCATTTAAAGAAATTTTGTTCCATCATGATCAAAATTAAGGTGAAAGGTGCACATATTCTTTTTGTGATCTCCTAGAGGAGCTTCTATTGTCAACCTCTACTAAGTTGGAGGTAGTGGAAGGTTCTTATTTCCTAGCTGATATTTTTCTTTTCTTGAGAAGTCCTGATAAGGTTGGTTATTTTTAGGTAATTTCCTTTTGAGGGAAATAATATCATTCACCAACCATTGTATCATAGGATCAGAGGAAGTAGTCGACTACGACTTATTGGTATGCATATCTCTTTTCCATTTTCCTACTATGATGAAGCCATCTTCCACTTTGATAGCAATGGTTTGCATGGCTTCTAAGGTATTCACTGGTTGTATTTTCAGAAGCGACCCAATATCTAGGTGTTGCACATTAATAAAGAAACAATTTTGAGTCTCCACTGGCAGCCTCTTGGCAGCATTGATTTGAGCTAACAATCTATTAAAATTTGCAACAAACTCTCTCATAGGTTCACTTGCCTCTTCCTTCATTTGAGTCACCTATGCTAACAAAGAAATGTCATCATCTACACTTTTGAACCTAGCTTCAAACTTACTTAGCATAGTCACCCAGTTGTTAATTAATCCATGTGGTAGTTGATAAAACCATTGTGCTACAATGTCCACTAAAGATTCTGCAAAAATCCTAATCGCTACATCTTCCTCCTATACTCTGAGTACACTGCAAGCTGCAAAGAATGCGTCAATGTGTTCTTCGGGTGAAATATTTCCATCACCCCTGAATTTGGGTAAATTTTTATGAGAGCCTTTAGGTAGGCCATGCAATTTTTTTCCTAGATTCAATGGACATATAGCAGCCCCATGGGACATGTAGCTGGTTGGCCATAATATGAGGGAAATTTACAACTACATGAAGAAAAATCCCATATAGCACTAGGGCTTGAGAGGTTGAATAATCTAGAGCAGCCATAGTTGGAGAAGCAAGTCTACTTCTATCCCCGACCCTTCTTCAAGAAGGAATAATATAGGAAAAGTTACTACTTTGCAAAGAATCAAAGATGAGGTCAAAAACTCCTCTTGGAGTTGTCAAAAACTTGTTGGCTAAGACATTGGGCACTTTGAGAAATAGCGAATGACTTAGCTTCAAAAGACGTAATTGTTTCCAACAACTCTAGAAAGTTCATAATTTTATTTGTGAATTTCCTTTGTGTTTTAGAAGTATAGCTCCCTCGTAGGATATGCAATGAATTTATATATCCTAACTAAACAACGGTATGATTTTAACCCGAAAGGAGGAAAGGAAAAATTAATAAAGGAAAGTTCCTAATATTAAGTGCAAGGAATAATACTAAAGAAACTAGCTTAAAGACTAGTGAGCATATATTACTTGCAAACTAAAATCAAATACAAAGATGATGCATATACCAATACATAGAAAAGCATAAACATCCAGATACACCTCAAACACATGGATTCAATATTACCCATTATATTTGTAAGCCAAATGCACACAAACAGATAGAGATTTTAATTCAGAGAAAAGTTGTATTTAGTATATCATAATACCAAGTCTTTCAATGATGTCTAGAGAGAGAAACAATTAAAGATAAATACATATATAAAGCGGGTTGAGTAACCACCTCTTTGCGAAAAACTAATTTTTAAATTAAAATTATTTTCAAGGAATAAAATAAGCGAAACTAGGCTGATGGCGCTTCACTTCCAGGTTTCGTGGACGTGGAAATCCATTTTTAGAAGTTTTGGAAGGCCTTGATGACGTGTGGAAGTTCCTTGTGGTTTGGGATGGTGATATTTCCCATTCGTAACTTCCATGCCAACTAGCTATCTTTAACGACTTTGACCCTTTGGTCATAAGACTTCATGAGACCTGTGGCTTCGGTTAAGACAAGGTCTAGTTCATTGAAATTTCTCAATTTTTTTGCATCGAAGGACTGTGAATTGAAAATCCCATCAATCAGCTTTTGAAAACTATCCTTCAAGGTTTCAACATTCTCACCACTTCCATCTCCTTCTTTATCAGATTGCAATCCAAGAGTGACAAGCTTCATATGAATCTCATCTAAGATTGCATTACATTTAGTTCATACTTTCTGAAGCTTTTGTGAACCCTATTTCACAACCTATAGTTTCCATTCCATGATTTTACTCCAAATCAGGCAATTACCATCATCATTATTGGGTATAATATGTTTAGCAGCTAGTTTTTCCATCCCAAAACCTATCATGGCCTTGATTTCATTTATATACTGATTCCATGTTCTTTCTTCTTTTCCTACAATAGTAATCTCCTCCTAAATCTCCAACCTTGGAGCATTCACCTTTTGCAGACACCTGAGGGATTCAAAGATGATATAGTTGCCTCTCTTAACTAATCCAACAATCCATTCTTCCACAAACTTTCCAAAATTCTTGCAACTTTTCATTCTACTCACTTCTTCCTTTCCCACTAAAGCCAAAGGGTCAAAGGATGACTCATCTTGGGATATTGGTTGTGGTGGAATATCAAAAATTGATCTCAGGAAATTAGTCAAGACTTGAATTTACCTTTTCAATTCATATTTACTCTCCTCCTTTGATCTCTCCACCATTCTTGATGTTGAAACTTGAAAAATTTGTACATCACCATCTCTTGTAGGGGGTGCCAGATCGATCTTTTCAATATCAAAATTAGTAGCCATGGCTTGATTTACCCCTTTTTGTGTGGTAGGATGTGCTACTTCTAGGCATAAGTTTCTTGATCCAGTGTAATCGATTAACCAAACAATATTTTTTAACTTCTTTGGATTTGTGTTTCTTTGGAGTAATTTCCCTACCATGTCCTGCTTAGGGAGGTCCAATTACATTGCTTTTCTTTTTCTGGATAAAGTATCTTCTAACCACAAAGGAGTATTAGAGATGTTGGCTTCTTTGGAATTGGAGGAGTCAAAAAGTACCCTATTTGTGGGAGGAGTATCAACTTGAGCATCTTGCAATGGGCATGGAGAATATATTTGTTTTAAAGATTCCTCAACTTCCCTATTAGGCGATGACCAAGGTGATAGAGAAGTAGAGCTAATGTCAATATTATTTAAAATGTTTGCTTCTCCCTCATCTCCTTTTTCTTATTCCAAAATGAGTAAATTAGGAACGTCCTCTCCACAAGTTGGCTGAAGCATATCCCTATTAGGGGGCTCCTTATCACCATCACCTTGAGCCCCAAATTGTACTGATTGTGGAGTAGCTCTACAAGTTCCTGCAATGACAAAAGGCTGATTGTTGCCTCCTGCCAGTTGAGTGTTTTGTGGTTTGGGATTGGGGTGAGATTGCTTTACCTTTTTCTTAATGAATCATTCTTGAGTTCTTTCTAACACATTCGTAGTCCTAGCCTCAATAGTTTCTTCTTTACTACTCTAGTTCATAGCAAGAACAGGTCGATTGACTATTAATTCTGTAAAAATTGGGTCAACTAAATCTGACCCATCATCCTCAATACCTTGCACATAAAAACTAAAATTATATGTGATAATATATCTCAAGGATAGTCTCATCCAACTTCTTTTCTTGACTTCAAATTCATCAAAACAATCTACCCAATAATCTTCTAGAGTAGGTAAATGAAGAAAATCAGGACCTAACTTCAAATTATCTTTAACAAAGTCCTTAAGATCAAAAGGGGAATGATCATCATAAGTCTTCAAATTGTACTTGGTGATATCCTTTTCTATATTGAGGGCATCTGACATGGACTCACATGAATAGGGGCTGAAACAACCTAGAAATTGCAATATTACTCTTCTTCACTCCTAATATCTCTTGTTGACATCAGCCAACTATCTGCAAACTTCAATCATTACAAATTTGTCCTCAAGATGTCTCGGGAGTTTAATTGGAAAACTAATGAAATCACCCAGCCTAATGTAAGAGAATCTTTGAAATTGAATAACATGAATGCCATGGTAGTTAACAAACTAAATAGCTTCAAGTGAAAGCCACATTTCCATTTTCCCTTGTAAGTCCCTTTTCATCCTCATAGTGAATGTGTCTAATGTAGAATAGGGGTGGATTAAGCTTGAGGGGACCTTAACAAACAAGATTCAACCATTGGTTAACTTCCTAGCTTCCCAATCCTAGTAGGTCTCCTCCTTGACATAAATTGGCATAAATTTAAGAGAAGGTAGTATCTCATAGAGAAATAGACCTTTTTGGATACCCATTTGGGCATAAATCAACATATCTAAACAATGGTATAAGTTGTTTTGGAGCAAAGAGGTCAAATCAGGTATCCTACACTATGGAATAGGCCTTTTAGGCCACTTTTACAAAGAAGGTATGTTAGATACTTCTTCTAGACCCATAAAATCATCACCTACACCATGAACCAGTCACAAATAGACATAATCAATAGATTTTATCCATTGATCACTTATCCAACCTGTTGTCCTATTATCTAACTATACAATCTAGCCTAACACATGAAGATGTTGGGCTAGAAACTTGCTAAAAATTCCATGAATCTCCACCCCCTGCTCTACAGACCTACAAGACATGTAAAAACTCCTACTAACACCATTACACCATTCCTAACTATCATACATTGGTGGAATGGCTCTAACACTTACAATTTCACACAAAACCCTTAGAAGGTAGGGTTTCCAAGCGATAGAGAACAAAAAGCTTCAAACTAACACAAAAATTGATGAAATGAGCTCACACCAGACCCAAATAATTTTAGAACACCACACAATATTTTCCAAAAGGTTTTAAAGTCATAACAATACTGTATGGTTGCACATTGATTGCAAAAAAATAGAGATTTTCACACTAAAACTCATAATTAGAGCCTCCTTGTTCACTTTTTTTGTCATCTCAAGATTACAAACTTCAATACCTCAAGGTCCCTAACATGAGAACATGACATGTAAAGCTAAAACAACAGTTACAAACACCAGATCCAAGAAATGATCGACCACCAACCAAACATGCAAAAGTGAAAAGTCGCAAAAGCAACTTTTTGCAGCTTTCACCCAATTCTTTCCCTAACGCCTAAACTGACTCCAAGATGGATCTAACATGCCACATGGATCTTATTCAACTTTATTCCAATGAGTACAAAATCATTACAAAAAATATAACTTTAACATCTATTATGCATTCCTAGGCCTAACAATGACAAGAGTAAAATGCAGTCCTAAGTCTAAACATGATAGGATGATCTGCACCATACAATCGGTGTAAAAAGATTTCAATCTCCTGACGAAATGAGCTCCTGAATAGACAATCCATGCTTCTTCACATCTTCCTCTGACATCCAAGTAGCATCCTCATTTGGTAAGCCATGCCACTTAACCAAATATGCATTGTATACCTTGTGTCTAGTCCTCTTGGCCTCTCTAGTGTCCAAAACTGATTTCAGCTTCATTGGTTGGCTAGGTGGTAAGTCTTTCACCCATTCAACATCTTCAACTTTAGTAGCATTAGCTTCTTCACCTGTAATCACAACGTTCTTAAAAGGATATAGGTCAACAACATTAAAAATAGGAGAGATAGCCACTTCAGGAGGGTGTTCTATCTCATAGGCATTTTGACCATACTTGTGGACTGCCTTACAAGGTCCAATCTTCTTCATCATCAGTTTGGTGTATTTACCCTTGGGTAACCTTTCTTTCCTTAGGTGAGCAAGTACCAAGTCTCCTACTTTGAATTGAACATCTCTCTTTTTCAAATCTTCTTTTACCTTATACTTTTCCACACTCTTTCTCAAGTTCTCCTTGACTTATTCATGGATATCTTTCATAGCAATAGCAAAGTACTCTCATGTTGCACTCCTTTTCTCCATGTCTCTCAAGTATCTAAGTTTAAAAACACCTCTTGGACTCATACCATAGACCACTTCAAAAGGGCCTCTTCCTATACTTTTGTTTATAGAGTCATTTTATGCATATTCTTCTTGAGGAAGTACAATGTCCCATGTTGCACTATGCTCCTTGGTTAGACATATCAACAAGTTTCCAAGAGACCGATTAACAACCTTAGTTTGGCCATCTATTTGTGGATGGTTGTCATGTCCCCTTCTCAGTGACATCTCTCGGAGTACAGGATTGGCCTATCATACGACCCTCATAGGCTGATAGACTGGATAGAGGGTCACATTGGAGCTTGGCTCAGCTTCAGTTGGCAGAGTTTGATCAGTTGGCTTTCGTTCGGGCTCATTCGGAGAAGTTGCTATTTTTAGCAGTTCTTGGCAGTCGGAGTGGGACCCCTGCTATTTTTAGCAGTATGGATTTGGCAGTGTTCAGAATCACTTCAGTGTTCGTCAGCTTCAGACGGATTAGTCATCGGATGAATAACGAGAGAGATATTAATATTTAATTGTATTAATTAAATATTAATTATTTGATGATTATAATATAAAGTTATAATATATTATTATAACTTAAGTAATTTTCAGTGAAGGGGGTCGCCATCATGGAAGGGGCCAATTTTTAATTATATTTTATAATTAAAAATTAGAGTTGAGACTATTGAAAAATTAAAAAGAAGAGAAGTCGAATTTTTAATGATTCCCTATTATGGAGGAATTCGCACTTCTCAAGAAGATATAAGCTTTGCATTGAAAATGGAGCCCATTATGTTATGTTTTGTGAATGAAAAATTGATGAAGTTTGTCCAGAGCACGGAAGCCAAGGGTTTTAGTCTCAGAGCATTGGAGAACAAGCCATCTCTAGTGAAAGCAATTCAGAGGGTGTGAGATATCATCTGATTTATTGCCAAGAAAGAGATTTCTTCATTCAGAAGGAATTACAGAGCATCCAAAGATCATTTATCTTCAGAGTTTGCTATAAGGTTTTTATTCAGAAGCATCTTTCAACTTAGGCACCTATTTCATTGAGAGTTGGGGGTTTGAGTGGAGGTCGTACTTATCCCATTGTCGCTTGCTGCCTTCAAAGCCGTACCACTACTGTACCTGGCCGTACCATTCAAGAAAGGTCGTACTTTTTAGCTAAGGAGAAAGCGCCTTCCATATTGATCATCTGACTTCTACCCAGTAGGCGCACTCATCTTAGGATCAATTTCTTGGCGTTTGACAGAAGGACAAGTGATTATTATTGCAGCCGTACCTTTTTTTCAATCATCTTCAGCCTGCTGCAAATGGTTCTTTTAAATAATATTAGTCAGATCTTGCCTGTATTTTCAGAGATTCTTATTGTAGTTGCTATGGCAAAAATAATGAAATGATTAGTTATTGATTTCTGAGCCTATTTGTGTTAAATCTGAGCTCATTGAATTTTATATCAATTTATTAGCAAAATCACAATTTCTCACTTTCATGCAAAAAAAACCCAAAAACCACAAAAAAACCAAAAACTTCAGAAAACTTTCAGAAAACAGACAGTATCGGAAACAGGGGGAACAAGGGGTTTCTACAGTGGTATCAGAGCTAAATCCTACCATCCTAAGGGTTTAGCCATCATATGCAGCCAGACGAGTTTGAACCATACAGGTATTATACACGCAGACGTGCCTTGATTGATAGGCAACGGAGTTTGAGTAGGCAGCCAGGAAACATGGCTGATAGGAATGACAGGGCTGACAGAGCAGATATACCTAGAGATCAGGACGATGCCAAGGTTTAAACACTCTCAGAGACTTACGAGCAGGTCAGCGACAGTCTAACGATGTGCTACAGCAGTTGGTAGTGGCAATCCAGAGGTTAGGTATACAGAGAAGACCGTCACCATAGCGTGACGATAACAGGAGTGATGCAGGATCTCGAAGAGCACCTAGGACTATTTCACAGATAGCATATAGGCCCACTAGGCCTACTTTTGTGAGACAGGAGCCCGATGAGGCTATTGTAGGTGAGGAGCATGAGGAGTTGTTCGTAGATACACTTATGGCAGCGAACAAGGAGTGGGAGTTAGTACCACCTGATGTCAGAGAGAGGATTTCCTTTGACCGATTTGTTACACAAAGGAGAGAATATCGTAGAGGACGACAGGATTGGAGACCTAGACATCAGAACAATGACCTAAAACATGCTACAAACAAACTCAACCTAGCGATGTTCGATGGTAGTGGCAAGGTGACAGCCCAGGCATGGATCAGTAAGTTAGACACATTCCTCACATTACGCCCGATGGCTGAGAGGGATGCTATCCGGTATGCGACACTGCATCTTGAGGGAGTAGCTTATGATTGGTGGCACCACGGTATGGTGACCTTATAGCATGACAGGATCACGTCATACTAGGAGTTTGTGGACAGATTGGTTGAGCGGTTTGATAGGAAGGATCCAGAATCCTACTTCAAAGACTTGGCTCAGTTGAGACAAAGTGGCAGTTTGGAGTCCTATATTGGTGACTTTCAAAAGTTATCAGTCATGGTTCCAAACATTTCAGAGAGGTGATTGGTAGTACTCTTCCTGGAGGGTTTGACAGAGCCACTGAGAGGTTGGATCAAATCCTTTGATCCTCCTTCTTTACAGGAGGCAATGAAGAAAGCACGAAGCATGGAGTTAGTAGCAACTTCTAGTAGATTTAACTCCAGAGGTTCTTCATCATTCAGAGATAATAAGGGCTTTAACAGAAATAAGGACAAATCTGATTTTAACAAAGAAAAATCAGACTTTAAAAATGATTCAAAAGGTAAATCAGCAGCACCACCTTTAGATCGTGAGGCCCTTAATGACCTATGCAAGAAGAATCTTTGCTTCTACTGCAAAGGACCATATGACGCCAATCACGATTGTCCTCTAAGACCTAAGGGCAAGGCAAATCGAGTGATGTGGGCATATTATGAGGACTTAGAATCAGAAAATTCCGAACAACAAGAGAGTTCTGAGGATTCAGAGTCAGAGGCTCCAGAGCCTAGAGCTGAGATAGAGCCAGAGCTTCAGATACAAGAGGCACGCCTATCTAGCATTCAGTAGGAGGGCTCATTCAGGATTCAGGGTGTGTTAGCAGGATAGAGGGTCATCTCCCTTCTTGATACAGGAGCCACACATAATTTCATTGATGCTAGGTTTGTTGAAAAATGCGGACTCATCACTGAGGAGTTCGAAGGGATTAGAGTTAAGCTAGCCAACGGGCACAAGCTGAGGTGTGAACGCATGATAAAGGATCTCCCTTTACGCTTGAACAATTATGAGTTCAAGGCTAATTACTATGTTGTTAATATGGGGGATATTGATTTGGTCTTGGGAATGAAGTGGCTTCATTCATTGGAGGAAGTCACTCTTCGTCTCAAGGATATGGAGATCCGTTTTGATGTCAATGGGAAGACACACATATTAAAAGAAATACGGGACAACGACATAAAAACAATTTCTTTTCGTCGGATGGAGAGGCTCATGCGTCACGACATGGTAGAGTGGGCTGCCGAGCGCACTTTAGCACCTATACAGGAGGGACAGCAAAAGATAGAATATCATTCGGACATTTAGTAGTTGAGAGTCAAGCATGATAAGGTGTTCAGTGATATTCCACCAGGGAGACCTCCAGACAGGGGCATAGAGCACATTATTGAGCTCGAGGAGGGCCCTAAGCCCGTGATGATAACTCCTTATAGGCATCCTAAGAGGTTAAAGGATGAGATAGAGAAGACAATAAAGGAGTTACTTGCTATGGGTCACATTCGACCTAGCAAATCGCTATTCGCTTCTTCGGTTGTCTTGGTTAAGAAGAAGGATGGAACATTGCGCATGTGCATTGATTACAGGGTCATGAATAAGAGGAAAATTAAGAATAGGTACCTGATACTGAGGATTGACAAGCTTATTGATGAGCTCCATGGTGCCTGTTACTTTACCAAAATTGATTTACGGTCGGGTTATCATCAGATCAGAGTCCGTGAGTAGGACATAGAGAAGATAGCCTTCAGATGTCATTGTGGGCACTTTGAGTTCATAGTGATGCCATTTGGGCTCACTAATGCGCCAGCTACCTTTCAGTCTATGATGAACAAGGTTTTTCATTCATTACTAAGGAGGTTTGTGTTAGTCTTCTTCGATGATATTCTCATATACAGCAGGACATGGCAGGAGCACTTGGCTCATTTGGAGACCGTATTGAGTATTTTGGAGAGGGAGTCCTTGTACGCCAAGGAATCCAAGTGTGACTTGGGGATGACCGAATTGCTATATCTAGGTCATATTATCAGTGCAGATGGAGTCCATATGGATCTTGAAAAGATCCGCGCTATTGTTGATTGGCCTACACCGGCAAACCTGACACGGTTGAGAGGGTTTCATGGTTTATGTGGGTTCTACCGCAAATTCGTGAATGGTTATTCATGACATGCAGCCCCGATGACAGATTTATTGAAGAAGGGGGCTTTTGTTTGGACT
Organism: Sequoiadendron giganteum; assembly: GCA_007115665.2. Taxonomy (NCBI): domain Eukaryota; kingdom Viridiplantae; phylum Streptophyta; class Pinopsida; order Cupressales; family Cupressaceae; genus Sequoiadendron; species Sequoiadendron giganteum. Next base: position 132,572,682 of record CM021103.1, on the reverse strand, counting down.
TTTGAGGCACAGGAGTGTTTTATGAAGTTCAAGGAGTTGATGACCACATGCCCTGTGTTGGCACTACCTGACTTTACGAAGCCGTTCGAGCTTCAGTGCGATGCATCAGGGGAGGGCATTGGTGCGGTGCTTATGCAGGACAAGCACCCGATTGTGTATGAGAGCCACAAGCTCAGAGGACCAGAGAGACTGTATAGCATATATGATAAGGAGATGCTCGCGATTATGCATGCCTTAGCAAAGTTTCGACAATATCTTGTTGGCAGCAAATTTTGCATTAAAACTGATCATAACAGTTTGAGACATTTCTTGGGGCAGCGAGACCTCAATGATAGACAGCAGAAGTGGGTCAGTAAGTTGCAGGCTTATGACTTTGATATCTCATATATCAAAGGTACACAGAACGTAGTGGCTAATGCATTTTCACGTAGACCGTATTTGAGCACTATGGTTCATATCTCAGAGGATTGGAGGCATATGATAGTGGTAGAGTATGCCAAGGATAGTTGGGCCTCCAGCATTGTTGAGGGATCAGCAGTTGATACCAGGTATACGCTTGTAAATGACTTGATCATTTACAAGAACAAGATATTTTTGATCCCCGGGTCAGAGGTGAAGAACATTGTTATGCGAGCCTTTCATGACATGCCTACAGCAGGACATCCCGGATACTTCAAAACCTACTGGTAGATACGGGAGAGGTTCACATGGAAAGGACTCAAGGCGGATGTTCTTCAATACGTGCGTGAGTGCCCTGTTTGTCAGCAGAACAAGCAGGAGAACATGTACCCGGCAGGTTTACTACAGCCACTTCCGATTCCTAACAGGAAGTGGGAATGCCTGTCGATGGACTTTATTATGGGCTTGCCTAAAGCCCAAGGGCGAGATTGTATTTATGTGGTTGTGGATCGGCTTACGAAGTATTCCCACTTCTTTCCAATCACCACGACTTATACAGCTACACAGGTAGTAGAGGTCTTCTTTCATGAGGTATTCAGACTTCATGGGTTGCCTCGGAGTATCGTGAGTGACAGAGATAGTCGGTTCCTGAGTAACTTCTGGCAGGAGGTATTCAGACTTTGTGGGATCGAGCTCACTCCAAGCACTAGTTACCACCCGTAGACTGATGGGCAGACGAAGATTGTGAACAAGTGGGTGGAAGGATATCTCAGAAACTACATTGCGGGGCAGCAGAAGGCATGGGTCAAATGGATACATTTATGTGAGTATTGTTATAACTCGACATTCCATATGACCATTCAGATGTCCCCTTTCATGGCGTTGTACGGGTATGAGGCGCCGAGTTTCCTTGATTTGCTACTGAGCGACAGTAGAGTGCCGAGTGCGGGAGGTTGGTTGCAGGAGAGTCAGGATACTATGAGGGCTCTCAAGGAAAATATAGCCAAGGCACAAAATCAGCAGAAATAGTATGCAGATCAGAAGAGGACGGAGAGGCATTTCGAGGTTGGTGACATGGTTTACCTCATGCTGCAGCCCTACCGTCAGTCCACTCTTAGGAAGAGTGGGTCAGAGAAGCTTAAGCCACGTTATTATGGTCCTTTCAGGATTCTGAGGAGAGTTGGCGAGGTGGCTTATGAGCTTGAGCTTCCAGTAGAGAGCAGGGTACACAATGTATTTCATGTATCACGCCTCAAGAAGGCATTGGGACATCATGTGGTACCATCTGCAGTTCTACCTCCCTTGGATGATGAGGGAAATTTGATCTTAGTACCTGAGTCCATCCTGGAGTATAGGGAGAGACAGTTGCGTCGGAGGACTATCAAGGAATATCTGGTGAAATGGAGAGATTTTCCTGTTGAGGATGCTACATGGGAGAGCAAGGATATTCTACAGCATCCGGCATTGAGATTGCTTGAGGACAAGCAATTTTAGGAGGGGCGGACTGTCATGTCCCCTTCTCAGTGACATCTCTCGGAGTACAGGATTGGCCTATCATACGACCCTCGTAGGCTGATAGATTGGATAGAGGGTCACATTGGAGCTTGGCTCAGCTTCAGTTGGTAGAGTTTGATCAGTTGGCTTTCATTCGGGCTCATTCGGAGAAGTTGCTATTTTTAGCAGTTCTTGGCAATCGGAGTGGGACCCCTGCTATTTTTAGCAGTATGGATTTGGCAGTGTTCAGAATCACTTCAGTGTTCGTCAGCTTCAGATGGATCAGTCATCGGATGAATAACGAGAGAGATATTAATATTTAATTGTATTAATTAAATATTAATTATTTGATGATTATAATATAAAGTTATAATATATTATTATAACTTAAGTGATTTTCAGTGAAGGGGGTCGCCATCATGGAAGGGGCCAATTTTTAATTATATTTTATAATTAAAAATTAGAGTTGAGACTATTGAAAAATTAAAAAGAAGAGAAGTCGAATTTTTAATGATTCCCTATTATGGAGGAATTCGCACTTCTCAAGAAGATATAAGCTTTGCATTGAAAATGGAGCCCATTATGTTATGTTTTGTGAATGAAAAATTGATGAAGTTTGTCCAGAGCACGGAAGCCAAGGGTTTCAATCTCAGAGCATTGGAGAATGAGCCATCTCCAGTGAAAGCAATTCAGAGGGTGTGAGATATCATCTAATTTATTGCCAGGAAAGAGATTTCTTCATTCAGAAGGAATTACAGAGCATCCAGAGATCATTTATCTTCAGAGTTTGCTATAAGGTTTTTATTCAGAAGCATCTTTCAACTTAGGCGCCTATTTCATTGAGAGTTGGGGGTTTGAGTGGAGGCCGTACTTATCCCATTGTCGCTTGCTGCCTTCAAAGCCGTACCACTGCTGTACCTGGCCGTACCATTCAAGAAAGGCCATACTTTTTAGCTAAGGAGAAAGCGCCTTCCATATTGATCATCTAACTTCTACCCAGTAGGCGCACTCATCTTAGGATCAATTTCTTGGCGTTTGATAGAAGGACAAGTGATTATTATTGCAGCCGTACCTTTTTTTCAATCATCTTCAGCCTGCTGCAAATCAGGTTCTTTTAAATAATATTAGTCAGATCTTGCTTGTATTTTCAGAGATTCTTAATGTAGTTGCTATGGCAAAAATAATGAAATGATTAGTTATTGAATTTTGAGCCTATTTGTGTTAAATCTGAGCTCATTGAATTTTATATCAATTTATTAGCAAAATCGCAATTTCTCACTTTCATGCAAAAAAAACCCAAAAACCACAAAAAAATCAAAAACTTCAGAAAACTTTCAGAAAACAGACAGTATCGGAAACAGGGGGAACAAGGGGTTTCTACAATGGTATGCTGAACTGAATTACAAATTGGTACCCAGATTTTTCCACAAGGTCCTCCAAAAATGACCAATAGACTTAGCATCTCTATCAGACACAATGGTTAAAAGCAAACCATGAATCCTTACAATCTCCTTAAAAAGAAAAAAACTAGCTATGTTAGATGCATCGTTTGTGCTCGTACAAGAAATGAAGTGATCCATCTTGCTAAACCTATCTACAACAACATAAATTCTATCATACCCTCTTTGTGTCTTATGCAGATCTAGAAAAAAGTCCATGTTGATTGACTCCCATGGGCAGTTAGGAATTGGCAAAGGCTGATAAAGTCCTGCATTAGAGCTTGTTCCTTTGGCTCTTTGACACACCACAAATCTCTCCACAAAAAAATTTGGTATCCAAATGCATTTTAGGCCAGTAGTAAAACCTTTTGACCTACTTCAAAGTTTTGTCATAACCAAAATGTCCACTCATGCTGCCACTATGCTTTTTTTTATCAGATTTTCTCTCATGGAGCATTTGGGTACACACAACTTAGCACCTTTGAACAAAAGACCATTTTTCAATACAAAATCTGCATACTCACTATGGAAATTATGTTTGAACTGGCTGCAAACAACATATGCATCTTTAAATTCATCATTGTGCTCATACATACCGTTTAGAGAGTCTATTCTAATGCTTTGAATTTGTACCTCTTGCACCATCATAGACCTTCTACTCAAAGCATCGAAAACCTTGTTTTCTTGCCACTTCTTATGCTTGATTGAAAATCTATAGGCCTGCAAGTATTCAATCCATTTCAAGTGCCTCTGATTTAAATTGTCTTAGGTGTTCAGGTAATTTAATGCATGGTTGTCAGTATATACAAAAAATTCCTTGGGTAAGAGATAATTTATCCATTTCTTGAGAGACTGAACCATGGAATAAAGTTCAAGATCATATGTGGAGTATTTTCTTTTGGCCTCATTGAGTTTCTCACTGAAAAATGCAACTGGCCTCCCTTCTTCGTTCACAACAACATCTACTATGTAACCGCTTGCATCACATTCTATTGTAAATACTTTGTTAAAATCATGGAGTGTAAGAATAGGTTGCTTAGCCACTATAGTTTTCAAGTATTCAAAGCTTCTATCAACCTCCTCAGTCTATTGAAACTTACTTTTCTTCTCACCTTTAATTGTATCAATGGTTGGTGCACAAATATGGCTAAAATTCTTGATGAACTTCCTATAGAAGCTAGCCAAACCATGGAAAATTCTTACCTCTCTTACTGCTTTAGGGGTTGGCCAATTGAGTATGGCTTCAACCTTTGTGGGATCCATATTCAAGGCTCTTTCTGCAATCAAAAATCTAAGATAGACAAGCTCCTTCTTCATAAACTCACACTTCTTGAGATTGTTCATCAACTTCTCATTTAGCTTCTTCAACACCATGTTCAAGTGTTGCAAATTTTCCTCTTTTTTTATATTGTATACAAGGATATCATCCAAGTTCACTACCAAAATTTTTCCTATGAAATGCTTTAGGACTTTCTTCATTTGCCTCATGAATGTGCTTGGGGCATTAGATAACCCAAATGGCATCATTGGCCATTCATACAAACCCTCATTAGTCTTGAAGGTAGTCTTCCACTCATCTCCTTCCCTTATCCTAATCTGATGGTATCCACTTTTAAGATTTATCTAATTCCCCAAGCACATTCATGAGGCTAATGAATGAAGTCCTAAAGCATTTCATAGGAAAATTTGTAGTAGTGTACTTGGATGATATCCTTGTGTATAGTAGAACAAAAGAGAATAATTTACAACACTTGAACATGGTGTTGAAGAAGCTAAATGAGGAGAAATTGATGATCAATCTCAAGAAGTGTGAGTTTATGAAGAAGGATCTTGTCTATCTTGGATTTGTGATTGCAGAAGGATCCTTGAAGATGGATCCCACAAAGGTTGAATCCATACACAGTTGGCCAACCCCTAAAGCAGTAACAAAGGTAAGAATTTTCCATGCTTTGGCTAGCTTCTATAGGAAGCTCATCAAGAATTTTAGCCATATTTGTGCACCAATCATTGATACAATTAAAGGTGAGAAGAAAAGTAAGTTTCAATGGACTGAGAAGGCTGATAGAATCTTTGAATGCTTGAAAACTAGAGTGGTTAAGCAACCTATTCTTACACTCCCTGGTTTTAACAAAGTCTTTACAATAGAATGTGATGCAAGTGGTTATGCAATAGGCGTTGTTTTGAGCCAAGAAGGGAGGCCAATTGCATTTTTCAGTGAGAAAATCAATGAGGCCAAAAGGAAATACTCCACATATGATCTTGAACTTTATGCCATGGTTCAATTTCTCAAGAAATGGAGACATTATCTTTTACCCAAGGAATTTGTTGTGTTTACTTAGAACCATGCATTAAGTTACCTGAACACCCAAGACAAGTTAAATCAGAGGCACATGAAATGGATTGAATACTTGTAGGCCTATACATTTTCAATCAAGCATAAGAAGGGACAAGAAAACAAGGTAGCTGATGCTTTGAGCAAAAGGTCTATTATGGTGCAAGAGGTACAACTTCAAAGTGTTGGAATAGACTCTCTAAAAGGTATGCATGAGCATGATGATGACTTTAAAGATGCATATGTTGTTTTCAGCCAGTTCAAACATAATTTACACAGTGTGTATGCAGATTTTGTATTGCAAAATGATCTTTTGTTCAAAGGCGGTCAGCATGAGTGGACATTTTGGCTATGACAAAACATTGGAGCAGGTCAAAAGGTTTTACTATTGGCCTAAAATGAATTTGGATACCAAAAGGTTTGTGGAGAGCTATGTGGTGTGTCAAAGAGCCAAAGGAACAAGCTCTAATGTTGGACTTTACCAGCCTTTTCCAATTCCTAATCGCACATTGGAGTCAATCAACATGGACTTTGTTCTAGGTCTGCCTAAGACACAAAGAGGCTATGATAGAATTTATGTTGTTGTAGATAGGTTTAGCAAGATGACTCAATTCATTTCTTGTAGGAGCACAAATGATGCATCTCACATAGTTGGTTTCTTGTTTAAGGAGATTGTAAGGATTCATGGTTTTCCTTTAACCATTGTGTCTGATAGAGATGCTAAGTTTATTGGTCATTTTTGGAGGACCTTATGGAAAAAGTTGGGTACCAATCTAAAATTCAGTTCAGCATACCATCCATAAAAAAATGGCCAAATTGAGGTTGTTAATAGGTCTCTTAGAAACTTGTTGAGATGTCTAACCAAGGAGCATAGTACAACATGGGACATTGCACTTCCTCAAGCAGAATATGCATGCAATGAATCTATAAACAAAAGTATAGGAAGAATAACTTATGAAGTGGTCTATGGGATGAGTCCAAGAAGTGTTTGTGAACTTAGAGAATTGAGAGACATGTAGAAAAGGAGTGCAACATGAGAAGACTTTTCTATTGCTATGAAATATATCCATGAACAAATCAAGGAGAACTTGAGAAAGAGTGTGGAAAAGTATAAGGTAAAAGAAGATTTGAAAAAGAGAGATGTTCAATTCAAAGTAGGAGATTTGGTACTTGATCACCTAAGGAAAGAAAGGTTACCCAAGGGTAAATACACCAAACTAATGATGAAGAAGATTGGACCTTTCAAGGTGGTCTACAAGTATGGTCAAAAAGCCTATGAGATAGAACTCCCTCCTGGAGTGGCTATCTCTCCTATTTTTAATGTTTCTGAACTATATCCTTTTAAGAACACTATGATTGTAGGTGAAGAAGATGATGCTACTGAAGTTGAAGATGCCGAATGGGTGAAAGACTTACCACCCAGCCAACCAATGAAGCTAGAATCAATTTTGGACACTAGAGAGGCCAAAAGGACTAGACACAAGGTATACAGTGCATATTTGGTTAAGTGGCATGAATTACCAAATAATAATGCTACTTGGATGTAAGAGGAAGATGTGAAGAAGTATGGAGTCTCTATTCAGGAGCTCATTTCATTAGGAGATTGAAATATTTTGACACCAATTGTATGGTGCAGAGCACCCTATCATGTTTAGACTTTGGAATGCATTTTACTCCTGTCATTGTTAAGCCTAGGAATGCATAATAGTTGTTAAAGTTATATTTTGTGTCATGATGTTTTACTCATTGGAATAAGGTCGAATAAGACCCATATGGCATGTTAGATCCATCTTGGAGTCAGTTTAGGCATTAGGGAAAGAATTGGGTGAAAGCTGCAACTTGTCACTTTTGCATGTTTGGTTGGTGATCGATCATTTATTGGATCTAGTGTTTGTAACTATTGTTTTAGATTTGAATGTCATGTTCTCATTTCAGGGGCCTCGAGGAATTGAATTTTTTAATCTTGAGAAGATAAAAAAAGTGAACAAGGAGTCTCTAATAATGAGTTTTAGTGTGAAAATCTCTATTTTTTTGCAATCAGTGTGCAGCCATATAGTATTTTTATGACTTGAATACCTTTTGGAAAAGCTTGTGCAGTGTTCTAAAATTCCTTTGGGTCTGGTGTGAGATCATTTCATCAATTTTTGTGTTAGTTTGAATATTTTTATTCTCTATCGCTTGGGAACCCTACCTTATAAGGGTTTTGGGTGAAAATGTAAGTGTTAGAGCCATTCCAACAATGTATGATAGATAGGAATGGTGGAATGGTGTTATTAGGATTTTTTACATGTCTTGTAGGTCTATAGAGAAGGGGGTGGGGATTCATGGAGTTTTTAGCAAGTTTCTAGCCTAACATGTGTTAGGCTAGATTACGTAGCTAGATAAAAGGACAACAGGTTGGATGAGTGATTAGTGGATAAAATCTATTGATTATGCCTATTTTTGACGGGTTCATGGTGTAGGTGATGAGTTTAGGGGTCTGGAAGAAGTATCTAACATACTTCCTTTGTAAAAGTGGCCTAAAAGGCTTATTCCACAATGTAGCAGACCTAATTTGACCTCTTCACTCCAAAACAACTTATACCATTGTTTAGATATGTTGATGTATACCCAAATGGGTATCCAAAAAGGTCTATTTCTCTATGAGATAATACCTTTTCTTAAAGTTATTCCAATTTATGTCAAGGTGGACACCTACTAAGATTGGGAAGCTAAGTATTGAAAATATTACTTGTGGGAGTCTAGTAAGTTAAACAATGGTTGAATCTTGTTTGTTTAGGTCCCCTCAAGCTTAATCCACCCCTGTTCTACATGAGTGTCTGATATCCATCTATGATAAAGGAAACTCTTATGCAACTAAAGCTTATCAAGATACTAAAAAATAGGCACTTGGTCAAAAGGAAGGTTGCTTGGCCTCAAGCCTGGCCAGGGCCTAGTACTTGCAATAGCGTAGATAAAATAAGAAGACATGCAAAATTCCCTATTGAGTTGAAAATGAGCCAATTGACTATGCACCCTATCACTGATAAGTGTCGCCTAGTCTAAAAATTGTGTTCCCCTCAGTATAATTTGTATGAAGAAATACATCCATTCTTGGAAATCAAAAGCATCTTCGTTTCCCCAAACTCTTTGAAGTAGAAAAATCATGTTGGATATCTCTTCTACAAAATGATTCCTATGGAAATTTCTGGGTAACTACTCAATTTTCCTCCTCTCGGTTTTGCCAACCAGTTTCTTGCCATTATAGTTCGATAGTACCCCTTCTTAAAGGAAAACTTGGCTTGAGCATTGTTAAAATCCGTGGGCAAGTAGGGCTATTTTTTAGGAATTTTTAAGCATGAAGAAAAGGTGGCTCTTTGGATTTTAACTAGTAGTCGGTTATCTTTAGGTTTTATTTCCCACGTCTGGGCATAGTAATACCTTATGCATTATAAAATCAATTCTGGACATTGGACAACTACGAGAAAGGTAATTTCTTCTACTAGTTTGTTCTTAATCACCCTTTGTGTGATAGGCGGTGGGTTGGGAGCATTAAATTTCTCTTTAATCTCACTTAAATTTACTAGCCCTAGCTTAGTATCTCCTATTTCCGACATTTCACATGTTAGCCCCGTGACATATTCATACCTTTGATACTTAATTGTGTCCATTTTTGGGGTACTAGGGTTTGAAATTTTTTTTACTAGGTAATTCATAATGTAGGGGAGGATAAACTTAGAAACTATGTGTTCATAAGGAAGAGATAAGAATAGAAATACCTCAGAGTGAGCCCAGACTCTAAGGGCGAAGGTCTACATTGGCATGCTCCTTTTTCTTTTCATCTCCTTGAGTGAGTGCCACAGCTAAAGAATGTATTTCGTTGGCATGATTTTCCCCTTTAATTCCCACGAGAAGTGTGCTAGTAGATAAACATTAAATTCATCTTCTTCTTCATGTTGGCATGCGTCAACTTTCATGTCACTACCTCAATATAACTGCTTTTCAATTATTTTAAAAGGAATAGTCATACGAGTGGGGAGATGGGTAGTTCACATAACCTTATAAATCACCACCTAAGTTCATATTAGGTCACAAAACAGTACTCGCACCTTAGTGAAACAACATTTTATTTTTGGGTGGTAAGTGGGGAGTTAGACAAACTTTGTAGCACACTGGCCACAGTGTTTAAGCTTAAAAATAGATCAGGCAAGAATTTCATAAGTTCAAGTAACTAAGCAAAACACCATTGCTAGTTCCAAACATGCAAGAACCTTTAAGGAGCGGGTGAAAGGTGAGTTAGAGTAACTTAGTAAATCACCACTAGAGTTATAACAGACACCCAAAACACCGCCCAAGTATGACTTAGCCAAAATTTAAAAGGATAAGCCTAATTTTTGGAGGGGGCCCAAAAACTAGATAACAATGTTGTATATTCATGTAAGCTCTCTAGTTCAAGGGTAGGCCTCTATTGATGATCCTAAGTGTCACAAGAATGAACAAGTAGACTATGAATTTTTTGTAAGTGTATTTACTATGTTTGAGTCATTTACAATGTTTTTTTAGTTACATAGTTTGGTATAGTATCTAATTTTATAATTTTTATATGTAGGTTGCACTGCAATATGGTGAGGGGTGTAAGAGATAAGAACGGTGTAAGGAAACAATTAATTCAAGGGTTTAATATTCACTTTCTAGTAAGAACATGAGAGGCCAAATGTTTTAGGAATAGTCTTTGCTATAACATTAAAAAAATATTGTATATACCTATATGTCATGTTCATAACAATTTATATGACTATATTAATGAAATTTTATACTTTGAGAGATAATGTTGGCCTCATGGAACTGTATTCAATTATAACATTTAGTCATAACCCAATTTTTATTGCACTTAAATTATTGAGGAAATTCAATATGTTGAATGAAAATTTTGATATTTTTGAAATGTTTGAAAATGTTGACCATATTTTGACCATGTGATCTTATGAACTATCTCATACTTTATCATGATTGAACATTACTTATGAATTATGTAAGTAAAAGTGTGTGCAAATGTAGGGTAACAGGTTGAAGGACAAGAACACAGTTGAAGTAGGATCATTTAGCCGGGTTGAACAATAAGCATGATGAAATCTAGGTGCACACACCACAAATGACATGATGTTTGCATTTGAAATTTCATATAGGAAATTATACTGACTTGATTCAAAATGATTCTGTTGAGAATTTGTTGATGTGTCATTGTTTTTATTGATGTCAAAACCTAGGATTTGGAAGATTGTGCTCCGGATGTATACAAAAATGATCTATCCTATTATATGCTATAATGTTGTGTAGTGTGGATGTTATCCTTGATCCAGATATGGTAGTACATGTTTTGGGACATCTATGGAAGACAATTAATACAAAACAATGAAGACAAACATTTTTGTTACCAACTGTTGTGCCTAAAGCTTATTCCAAGTATCCTTGCTATCCAGACATTCATGTAGCATGTTACAAGTTTTGGTATGTCTAAATGCATTCCTCCAGTTGATATTGAACTTGATGTTGATCAAGATTTAGTCTTGGTTGTGGTGTTCCTATAAATTGATGATGATCAAGATTTGGTCTTGGTTGTGGCATTTCCATCAGCTCTAGAATATATCTCATGTAATTCAAAGTTGGCTATCTTTTGGTAATAATGTTATATCTTATGTATGACCTATTTATGGGTCCCAGTGTAATGAGGTAAAATATTTATGTGTGACCTATCTTTTGGGTCTGGTGCTAGCATGCCAAGCCTTATTGAATATTTCAAGGTTGTTTTTCAAGATGACATGTATTGCTAGGCTGACTCATTTTGTTCTCTAGGCATATATATACATATGTAGAACATCTTAGTGTGTATTTGAAAAAGAAGTGTGAAATGTGTGAACAATGATAAGGGTGCAAAGGATTTTGCAACAAGGAACAAAGAAGGAAGTGAAGGCAAGTTCCAAATAGAAGTAATTTATTTTGTGGAGGTAGTGGAAGGAAGGTTGGCACAAGATTCTTAACTAGATCTGCTATAGTGAGATATTGTGCTCCTAATTGGAACTGAATTCATGCATATTTAGATGCAACTTTAACAATTCATGTTTTATCTATTTTTGTAATCAGTGATTTTTGTATTAATTAGGTAGTGATCCCACTGATAGTGATCCTTACCTATAGTGAGCATTTTTGCAATGAGCACTTGTAAAAATCACCTTAATCGGTGTCACCTTAACCGATGCTTTATAATTGAGAATTAGCATTCTCCATGGTTTTTCCCATCTTGGGTTTCCACGTAAATTTTGGTTTTTATTGTGCATGGTGTTGTTAAGTTCTTGCATGTTCATATCTATTTTAATTAATATCTGATTGATTTAAGTTTTCTCTAAACATAAAAGTGTTTTGTGATAACTAATTCACCCCCCTCTCAATTATCCAGATTGTTCAAAAATTGGTATAAGAGCTTGGTCCCTTATAGATAGAGCTTAACCACTTGAGGGAGATCTTGGCAGATTGAACAAATGGCAGGAGATTATTACTTTGAGGAAGAAATGAACTCAATATTAATTGAATGGAAAGTACAAAATATGAAAATGCAGAATTGAAAGAAAACATCAAGGAGGCAAATGCTTGCATCTAAAAGCTAAGGGAGAAAATCCAAAAATTCAAAGCAAGACACAAAGAGGTCAACGGGGAATTAAAAGAGTCAAAGGAAAGTGTTGTGAATCTAAAGCTACAATTGGATGAATGCAAGAAGACTGAAGAAAATCTCAAAGATACCATCAAACAAAAAATAGAAGAATGGAAGAAAAGTGAAGAAAATATCAAAGATACCATCAACAAAAGTTGGAAGAAAATGAGAAGTTATATCAAGAGTTAAGAAGTCTGAAATCAGAAGCAAGAATATGCGAAAGTAGCATGATTTTGGATCAAATTTTGTCCCTATAGAAATGTCACAAGGATAAGGGAGGAATTGGCTTCTCAAGGGAAAGCTCAAATCAAAACACCAAGGTTAAAGACAAAACAATTGAAGACGAAGCAAGATCTGTTGAAAAAAGAAAGGTCTTGAACTCTAGAACATCTACAAAAAGACCTCCGGTCAGGAAACCAAATGCACAAAGGTACTTATCATTTAATGGTCATTTTTTTCTATGCAAAAAATTTGGACATAAGGCTGTAGAGTGTAGAAGCAAGATGAAATCGAGTATTCAATGCTTTAACTATCACAAGTTTGGTCACAAAGAAAGTCACTACAAAAGTCAATTATCTAATCCAGCTAGAAGGAATGGAATTAATAATCTCTTTCATGGTTATTGCTACTTATGCCATGCTAATGGTCACAAAGATAATAACTGTAGATCTAGGGTTCACTCAGTTAAGTCAAGGAAAATATGTTACAAGTGTAATGAATCTGGACATTATGCTAACACATGTAGATATGTTGCTCCAAAAAAGATTGAAAACAAAAAGGAGGTTGCAGAATTAGATGAATCCAAGAAGAAGACAACCATGGTTTGGAAGAAAAAGGAAACGAGTGTGGATAGATCTTCTGTGGTACTAGATCCCAATACAAGCTCTTCTAGAATCTGAGCCTATTGCATTGGCTCAGGGGGAGTTTTTGCAATGCATATCATAATGGTTCCCCCTCTCTGAAGTAAGATTGATGTGTTTTCGGCATGTCTAAGCTGGATCTAGGTAATGTTACATGATGAAGCTTAATCCAATTGATTGAAAAGTGAAGTACAATTGCTGGCATCATCAATGCATATTTTGGATGTGAAGTCATCATGAGCAATTAAGGATAAAAGATAGAGTTTTCAAGTCATTTCTCACAGTTTGCAAATAAGAAGAAGAGGTTTTTGTTGAGAGATAAAAATATTGAAGAGGCTAAGTGCGACGATGGAATCCATGTTATTGGCAGAAAATCCAGTGGTGGTATTCCGATGAATTTGAAGGGAGTTGAGTTGGATGAATTTGATCATCGAAAGGTGAAGGAAATGGAGTTAGGGTTGAAGGTTGGTGAATTCCAAAATATTTGTTCCCTAGGCATGGAGTTATGGGGAGAATTCCCTTGGTTTTCTGACAAAGAGTCTATCTTGTTCCTATTGAGTTGATTCAAGGATGGCATCATCGTTTTGGAGAAACCCTATCCAATCACTAAGTAAGCCATTGAAGTTATTACTAGATTGTGCAGAGTTGGTGACCTCCTTGGGAAGAAAATGGTGAAATACAGAGATGTGGAGGAACTTACTGGTATCAAAAAAGACCCCTAAGCACTACTGATAAATACCATTGTCGATACTACAGTAAGGTATGTTTCTTATGGTATCTCATACAAAATCTATTTTCAAAATCTTGAAGGTTCTACATCTACTATTGTTGTATATCTTGCACATAAGATAGTGAAGAAAAATCAACAATTTTACTTGTGTAGTTTGGTAATGGAAAACCTATTTGAGAATGCCAGAATGTCTCAGGTTGAGAGTTATCCCTTTTGGTTTGGGTCTCTGCTCATGTGTTTAGTGTTCTACTTTCTAAATTCGTTACTGTCAAAATAAAATGTTAAGTGGAAGTTTGGCTTTCCTGTCAAAAAGAAAGTTTACAGATATTTGGAATGTATGGAAGATAAAGTAAATGCATGCAAAGTTTATTTCCCATCCTTGTAGATGAATATGTGCTCCAGTGCTCCAGCATCTAGTGCTACACCTATCAGTCAGTTTGAGGAAGGTTCCTCCTCTGGTAAGAGGTAGTTAGAGGTTGTCATTGATGGTTCCCCTCTAGAACCTAAAAGGAAGAAAATTAATACAAAGGATGTCATCACTATCTTTGAAGAGAAGGAAAGGGAAGAAGAGTCTCTGCTTGATGCAGCCAAAGTTTGTTCTGTGTTGGATGAGGGTGATATGAAAAGTATTGGTGAAATGTGGAATGCCTCCTCTCTGCACAATTGGCCTAGAATTGAATATGCTTTGGCTAATTATATTCTCAAGAAGGGTATTGTTGTTTCTTCTATTTATAACTCATTAAAAGATGATTTGGTAGAAGTTGTTGAAGAAAGATTGTTGCAGGAAAGATCTGAAGGAGATAAATTCCAACCTATGATCGAAAGAAGATGACTCACTAGAAAACAAAAGTTATCCAAACACATTGGTGAGACAAGAGAATTCCTTAAGGAGATGTCTAACATCTACAAATACTGTCTCTAGTGGCTTGTGGCTGTTGATTATTTTAGAAGTAGAATTAAAGCTATTGAATATGAATTGAATGATATTGGGAAGTGTTTTGACTTCCTCAAAGATAAAGATGGAAAACAAAGAATAAGAGTTGGTGAGTTGCAAGTTGAGTTATTGTCTACTTAGAGACAGAGGGAAGACTTGGTTAAAACCTTTTGGTTGGTTAAATAATTTTTTGAGGTCTAGTTAGATCATCTCTCTAGGATAATTTCTAATGTAGAGGATTGTGAATGACAATTCCTATCTCTGGATTGGTCATCTTCATTTGGGATGTTGGTTCTATAGGAAAGTGTGTCTACAAGAATGGTTTATGCAGTACAACCTTGGAAGAAGATTCTTCCAATTGTGAGATAAAGGTACAAGAAAAAATTTCATGTGAAAATTGTTATTTTTACTTGAGTTTTTGAATGTTCTTATTTGGCCCTTTTCCTGTGATAGAAAAAAGGGGGAGAAAAGGTAGAGAAAAAAAAAACAAAGAGAAAATTTGAATTTCCTGGCTAAGGGGGAGTGCTTGGAGATTTTGCAACTTGAAGTTTTTGGGTTTTTTATTCTTTTGTTGTTTTTCCATCAATGCCAAAGGGGGAGATTGTTGAAAATTTGTTGATGTGGCATTGTTTTCATTGATGTCAAAACTTGGGGATTGTGCTTCAGATGTATACAAAAATGATTTATCCTATCTTATGCTATAATGTTGTGTAGTGTGGATGTTATCCTTGATCCAGATATGGAAGTACTTATTTTTGGGACATCTATGGAAGACAGTTAATACAAAACAATGAAGATGAATCTTTTGGTTACTGACTATTGTGCCTAAAGCTTATTCTGGGTATCCTTGCTATCTGGACATTCATGTATCATGTTACAAGTTTTGGTATGTCTAAATGCATTCCTTTGGTTGATACTGAAATTTATGTTGATCAAGATTTGGTCTTGGTTGTGGAGCTCCTATAAATTGATGATGATCAAGATTTGGTCTTGGTTGTGGTGTTTCCATCGGCTTCAGAATATATCTCATGTAATTCAAAGTTAGCTATCTTTGGCAATAATGCTATATCTTATGTATGAGCTATTTATGGGTCCCGGTGTAAGATGGTAAGATCTTTATGTTAGACCTATCTTTTGGGTCTAGTGCTAGTGTGTTAATCCTTATTGAATATTTCAAGGTTGTTCTTCAAGCTGACATTTCTTGCTAGGCCGACTCATTTTTTTCTCTGGGTATATATATACATATATAGAACATCATAGTGTGTATCCGAACAAGAAGTTTGGAATGTGTGAATAGTGATAAGGGTGCAAAGGATTGTGCCACAAGGAACAAAGAAGGAAGTGAAGGAAAGTGCCAAGTAGAAGTAATCTTTTTTGCAGAGGTAGTGGAAGGAAGGTTAGCAAAAGATTCTTAACCAGATCTTCTATAGTCAGATATTGTGCTCCTAACCAAAACTGAATTCATACATATGTAGATGTAACTTCATCAGTTCATGTTTTGTCTATTTTGGCAATTAGTGATTTTTGTATTAATCGGGTAGTGATCCCACCAACACTGAGCCTTACTTGCAGTGAGCATTTTGGCAGTGAGCGCTTGTAAAAATCACCTTAATTGGTGTCACCTTAAGCGGTGCTTTATAATTGCGAATTAACATTCTCTGTGGTTTTTCCTATATTGGGTTTCCACGTAGATTCTAGTGTTTATTGTGCATGGTGTTGTTAAGATCTTGCATGTTCATATCTATTTTAATTAATATCCGATTGATTTAAGATTGCTCTGGATTAAGCAAAGAAAGGAAAAGTGTTTCGTGATAACTGATTCACCTCCCTCTCAGTTATCCGAACTGTTCAACAGATTCAATGTTTGAAAAATAGGCTTGTGGAATGTTATATATGTGACTTCTTATTCAATTGTTTATTTTGATCATATGTTTTTTAAATTTAAAAGAGAATGATAACATGATTAAAAAATATTTTTATGTAATAAAAAGGCATGCTTGAAGGATAAGAAAATCACTTATTTTGAAAACTATTATTCAAATAATAATAAAAGTTGTTTCTTCGCTTGAAAGTGATTCCACACTACACTGTTATAAACATAAAATAGTGATATATAAAAAAATACATATATATGTCTATATATATATAAACATATACATACACACACACACACACACACACACATATATATATATGTAAGTACGTATATACATATATATGTAAGCACATATATATATAAAAACATAAGCGAACTCTTTGAAATTGAATATGAGTTTGAATTCATTGAATATTGCTTTTAATTTTTTATAATAAATAAAAAGAGAATAAAAGATATGATAATATCATAGTGGCTTGCATTCGATTATGGAAAGATATTCAAATTTGAATTGTGGGGCGGCCAAATTAATATCAATTATGAATGAAATGGCCCATAATGTTGCGAACAAGTAAGGAAAACGAGCATTTTCTATTTTAGTAACACAAAAATGCTTGGGAATAAATCAGTAGGCATCTAGTAGTGGCAACAATAAATTAGGGAAAAGGCAAGCCAATGTATCAACTCATTAGGAAAAAGAAGGGAATAGCCGAGAAAAGCCACAATCAAAGGTAAATTTGTATTGTTTTGATGTTGAATATGTATGATTTTTTAGTAAAAACCATTCAAAACTATCATTTTCCTTCCATTATGTCAATTTCATTCGACCTTGTTGACAAAAACTAAGATGCCCATTTATTGCAAGCCGTAGTTTTTTTAGTACCAAGGATCTGATTTAGAATTGATTATGTTCTTGATGTATATTGTAGAGGCCTCATCGGCCAACCTGTGCATGCACCATATCTTTGTATATTCTTCTATCGACATGATAGCCAAATCTAGTTATGCCTTGTATGATTTAATGTTATCACCTAAATTAATATGTTATGCATGTAAGTTATTTACCATTTCATGGTTAATTGGATGATTCCAATAATCAGATTTATTATTTTGTATTGAACAATTTTGAAATTGTCATCGTTTCCCTTAAAGGGAAAATGATAGTATCTCAGTTGTATTTTTTCTTTCATTATTATGGTTCTTCCTATTGGCTAGGCCAAGCAGATATGTTACCTGAAATGGGTGTGAATGCTGAAAGCGTCATTCATAGTACGATGTGCATATATTTATATGTCACTACTAATTAAGCATGTGGACTCATTCTCCTCAAATGATGGATGAATGAATACATCTTTCTATTCTATTATGTGGGAATTTATCCTTAAGATCAATTGCAATATAATTTTTGTACATGGATTCAATCGTTCAATAGAACGATCCCCATTTTCTTTGCATACATGCGATGCTCACATTTGTTGTTTTCACTAGTTCGTTTGCATGCTCATATTGTTCTTAGAATGAATACTATGAATATGTTTTATCAATCAGCCACTGAGCATGGAAAGTTGATAATAGACATTTCTTCTAGGCTCAACTAATGATAATATTGTGATAAACCAAACAATCATTTGATTGTTAGTCATTTATAAAATGATAGTAGCTTGATCTTGTGTCCATAATAGAAACTAGTAGAAACATGGCTCTTTCTTAACCCTAAATAGTAAAAATAGATGTTTCAACTTTGTATGCGAATAGAAACGACAAGCATGTCATTCGATTGCTTGTTTCATAAAAAGGACACTAGTACTATTTAGATATTTGTATAATTAGAATGATTGAAAATTGACCGTTTACATAATATATTGGTTAACCTGAAATTGTTAACAAGACACATAGGCATAGGAACTTGTAAACCTCTAGAAATAGCATTGTTTTTATACAAACATCATTTTGATTCAAACAACATTGTTATGTGAAAATTGTTCAAATATATTTGTTCTTGTTTCTCTAAAAGGGAAAATTTACATCTAGTATTACTATCAAACTATATGACAATCTGTAGCATTATTTTGAATGAAAACAACCTATTATACTAGTTTTTATTTTATAATTTATGCACAAATATCTTAACTTAAGTTGGAACATATATGTGTATGCACATAGACCTTCATCTACGTACATACACATATTTTTGACATACCTTCTTTTGTTACTTATTTAATTCATTTTTAAATGATTCCTAAATTATGTTGAATGTAATCATGTGACATGTGTATGAGAATGAATAATGAAATGAAAAAATCCAATGGATTATTTTCTGATTTTGTTTACGTTGAGAAAATAAGTAGATTGAATTACTTTTTTGTAGCTATATGAGTAAAGAATATTCTCTTGTTTGAGTAGAACAACAACACCTTAGTAGACTAGATCACCTTAGGGTGGATTCTGCTAGACATTAGATAGTTGCTAAGGATTAAACTGTGTTGTGAAAGTTACCTTC
Source organism: Sequoiadendron giganteum (assembly GCA_007115665.2). Taxonomy (NCBI): domain Eukaryota; kingdom Viridiplantae; phylum Streptophyta; class Pinopsida; order Cupressales; family Cupressaceae; genus Sequoiadendron; species Sequoiadendron giganteum. The sequence goes on along the minus strand of CM021103.1, from coordinate 132,553,433 downwards.
TAGGATGGGTGTTGAAATGGAGTTCAAAGAGTATAGGTTTTTGCTTTATCCAAAACCTATATTTTGTTGTTGCAACTAAATTTTATGCTTGGCCAAGTAATTAGACCATTATGTATGTGTGGAATTTGTGATAACACTCTCCACCATTCCTAGCATAGATCTTGCATTTTTCTAATCATAGATAGAGATGCATGTTGATGTTTGGGCACACACTAGATTCCACCTTGCAGATTGTTCTCTTTCTAAACTTTCTATGCAGGGTCTAGTATTCTTCAAGTTGGAAGAATTTCGGTGAAGCATAAGCTTTGTGGTTGGGTGGTAAAGTGCTTTAGCCATGTTCTCATCCACCAGTGGAGGCGAGCATCAAGAGGAAACCTTGGATGTTTTTTTCATGATTATCATGGACTATAATGTAATCTTGATGTAAAATTTTATATTGTGTTGACTTTGTGGCCCTATGAGCCAAGTCAATTTGGATATTGTAATTGACATTGGAAATGAATATATATAAAAATATTTGACTCATTTTAATTAGAAATGTGTTGCTATGATTGAAAATAGCTGCTTAGTTATGCCTTTTTAAAATTAAATATTCATGTCATTTACAATAATATAATTAAGTAATAATTAGAATGGGTTATTACATTTGGTATCAAAGCTTAGGGTTCAACGCTAAGCCTTTTGAGTCCATAATAGCCATGACTAGGGGATAGTTGACCCTTGACCAAATTGAGTTGTATTGAGGATTGACTGAATCTGGATTAAATGTAGGTATGGGAAGGTCTAAGTCAAGAAGAAAGAAAGGGAAGATCATTAGAACCTCGAATAATAAAGTCATAGTGGAAGAAAAAACCAAGACTGAGGTTCATCCCGAGATTCCTGATGATGAGACTCTAGCTCAAGCCCTCACTCGACTTAAGATGGAGAGGGGAAAGAAGATTGAAGAGTCAAAGAAAACCCCTAAGATCAAGAAGCTTTCTACAATCAGAGATTGGCCCCTAGGGTGTGGACCAAACATACCCTTATTAACTAAAGTTGAAAAGGAGAGCCCGCATGCTCAACACTCCTCTTGTGAGAAAATTGATGTAAATTCTAATGGGGACCTAGAGGAGTGTCCTCTCTCTGAGAATCCAAAAATTGACTACAATAATATTTTGTAAATAAGGGCCTATTGACCCACACCTAATATAAATAAAACAAGATGTTATTTATTGTGTGTTCAAGTGAAGAACTTCAAAACATGTTTACTGTGCATGAATGTGTATGTCTTCAATGAATGAGTGATATATGTATGTGTATGTAGTGTATGTGAATAAGAATGTCTACTCATAGAACCCAGTGTTAAGCTATGATAGACATGAAATGTGATGTAGGTCAGGTGTGAGTCTGTATGGTGACCACTAGACAAGAGACGAGCGGTAGTGGGTTAGACAATGGACCAAACAAGAGAATAGAAAAAATTCTAGTTCTTTTGAATGGGCAAGAGGCTCGTATGGATCACATAGAACATGAGGTCTAAGTGGAACGTGAGGATTGGGTTCACAGGAATGTGGAAGTCAACCAGGAAGAAGGCCCTCGAGGTCAAATTGAGGAAGAACTAGGAAAGGATCTCAAAAGAGTATCACCACCTAAGTTTGATGTTAAATCCATCAAAGTAGGAGTTGAGGCATGGATCACTGAGATGGAGAAATATTTTGGACTTTGTAATCTAGCCGTCAGACTAAGGCAACATGGGCTATGTATCAACTTTCAGGAGAAGTAGCTACTTGGTGGGACAACTAAAAGTCAAGAAGGAATCCTCAGCCTACTAAGAGTACTTGGGAAATCTTCCTTCAATATTTTAGGAAGATACGGTTACCAAAACTCTTTTTCAACAAGAAGGTGACATAAATTTAAAACCTCTCAGAGGAGCATGACTATGACCCAATACTGGGAAAATTTCACCAATATATTGAAGTATGTGCCCCAGTATCAAGGAGACAAATGTTTATGTATCTCAAAGTTCATATTGGGAATTAGACCCCACATTGGAGCAGAAGTGGACATGCATGATCCTCTCACCATGAACGAAGTCTTCTTGAAGGCCACCAAATAGGAGCATAAATTGCAATAGTTATCCAATTACCACAATAATTCAAATCCTAAGTCACAATTTGGGAACAAGAAGTTTCATAAACGAGACTAGAACCATTAGATTCGTAATCTCAAGAGGAGAAGTGATTCATAGGATAAAGGTGAAGATGGTAATGGTGGAAAGAGAAAGAAGGAAAATAACAACAAAAGAAAAGATGACCAAAAGTAGAAGGGCTTTAGAGAGGACAAGCCAGGAGGTTGCAAAGGGCCTATGGGTGCTATACTTGTGGATGTGATCATTATGCCTCTAATTGTCCACAACGGTCAAAGTCACGAAGGGAAGGAAATTATCAGCAGTCTCAACATCATTAGATCTATGCTACAGTGGATAACAAGCAGGCAGAGTATCGGGCTTCACTAATATAGTTGATGGGTAAGCTCTATGGCCAAAATATTTCTATTTTAATTGATATCAAACCTAGTGAATGTTTCATAGACCCTAGAGTAATATCCAAGATATCTGTTAGATCTATATACATGGAAAACTCATGGAAAGTCTAGTATGGAAACTGGGTAGAGTGGAGGGTAGATACCTTTCTCTTTTATAGCGAGTTAGAGCTTCCAACTTTCCAGACCTAGGTCAACCTGTATGTGGCACCTTTAGGTTCATACGATGTAATTTTTGGGATAATTTTTTTAATCGAGCATAAGTCTATAGTGAACTATGAGGATAAGGTAGTTAGTTGTCTAGATGATTGTGGGAACCCAGTCGGGATTTGTGGGATGCAAAGAACCTTAGAGCTTAGAGAGATCTCTGCTATGCAACTCAAAAAGGGATGTGTTATTTATGATGTGCATATCAATAACCCTGACAACAAGGAACCATATTGAGATGACTATCCTATTCTCAAGGAGTTCAAAGATGTATTTCTTGATGAACTCACAAAATTACCTTTGAAACGAGAATTTGACTTCTCTATTGACCTTGTACCAGGAGCTAAGCCTCAGTCCAAAGCACCATATTAGATGACCACCACCGAACTCTATGAGTTGAAGGACTAGTTAATGCAATTTTTGAACAAAAGTCTCATAAGACCCAGTGTGTCTCCTTGGGGAGCACTAGCTATCTTTGTGAAAAATAATGATGGAACATTGCATCTGTGTATAGACTATTAGATCTTGAACAAGGCAGCCATAAAGAATCGATACCCACTCCAATGATCGATGAGTTGTTTGACCAGATGAAGGGAGCGACAATGTTCTCCAAAATCGATCTCAAGTTGAGATACCATCAGTTGAGAATAAAGGAATAAGATATTCCAAAGACTACCTTTTGAACTCGGTATGGACACTAAGAATTCATTGTGGTACCTTTTGGTTTGACCAATGCACTTGCAATCTTCATGAATCTCATGTATAGTGTGTTTAGAGATTGTTTGGATGATTTTTGATTTCATTGATGACATCCTAGTTTACTCAAAGTCTGTTGAAGAGCATGATAGGAACTTGAGGATAGTTCTATAGTGATCGAGAGAGAATAAACTCTTTGGGAAGATATCCAAATGCTTATTTTATCAAGACAAGGTGCACTATCTAGGCCATATTATTTCAGTCAAGGGAGTCTTTATAGACCCTAAGAAGATCAAAGAGATCATGGAATGGCTAGTGCCTCAGAATGTGTTAGAATTTCAAAGCTTCATGGGTCTCGCAAAATATTATAGAAATTTTGTGCAAGGGTTCTCCCATATTGCATCTCCAATCACATCACTCCAAAGAAAGGGAACATGATTTGAATGGACCGAGAAGTGTGAACAAGCATTCCAAATCCTAAAGGCAAGGCTCACGACAACACCAATGTTGACCATCCCTGATCCTAATGGAAGATTCACTATAATCATAAATGCTATAGGAGAGGGATTGGGAGTAGTAATAATGCAGGATGGACAAGTGGTAGTGTATGAATCAAGAAATCTTAAACAACATGAGGTGAATTATGCACCACATGATTTAGAGTTGGCCGCAATAGTTCATGCCTTGCAGATGTGGAGGCATTACCTCTTGGGAAAGCCATTTGAGCTCAAGATAGACCATTTGGGATTGAGATACATTTTTACTCAACCAAACCTTAATGCGCGACAAAGAAGGTGGTTAGAATTCCTTAGTGAGTATGACTTCAGAATTGAGTATATAAAGGGAAAAGAGAATAGAGTGTTTGATGCTCTTAGTAGACAAAGACATTTGATAGCTATGATCTCAACAAGGTCTAATTTGAGATAGCAGGTGACACAAAATTTTCTAGGGGATAAGCACTATGAAAGAGTGAAGAGCACCCTAGTAGAGAATCCATAAAATCATTGATTTGATGGGTATGAGATCGAACTGGATGGAAATTTGAGATACCAAAAAGAATGCACATTCCAAACTCTGGAGAGCTAATGAAGTTGGTTCTATAAGAGGTTCATAATGCACCTTATTCAGGACACCCCAGAGTATCCAAGATGATCATAGAATTGAAAACTCTCTACTTTTGGCCTAAGCTCAAAAAGGATGTAGTGGAGTACATAGCCAAATGCTTAGAGTGTCAGCGAGTCAAGGATGAGAATGCACATCAAGCAGGGATATTGTATCCTCATGACATACCTGAGTATAAATGGTAGGTTATTAATATGGACTTTGTACATGGGTTACCTTTGAGCAAGAATCAACATGATGTTATCTTGGTTGTGATCGATAAGTTGACCAAGGTGGTGCACTTCATTCTAGGAAACCTTAAGGACGGATCATTGACCTTGGCTCTGAAATTTTTCTAGGAGATCTTCTGCTTACATGGAGTGCTAGAGACTATCATTTATGATAGGGAAAAGCAAATGAAATCAAAATTTTGAACGACCTTGAAAGTCGCATTAAGAACCAAGTTAAATTTTATCTCGATTTATCATCCTCAGACCAAAAAAAAAATAGAGAGGGTAAATCAAGTAGTCAAAGACCTTCTCAAAATGTGCTGCATGGACTAACAGTATAAGTGGGAAGAATACCTACCATTGGTAGAGTTTTCTTACAATAACTCTTATCACACATCTCTAGGTACAGAACCATTTGAAGATCTTTATGGGAATAAGTGTCGTACACCCATCAATTGGGATAGATTGGAAGACATGATCATAGTAGGACCTAAAATGCTCAAGGAGATAGAAGAACAAATGAGAGTTATTAAGAGCATACTGAAGGAGGCGGTAGATCGATAGAAGAGTTATTATGACAAGAATATAACTCTTAGATAGTTTGTGGTAGGGGATAAAGTCTTCTTAAGAGTCAGGCCACATAAAAGTTCCATTTCCTTTGTAAAGTCTTCTAAGTTAGCCTTGAGATATGTGGGTTCATTTGAAGTCTTGGAAGTGATCAACCTAGTTCCTTATAGACTTGCTCTACCACTTGCTCTGGCTTGACTTCATAATGTGTTTCATATTTCTTTGCTTAAGCCATATCATCTTGATTTATCTCATGTGCTCAATTGGAAATCCTTGCAGGTACAAGACCCAAGAGTGGTGCTAGTGGATCCCATTAGAATCTTGGATAGATGCAACATTAAGTTATGGAGTGGAGAAATTGCTTAGTTAAAGGTCCAATGGGACCTGTATTCAAAAGATAGTGCTACTTGGGAGGATGCGGAAGAAATAGAACTCCCCTTCCTAAATTTTTCTTTCTTAGGAAGAGGCTTTTGATAATTGTTTTTTGAAAATTTTGGATTGAATGTTATAATGTTTTAGCTTGGGAACAGTATGATTTGATGTTGAAATAGACATTTATGCTAAATTTTTTATTACATAGATATTGGGACGATGTCTCTTTGAAGAGGGGAAGGATGTCATAACCCAATTTTTATTGCATCTAAATTATTGAGGAAATTCAATATGTTGAATGAAAATTTTGATATTTTTGAAGTGTTTGAAAAAGTTGACCATGTGATCTTATGAACTATCTCATACTTTATCATGATTGAACATTATTGATGAACTGTGTAAGTGCAAGTGTGTGCAAATGCAAGGTAACAAGTTGAAGGATGAGAACACGGTTGAAGTAGGATCATTTAGTTGGATTGAATAGTAAGATTGATGGAATTTGGGTGCACACACCACAAACAAAATGATGTTTGCATTTGAAATTTCATATAGGAAATTCTACTGCCTTGATTCGAAATGATTCAATGTTTGAAAAATAAGCTTGTGGAAAGTTATATATGTGACTTCTTATTCAATTATATATTTTGATCATTTGTTTTTGAAATTTAAGAGAATGATAGCATGATTAGAAAATATTTGTATGTAATAAAAAGGAATGCTTGAAAGATAAGAAAATTACTTCTTTTGAAAACTATTATTCGAATAATAACAAAAATTGTTTCTTTGCTTAAAAGTGATTCCACACTACACTGTTATAAACATAAAATTGTGATAAATAAAAGAATATATATGTCTATATATATATGTAAACATATACATACACACACACACACATATATATAAATATATATTTAAGCACATATATATATATATATATATATATATAAACATAAGTGAACTCTTTGAAATTGAATATGAGTTCAAATTAATCGAATATTGTTGTTAAATTTTGATAATAAATGAAAAGAGAATAAAATATATGATAATGTCATAGTGGCTTGCATTCGGTTATGGAAAGAAAATAAAATTTGAATAGTGGGGCGGCCAAATTAATATCAATTATGAATGAAACAACCCATAATGCTACAAGAAAGTAAGGAAAATAGGAATTTTCCTTTTTAGTAACACAAAAATACTTGGGAATAAATCGGTAGGGGTCTAGCAGTGGCAACAAGAAATTAGGGAAAAGGAAAGCTAGTGCATCAAATCATTAGGGAAAAGCAGGGAAGATCTGAGAAAAGCCATGATCAAAGGTAAAAATCATTGTTTTGATGATGAATATGTATGATTTTCAATACAAACCATTCAAAACCATTATTTCCTTCCATTATGTCGATTTCATTCGTCCTTGTTGACAAAACCTAAGATACCCATTTACTACAAGTTGTGTTTTGTTTAGTACCATGGCTTTGATTTAGAATCAATTATTTTCTTGATTTATATTGTAGAGGCCTCATCGGCCATCTTGTACATGCACCATATCTTTGCATATTCTTTTACTAGTATGATAGTCGAATCTAGTTACGCCTTGTATAATTTATTGTTATCACCTAAATTGATATGTTATTCATGTAATTTATTCACCATTTCATGGTTAATTGGATGATTTCAATAACCAGATTTATTATTTTGTATTGAACGATTTTGAAATCGTCATCGTTTCCCTTCAAGGGAAAATGATAGTATATCTACTGTATTTTTTTCTTTGATTATTGTGGTTCTTCTTGTTGACTAGATTGAACAAAAATTTCACTTGAAATGGGTGCAAAGGTTGTTAGCATCGTTCATAGAATGATGTACATATATTTATATGTCATTGCTAATTAAGCATGTGGCCTCATTCTCCTCGAATGATGGAGGAAAAAATACATCTTTCCATTCTATTATGTGGGCATCGATCCTTATGATCAATTGTAGTATACCACCTATACATGGATTCAAATGTTCAATAGAATGATCCCCATTTTCTTTGCATACATACAATGCTCGCATATGTCGATTTCATCAGTTCGTTTGCATGCACATATTGTTCTTAGAATGAATACTATGAATATGTTTTATCAACCTACCATCTAGCATGGTAAGCCGATAATCAACATTTCTTCTAGGCTCGACAAATGATAATGTTGTGATAAACCAAATAGTCATTCGACTATTAGTCATTTTTAAAATGACATGAGCTTTATCTTGTATCCATAATAGATACCACTAGAAACATGGGTCTTTCTTAACCCAGAAAAGTAAAAATAGATGTTGCAACTTTGTATGTGAATATAAATGACAAGCATGTCATTCAATTCGTTGTTGCACAAAAATGACACTAGTATTGTTTAGATATTTGTATGATCAGAATGATTGAACATTGATCGTTTAAATGATATATTGGTTAACATAAAAAATTTAACGAGACACATAGGCACATTAACTTGTAAACCTCCGCAAACAACATTTTTTTGATACAGACAACATTGTTATGTGAAAACCGTTCAAACAAATGTGTTCTTGTTTGTCTGAAAGGGAAATTTACATCTAGTATTACTATCAAATGATATGACAATCTATAGCATTATTTTGAATGAAAGTAATCTATTATACTGGTTTTTGTTTCAGAATGTATGCACAAAATTCTTAACTTAAGTTGGCACATGTATGTGTATGCACATAGATTATCATCTACGTACATACACATACTTGTGACATACCTTCTTTTGCTACTTATTTAATTTATTTTTAAATGATTACTTAATTATGTTGAATGTAATCATGTGACATGTGTATGAATGAATGGATAATGAAATGAACAGATCCAATGGATTATTTTCTGATTTTATTTAAGTTGAAAAAATAAGTAGACTGAATTACTTCTTTGTAGTTATGTGAGTAAATAATATTCTCTTGTTTGAGTAGAATGGAAACACCTTATTAGACTAGAGTACATCAGGGTAGATGCTACTAGAGGGTAGATAGTTACTAAGGATTAAACTGTGTTGTGAAAGTTACCTTTCGGGATGAGTGTCAAAATAGAGTTTAGAGAGTATAGGGTTTTGCTTGATCCAAAACCTATCTTTTATTGTTTCAACTAAATTTGATGCTTGGCCAAACAATTATCCCATTATGTATGTATGGAATTTTCGATAACACTCTCTACTATTCCTATCATAGATCTTTCACTTTTCTAATCATAGATAGAGATGCATGTTGATGTTTGGGTACACACCAGATTTCACCTTGCATATTTTCCTCTTGCTAATCTTTTCATGTAGGGTCAGGTATTCTTCAAGTTGGAAGAATTCCTAGGAAGCGTAAGCTTCATGGTTGGGCGATAAAGTGCTTTAGACATGTTCTCATCCACTAGTAGAGTCGAGTGTCAAGAGGAAACCTTGTATGTTTTCTCATGGTTATCATGAACTCTGATGTAATCTTGATGTAAAATTGTATATTGTATTGACTTTGTGTCCCTATGAGCCAAGTCAACTTGGATATTGTAATTGAAATTGGAAAAGAATATATATATATATATATATATATATATATATATATATATATGATTGATTTTAATTAGACATGTGTTGCTATGATTGAAAATACCCACTTAGTTATGTCTTTTTAAAATTAAATATTCATAATGTTATTTGCAATAATATAATTAAGTAATAATTAGAATGGGTTATTACACATTTTGATAATATTAGGTAGGTCTTCATGGAATTATTGAGCTCAATACACACACACACACATCTTGGGAGCCCGCATTCTTCTCATTTCTTTTGAAAGAAGTGTAGCAATGAGATTATCCATCTTTGGCTCTGCACCACCACCACTTATGGCAACAATTAGATTTTCCCAAGATTCGATATGAAGCAACAATATGCATTTATATTTTTCTTCTATCTTAGCATTTAAATGTGTAGAAAAAAAACATCATCCTTCATTTTCAAATAATATAAACATATTTTGAGATATAATATATTAGTTATACTCTTAGTTTGGTAAATATCACCTATATTCTGAAACATTCAATAGGACAAAATCTGCAAGACACAACCAAATGGTTCCTCGTTCTTTCTTGTCCATTCCTAATGCCTTCATGCCTTATTATCAAACAAACTGGATGGTTTCTTTTTATTTTAAATTTTCAACCATTGATCTCTCTCTTCAATGAGATCATCCATCTTTAACTTCCACATCTTGTAACCAATGCCATTGAATTTATCAATATCTAGATGGGAGGTTGAAGCCATGGTTTTCAATATTCTTCACAAAATATGTAAAACCTATAAAGCACAAGCTCCCACTACAACCAAAAAACCTTCAACATTTAAGAGAAATGCGTCCCTCTCTCAACAAAACCATTAGCTCTGATACCAAATGTTGGATATTCAAGGTGAAACTTGCAACAATATGAACTTAAGAATGTGTTTGCAAATCTGAAATTATGTATTTGAGATAACCAATAATGTGTTATGTGATTAGAAATTCCAATAATGAAAGAAAAACAACAATACCACAAGTTGAGAATCGCAAGTGGGGTAAGTGCACAAAGATGGGGGGCCAAAACGGGGTCTTAAGTGGCCACTTTTTTCTAAAATAAGAAAATACTAACCTTGGATGAGAAATTGAGGATAGTTACACTCAAATTTTAAAGATGCAACAAAACGAGGGTCAGAGTGCTTTGAATCTTCTTTTTAAACTACCTTTTTTTTAAATGGTAGAAATTAAGGGGTTCAAAAAAGGGAGCCACTCAAATTGGTCCTATTTTTTCAAAAATACATAACATAGTGTATGTTGTGGCTCCCCTAAAATGTTAACTTTTTTTTAGTATTTTAAAATCACTTTGGTGAGAAATTAGAGAAAAAGATGTAGTTTATTCCTAATTTTTAATGAATATATAATTTTATACTAATTTTCAAAGTGGACACATCTTGAAAAAACATAAATTTGACCGTGCTACCCCTATAATTTTTTAAAACTAATCAAGAATCATTATTTTTTGAATGTGTAGAATGGAGTCTAGTTTATAAAAAATGTAATTTATTTGAAATTTCAATGAATGGTTAAAAAATAAAGTAAAAAATACCAAACGTTGGTTTTTGACAAAAATCAGATACACCAACAAAATAAATTAAAGATGAAATCCTTAACATAGTCAAAATGTGAAAATATTACATCGTTAAATAGATAAGAGAGATCTTAACACCCAGGTATTTTTTTTACGTGACCTTGAAACACGTGCAAGCCTGATGGTTAACATAGACAAGATTATGTGAAATTATGTAGAATATGCAAAAAAATGATTTTAGGCATTGGAAAAGTAGTCCAAGCCTTTGGGTTGGAAATCCAAAGCAAATCCAAGCCAAAGTTTTGGGGATTCCCAAAGCAAGGAAAAACACACTCACATTATTTGAATGCATTAGAAAAATGTGAGCACGTTATAATGCGTTAATTTTTTGTGAATGCATTGACACAATGAGAGTGCATTATAATATGCTCACATTATGGTTTGTATTGAAAAAATTTCCTTCTCTTTTTTTCCTTTTCTTGTCCTTATGTTGTAGGGAAACTATATACATGAAATAAACATTTAAGTATAAGTTAAAATTTACATATGGCCATTTAATTTCTCATAATTTAAGTTATATTTCATGTATATAGTTGCAGGAGTTTGAGAGTGTCTTTAAATCTCTAGGAGTTATAATGAAAATTCTAGTTTTTGGAAGATCTTATAATTTTTCGAATAGTCAAATTTTAGTAATCAGCATGTCAAATTTTAGTAATTAGGAGGTCAAATTATTGTAGTAAACAAGTTGTATCATCTTTCTCTCTCACTCTCTCCTTCCCTTTCTACTCTATATCTCTCCTCTCCCTCCCTCTCTCCCTTCCTCCCTCTTTCCCCTCTCTTTCTCTCTCACTCTCTATCTCACCTCTCTCTCTCTCACACACACCTCTATCTCCTCCCTACCTCTCACTCACTCCCTCCCCTCTCTACTTATCTCTATCTCTCCTCTCTCTACCTCTCGTTCCCTCTATACTTATCTTTATCTTCCCTCTCCCTCTCTTTACCTACCTCTCCCCTCATGACTCTCTCTCTCTCACAAACACACACACAACTTTATCTCCTTCTTACCTCTCCCTCCCTCCCCTCTCAACTTCTCTCTATCTCTCCTCTCTTTGCCTCTCTTTTCCTCTCTACTTATATTTATCTCCCCTCTCCATATCTCTACCTACCTCTCCCTTCATCACTATCTCTCTCTCTCTATCTCACCTATGTCTCCCTCCCTACCTATTTCCCTCTCTACTATATATCACTCCTCTCCCTCCCTCTACCTACCTACCTCTCTCTCACTCTCTTTCTCCCTCTCTTCCCCCCTCTTTATCTCTCATTATCTCCTCTTTATCTCACCTCCCTCTCTCTACCTCTCCTTCCCTCTATACTTATCTTTATCTACCCTTTCCCTCTCTCTTCCTACCTCTCCCTCAATCACTCTCTCTATGTTCCTCTCTTTGTATCTCTATCTCACCTATATCTCCCTCTCTACCTCTTTCCCTCTCTACTCTCTATCTCTCCCTCTCTCTATCCCTCTCTCCCCCCTCATTCTCTCTCACTCTCTCCTCTATATCTCACCATTCTCTCCCTCCCTCCCACTCCCTCTCTCTTATCTATCTCATGATTCTCTCTCTCCATTGCTCCATCCCCCTCTTTCACTCTATCCTCTATCTCACCATTATATCTTTGTCCCTCCCACCTCCCCCCTCATTCTATCTCTCTCTTTGAAATATCCCCAACTTTTTTTCAATTTTTTTCCACCATCACTTCACCCGTTAGCGTTAGAAAATCCAAAATAAGCAGTTGAAATGAACCTTTTCACTTTTTGATCATCTAGATCCCAACGAGAAAAAGGTGAGAGAATACGGTAGAAAGGGGATCATTAGCATATAAATCTAAAACTGCTAGAAAAGTATAATGCATATGCAACTCAACCACTTATTTAGTGGGAGTATTTTGACAACTCGGTCGATTAGCAGGATGCAAAATTACAAAGTATTGAAAGTAAAGTATGGGTGGCTTTTCGACCCATTCCACTTGTTCAGCAGGTAGTACAGAAAGTAAATGGATGGCGAGGCCTATCCCTTCCACTAAAAGTGGGAATTACAAAATAAAGAGTAGAAATATATAGTAACTGAATCAATACTACTAATTTTAGCCTTACAATGAGCATAATCTGTAAGTTACAAGAGTTATAGCTGTCCAATCCACTGCAAACTGATATTAGATGAGTCTCCAAACTTCTCAAGCTTCAAAACTATGAAAAAAAGCTGAAAATCAGAACTTCTAGCAATCTAATATGAAAAACCAGCATACAAAAATCTCAAACCAACAAGCATAAGTTGCACTAAAATTCTCACAACTCGATGTAGACTCCTCCAAATGACATAAGAACAAATGAAAATGAAGCATATGAGGTAGGCACTCAAGTTAAGACCAATAAAGAGTACCAAACACTTTCCAATATTTTATGCATGATTTCCAAAGCACTTGTAGGCAAGGTAATACCTTCAAGGAGGGGAAACCAATAAGATAAATTCAAAGACTCCACTAAAAAATCTATAACTTTGCAATATGAGGTGCCCAAGATAGAAAAACACATGGGGTGAATACCCAGAACAAGCAAAATTTTTCCAAGTGAGCTACAAGCAAAAATGTACTATAGGTAGCACCAAACTAGCAACATAGAAAACTGATAAACACACCAAAAAATTTAGAAAATATCAAAAATCAACAACTCCATTACGCTCAATCTATTCTTCAGCGTAAAAAATAGTCTATAGCTTGGCTAGTTGCTATCTTTCAAGAAAGAAACTAAGTTTTCTAGGAGATAAACATTCCTTGTAGTGAGTAAGTAACCATTTCAATAGCAATTCATTATAATTTTCTATGGATAACCAGAAAGAATCCCAAAAATCTTATTTATAAACTTTGCCATCAATTCAAATTCGTTTCCCTCTAATTAGAGCACCCAAACTGAATTTCAAATTCATCCTTTCCACTTGCATTTGCATTTCATTTAATCTCTTCTCCAAGTTGTCCATTTTCAAGAAGGCAATATACTTTATCAAAATGCAAATAAAGTATGAGGTAGGCATCCATTATATTAAGTGAAATCAAGCATTATAAGCAACTTAAATAATTTCCCTTTATGAAGTCGTCCACTTTTGTAAATGAAGCATTTTCACTTAAAAAACATTATCTCACCAAACTAGGTGTCCTTTATGCCTTAGCAAAATATTTCACCAAATTTCTGAATTTACCAAAATAAGCTCCAAGAGTGTGGGAGACCAAACTGCTCAAACTAACTTGCCTGAAATAGCCTCTGAACTAGCCTATTGAAACCCTACTAAAAATAGCACAACTAAAAATAACACTTAGTATAAATAGCATACTGCTAAAAATAGTTAGTGTGTCCAAATGCATTTTAACCACATTTTGAGCAATCGTTGCAACTTACTAAAAATAGTAATTCTGGAAAAGTTACCTGTTTTAGTTGCATGTCACACCACTGCGAAGCTCTCTGAAAACCCAGAAGGAATCCAAGATCCAAAATAACAACTCCAACATGAAAACCCCAAAACTACCAAAAAATCCTCCTAGAAAATAAAAAATACTAATTTATGCTTCTGACCAGCCTATGGGCCTCCAGGATAGGCTAACAATCAATTGCACTTATCACTGCTGAGAAGGGGATATTACAATTCACTCCCCCCAAGATTGCTTGCCCTCAAGCAATCACAATTCTGGATGTTGCAAAATCTCCTCATTCTCCCAAGTAGCATCCTCAATAGGAAAATTCTTCTACTTCACCAAATACTATTTGATTGTCCTTCTCCTCAGAGAGTGTTCTCTAAAATTGATGATCTCTTCAAGAACCAAAATCAGCTATCCTTCCTCATCCAAAGGAGGCGAATCAGAAGAAGTAACAATATTGTGTCCAAGCACCTTCTTGAGGTGAGACACATGGAAGACATTGTGAACTTTGCTACTCGCTGGTAGCTCCAACTCATAAGCCACTACACCAACTCTCCTAATGAATCTGAATGGCCCATAGAAATTTGGCTTGAGTTTCTCTGCTCCACTCTTCTTGAGAGTAGACTGTCTATAAGGCTAGAGTCTAAGATAGACCATGTCACCAACCTTAAATGTGTGCTCAACATGTTGTTGATCAACATACATCTTTTGTTGATTCTGTGCAAGATGGAGATTTTTTTTCAAATACTTCAAGATATCTTGGTTCTGCTGCAACTTATCCCTCGGTTGAGGGGCTTTTCTATCACCAAACATAAAATCATCAAAGCTAGGGGCCTCATATCCATAGAGAGCCATGAATTTTAGCAATACTCTCCTAAATGAAGCTATCTCACCCAAACCTTCTACTACTCCGAAACATAGATGTTGAGATAGCCCTCCAACCATTTGTTCACAATCTTTGTTTGTCCATCAATTTGTGGGTGATAACTAGTGCTTGGAGTGAGCACTATATCACTCAATCTAAAAACCTCTTTCCAAAAGGTACTTAGGAACTTTTTTCCCCTATCACTCACAATTGTTTTCGGCAACCCATGCAATCTAAACACCTCATGAAAAAAAAATCTGCAACTTGAGCTACTAAAAATGAACTAGTAATAGAAAAATATGTTAGAAAACTTAGTTAATGTGTCAACAACAACATAAATACAATCTTTGCCTTGAGATTTTGGCAACCCAATGATGAATTCCGTTAATATACTTTCCCATTTTTGGTTGGGAATAGGTAGAGGCTGCAAAAAACCATCTAGAAAAGTACGCTCATTCTTGTTCATTTGGCAAGTGTGACACTCAATGTAGTAGAAGACATCATGTTTTAGCCCTTTCCATGAAAATATTTCATGGATCTACTTATAGGTCTTGAAATAACCTTGATGACCAGCAAGTGGGATGTCATGGAATGTTTGCAAAACCTTCTTTTTGAGCTTATATTTTGGTACTAAAAATATTCTCCCCTTGTAGTGTATCAAATCATCAACCACTTTGTACCTTTCATCACGAAAATTCCCTTCAACAATGTTGGTAGCAAACTGATTTTTGGCATAATCAGCAAGTAATAACTCCTTCCAATCAGTAGTAAGCTCACATATTGAGCTCAAATGAGGCCTTCGAGAGAGTGCATCCGCCACTATGTTGTTTTTTCCTTTGACATACTCAATGTCAAAATCATAAGCTTGAAGATTACTCACCATTTTTGTTGCCTTTCATTCAAATCCTTCTGATGCATAAAATGTTTGAAACTATTATGATCAGTTTTGACCAAAAAAATTATCCCCACCAAGTATTGTCTAAACTTGGCCAATGCGTGCATGGTCGCAAGCATTTCTTTGTCATACAATTTCTTTCAAAACCTCTTAGTTTTCTGCTCTCAAACACAATAGGATGTTTTTCTTGCATCAAAAAAACCTCAACTCCTTCTCTTGATGCATCACACTACAATTCAAATGGCTTGGTGAAATCAGGTATAGACAAAACAAGGGATGAACTCATGATCTTCTTGAACTTATCAAAAACAACTTGTGCCTTTTCTGACCATGCAAATTCCCTCTTCTTAGTGAGATTAGTAAGAGGGGAAGCCATTTGAGAGTATCCTTTCACAAATATTATGTAGAATCCACAAAGACCCAAGAACCCCTTCAAATGTGTCAAGTTCTTTGGAGGTGGCCAATCCAAGATTTCCTTGATCTTCTTAGTATCAACTCTCACTCCCTCAACATTGATTATGTGACCAAGATAGAGTAGCTCATTCATCCCAAATTCACATTTGGATTCTTTGGTAAACAAACATTATTATTCATGGATTCTAAGAACTTCCTCCAAATGCCTAAGTGTTCTTCCCAAGATTTGCTGAAAATAAGAATATCATCAAAGAAAATAAACACAAAATTTTTCAACTACTTCTGGAAGATTCGGTTCATGCAATACTAGAAATTAGTAGGAGCATTAGTTAGCCCAAAGGGCATGACTAAGAATTCAAAATGCCCATAGTGGAACTGAAATGTCGTATTCTCAATGTCTGATCCTCTCATACAAATCTGATGGTAGCCCAATCTAAGATCAATCTTCAAAAAGAACTTGGCTCCATGTAGCTCATCAATGAGCTCATCTATCCTTGGGATGGGATACCAGTTTTTTATTGTCTTTTGATTCAATGCACGGTAGTCCACACACATGCAAATGGTGCCATATTTTTTCTTCACAAGCACAATTTTTGAAGAAAGGACTCTTACTTGGGTGAATGAAACCCATCTCCAAGAGTTATCTAATTTTTTTTTCAATTTCATCTTTTTGCTTCTTAGAATACTAGTATGGGGTTGTGATGACTGGTTTTTCCCCTTCTTCAAGCTCAATGACATGCTCGGTCCCTGTTTTAGGAGGTCTCCTAGGAGGTAGGATATCAAAGACCTTACTCTTATTGGTGATCAAGGATTGAATATCAGGTGGATAATGTCCCTTTACTTCAACCGGATCAGTTGGTATGATCATTCACTATGTTTCCCACTGAACTTGATCATGATGAATCAACCTCTCCATTCTTTTGAATGACACAATTCTCGGGCCTCCATTTGACATGCCTCTTAACACTGCCTTATTTTCATCTGATTGAAACTTCAACTCCATTTTTTCAAACTTAGAGAGATCTCTCCAAGAGATTGCAGCCATTGAATTCCAAGTATCTCCAATGCCAACAACATAGAAGTCATCTTAGTTACCTAGTTACACAGAAAATTTAGAAATATTTTGATTGCAAAATATATTAAAGCCATTAGCTACCATGACTTTAAACCCTTCAAATTATTTAGTTTTGAGTCCTCTCTTTGCAACCACACCTTCAACAATGAAATTGTGTGCTGCTCTAGTATCAATCAAAGCAATGATTCACTGCCCTCCAATCACACCACGAACCTTGAAATATTCATTCTTTTGAAAACTAGAGAGTTGGGAAATGTACCCCCACCTTCTTTCTCTTTGTTAGAATCTTCTGGATCTTTTTCTTCATCACTTTCCATAAAATTAGATTGTTGTTCTAAATAATCAGATTTTGATCCAAGATCAGAATAGGCCTCCATATGGTTAGAATGACCCCTTCCATAACACCTATGGCCTTTAGTCCATGGTTCTTTGCATGTGTAACATTTCACTCCTTTATAAGATTCTCACAAAGCTCATCATCCACCTTAGAAGGAAACCCCTTGGACTGATTTGAAAAGTTATTTTTTTCCTTGTGTGTAAAGGGCTTTGACTAAAATTTAGGCCTAGGAGCAACCAATTCCATACTTCTTGATTTATTGAGAGACTCCTCAAGAATTGGTGGATAAAATTCTTTAACTGACCCCTTCAAGGGTTCCATTAAACCTTCTGAAAACAACACAACAAACCTTATTTTAGTGATGTTGGGCACCATCATGAAAAGCCTTTGAAAATCAGCAATGTATGCATCCAATGAGCCATGATGTTTTAGTTGTGCAAGCTCATGCAACTTCACTTCAGGATCCTTGGTGTCAAACCTCTCTATTAGCTTGTTGGTGAAGTCTTCATATGTTTGAATGAGGTTATGGCCAAGAGTGACCAAATGATGATACCACCACTCATGGGCGGCTCCCTCCGAATGCAATGTGGAAAAATTAAGGGTGTTTTCTTCAGGCATTAGTCTTAGTGAAAGGTAGTTTTCAAGATTTTGAACCCATGACCTTGCCAAACACTTATCACTCCCATCAAAATGGGCCAAAATCAGATTTCCAAGAGCTTGATGATAATCTATTCTATGAGCCATAGGAGCACAGTAATAAAATCTTCCACCATTCCTTCTATTTCTTTGTTTCATGAACTGATCAAAGGTCCATTGGTCCTTGATCTAAGTAGGTAACGAGGCATACTCCATGTAGGCTTGTCTCACATCATCCACTAAAGGTACTCCTGTCTCAACTGGTGGTTCCTCCCTTTGAGTAAAGGTAGGAAAAAGAGGTCTAGAGGTTGATCCTCTAGTATTTGTAGAATGTTTCCCAATAGTTCTCCCTCTTGGGTTGGTGTTAGAGTCACTATTTTTACCATCAAAGTTATGATGTTTCAGAGTTACTTGTCGGTCCATTTTAGCAAGCAATCATTTCATCGTGTCCAACATCAAGTCAAAATTTCTCTCAGTTCTAGTCTCTCTATCCTCATCACAAGTTATTCCCTTGTCTCTTTCTACCATTGTCTCAAAGGCAGGCTCACGATTCCTTACGACCTCTAAAAAAGTGTCCCCTTTAGGAAGTTGTGGAATTTGATACTGATGTCTCTTCAACTCTCTATTTTAGTATTTGATATCTTTATCACTCATCTAACAAACTGAATCACTGAATTTTCACAAGTTAGAAGGAAAACCAGATCTGATACCACTGAAATATCCCCCAACAAATTTTTCAATTTTTTGCCACCATCATTTCCTCCGTTAGCATTAACAAATCCAAAATAAGTAGCTAAAAGGAACCCTTTCACTTTCTTATCACCCAAATCCCAGTGAGGGAAAGGTAAGAGAATATGGTAGAAAGGGGATCGTTAGCATATAAATCTAAAACTACAGGAAAATTACAATGCATTTGCAACTCGACCACTTATTCACCATGAGTATTTTGATGGCTCAACCGATTAGCGGGATGAAAAATTACAAAGTACTGAAAGTAAAGTATGGGCGACTTTCTGACCCCTTATGATTTTTTAGCGGGTAGTACATAAATTAAATATTGAAAGTAAATGGACGATGAGGCCCATCCCTTCCACCAAAAGTGAGAATTACAGAGTAAAGAGTAGAAATATAAAGTGTCTAAATTAGTACTATTGATTTCAGCCTTACAATGAGAATAATCTACAAGTTCCAAGAGTTATAGTTGTTCAATCCACTGCAAAATCATATTAGATGATTCTCCAAACTTCTCAAGCTTCACAACTATGAAAACAAGCCAAAACTCATAACTTCTAACAATCTGATATGAAAAACCAACATATAGACATCTTGAACCAGCAAGCATAAATCACAACTCGATGTAGACTCCTCCAAATGACATGAGAACAAATGCAAATGAAGCACAAGAGGTAGGCACCCAAGTTAGGACAAAGAAATAGTAGCAAACACCTACCAATATTTTATGCATGATTTCCAAGGCACTTGCAAGAAAGGTACAACCTTCAAGGAGGGGCAACTAGCAATATAAATTCAAAGACTCCACTAAAAATTCTGTAACTTTGCAATATGAGGCACCCAAGATAGACAAACACATGGGGTCAATACCCAGAACTAGAAAAAAATCGCCAAGTAAGGTACAAGAAAAAATGTGCTACAGATAACACCAAACCAGCAACATAGAAAATTGATAAACACACCAATTTTTTTAGAAAACATCAATAATCAACAACTCCATTATGCTCAATTTGTTCTTCAGTGTAAATAACAGTTTATACCTTAGCTAGTTGCTATCTTTCAAGCAAGAAACTAAGTTTTCTAGGAGGTATGTATTCCTCGAAGTGAGTGAGTAACCATTTCGTAAATACTTCATTATAATTTTCCATGGATAACTAGAATGAAGCCCAACACTCTTATTTATAAACTTCTCCATCAAGTCAAATTCATTTCCGTCCAATTAGGGCACCCAAATTGAAATTAAAATTCATCTTTTCCACTTGCATTTGCATTTCATTTAATCTCTTCTCCAAGTCATCCATTTTCAAGAAGATGATATACTTTATCAAAATACAAATAAAGTATGGGGTAGGCATCCATTATATTAAGTAAAATCAAACATTATAAGAAACTTAAATAATTTCCCTTTATGAAGTCGCCCACTTTTGCAAAGGAAGCATTTTCACTTAAATTTTTTTATCTCACCAAACTAGGCGTCCTCCATGCCTTAACCAAATATTTCACCAAAATAAGCTCCAAGAGTGCGGGAGACCAAACTACTCAAATTGACTTGCGTGAAATAGCCTCTAAAATGGCTTGCTGAAACCCTGCTAAAAATAACATTGCTAAAAACAACACTTACTATAAATAGCATACTGCTAAAAATAGTAATTGTTTCCAAATGTTTTTTAACCACATTTTGAGCAGTTGTTGCAACTTACTAAAAATAGTAAGTCCGAAAAAGTTACATGTTTCAATTGCATGTCACACCACTATGAAGCTCTCTAAAAACCCATAAGGAATCCAAAATCCAAACTATGAAACTCCAACATGCAAACCCCCAAAACTTCCAAAACTTCCTTGTAGAAAATAGGAAACCCTAATTTTGTCTTCCAACTAGCCTACAGGCCTCCAAGATAGGGTAACAGCCAACTACACTGATTACTACTAAGAAAGGGACATTACACTCTCTCTCTTCCTTCCTCCCTCCCCCCTCTTTCTCTCTCCCCTATGATGGTTGAGGGTATTGGGTTTAAGGATAGTGTTCAAGGATAAGGGTGTAAGGTTTAGTGTATAGGGTATTGGGATTAGGTTTTACGATATTGGGTATACGTTTGAGGGTATAGGGTATAGGGATGAGGGTTGATGGTGCAGGGTTTAGGGTTTAAGGTATAATTTTGAGGGTTGAGGGATAGTTTTCATGGTTGAGGGTATAGGGTTAATTGTATAGGGTATAGCGATTATGGTTTAGGATATTGGGTATAGGTTTGAGTGGATTGGGTTTAGGGTTGTCGGTTTAGGGTTTAGGGTACAAGGTTGAATGTAGGGTTTAGGGTTTAAATATAAGTTTGAGGGTTGAGGGATAATGTTCAGGGTTTAGGGTATAAGTTTGAAGGTTGAGGGTTGAGGGTTGAGGGTTGAGGGTTGAGGGTTTAAGGTATAGGGTTGAGGGTTGAGGGATAGTGTTCAAAGGTAAGGGTATATGGTATAGAGATTAGGGTTTAGGATATCAGGTATAGGGTTGATGGTTTAGGGTTTAGGGTTTAGGGTTTGGGGTACAAGGTTGAAGGTTGAAGGTAGGGTTTAGGGTTTAAGTATAGGGTTGAGGGTTGAGGGTTGAAGGTTGAGGGATAATATTTAGGGTTGAGGGTTGACGGTTGAGGGTTGAAGGTTAAGGGATAATATTTAGGGTTGAGGGTATAAGGTTAAGTGTATAGGGTATATGGATTATGGTTTAAGATATTGGGTTTAGGGTTTAGGGTGTAGGGGTTAGGGTATAAGGTATAGGGTTAAGAGTTGAGAGTGTAGGGTTTAGGGTTTAAGTATAGGGTTGAGGGTTGAGGGTTGAGGGATAATGTAGAGGGTTTAGGTTATAAGGTTAAGGGTATAAGGTATAGGGATGAGGGTTGAGGGTGTGGGTTTAAGGTATAGGGTTGAGGGTTGAGGGTTGAGGGATAGTGTTTAGGATTGGGGGTATAGGTTATATAGATCAGGGTTTAGGATATTGGTATAGGGTTGAGGGTATGGAGTTTAGGGATGAGGGTTTAGGGTACAAGGTTGAATGTACGGTTTAGGGTTTAAGTATAGGGTTAAGGGTTGAGGGTATAAGGTTAAGTGTATAGGGAATAGGGATTAGGGTTTAAGATATTTGGCATAGGGTTTAGGGTGTCAGGTTTAGGGTATAAGGTATAGGGTTAAGGGTTGAGAATGTAGGGTTTGGGGTTTAATTATAGGGTTGAGGGATAATGTTCAATGTTTAGGGTATAAGGTTGAGGGTATAGGGTATACGAATGAGGGTTGAGGGTATAGGGTATACAAATGAGGGTTGAGGGTTTAAGGTATAGGTTTGAGGGTTGAGGGATAGTGTTTAATGTTGAGGGTATAGGGTTAAGTGTATAGGGTATAAGGATTAGGGTTTAAGATATTGGGTATAGGGTTGAGGGTATTGGGTTTAGGGTTGAGGGTTGAGGGTTTAGGGCACAAGGTTGAATGCAAGTTTTAGGGCTTAAGTATAGGGTTGAGGGTTGAGGGTATAGGGTAAATTTTATATGGTATATAGATTATGGTTTAGGGAATTGGGTATAGGGTTGAGTGTATTGTGTTTAGGGTTCAGGGTTTAGGGTTTAAGAATATGATTGATGGTATAAGGTTAAGTGTATAGGGTATATGGATTAGGTTTTAGGATATTGGGTATAGGGTTTAGGGTGTAGGGTTTAAGGTATAAGGTATATGGTTAAGGGTTGAGAGTTTAGGGTTTAGGGTTTGAGTATAGGGTTGAGGGATAATTTTTAGGATTTTGGGTATAAGGTTGAGGGTATAGGGTATAGGGATGAGGATTGATGGTGCAAGGATAAGGGTTTAAACTATAGGGTTGAGGGTTGAGGGTTGAGGGTTGAGGGATAGTGTTCAAGGTTGAGATTATAAGGATAAGTGTATAGGGTATAGGGATTAGGGTTTAGCATATTTAGTATAGGGATAAGGGTATTAGGTTTAGGGGTACAAGGTTGAATGTAAGGTTTATGGTTTAATTAAAGGGTTGAGATTTGAGGGCTAATAGTATACAGTATGGGGAGTAGGGTTGAGGGTATAGGGTACAAGGTTGAATGTAGGGTTTAAGGTTTAAGTATAAGATTGAGGGTATAAGGTTAAGTGTATAGGGTATAGGGATTAAGGTTTAGGATATTGGGTATAGGGTTGAGGGTATAAGGTATACAATTAAGGGTTGAGAGTGTAGGTTTTAGGGTTTAAGTATAGGGTTGAGGGATAATTTTTAGGGTTTACGGTATAAGGTTGATTGTATAGGGTATATGGATGGGGGTTGAGGGTGTAGGGTTTAGGGTTTAAGGTATAGAGATGAGGGTTGAGGGTATAGGGTTAAATATAAGGATGGGAGATTGAGAGAGAGGGAGAGAGGGAGGAAGAGAGAGGGAATGAGGGAGGGAGAGGTAGATATGGGGAGAAATATAAAGAGAGAGAAACAAAGAGGGAAGGATGAAGGTTGGGAGATTGAGAGAGGGAGAGAGAGAAGTATATAAGGAGAGATAAAAGGGGGAGTGTGGGAGAAGTAAAGAGATACGAAAGAAGGTTGGGAGATTGAGAGATAAGGAGAGAGAGGGAAGGGGCGAGGGAGAGGAATAAATGGAGAGAGATAGAATTATATAGGGAAGGAGAGATAAATAGTGGGAGGAGCGAGGGAGAGGTAGAGAGGGGGAGAGAGAGAGGCGAGGGAGAGAATGGTGAGATAGAGAGTAGACAGGGAAGGAGAGTGTGAGAGAGAAAGATGGGAGAGAGGTAGGTAGGTGGGGATATTGAGAGAGAGGGAGGGAGGAAGGGAGAGGTAGAGATGGAGAGAGATAGAGAATTATATAGGGAAGGAGAGATAGAGAGTAGACAAGGAAGGAGAGAGAGAGAAAGATTAGAGAGAGAGGGAGAAGTATATAGGGAAGGAGAGAGTGAGAGAAATATTGGAGAGAGAGATAAGTATATAGGGAAGGATAGATAGAGGGGGAGGGAGAATTAGAGAGATACAGAGGTAGGGAGGGAGAGAGAGAGGTGATATAGAGAGAGGAGGGAGGGAAGGAGGGAGGGAGGGAGGGAGAGAGAGTTAGAGAGGGAAGGTGTGTGGGAGGAAGGGAGAGAGGGGGAGATAGAGAAAAGTAGAGTGAAGGAGAGAGGGGAGGAGAGATAAAGATGAGATAAAGAGAAGTATAGAGGGAAGGAGAGATAGAGGATGAAGGTGGGGAGATTGAGAGAGAGATAGGGAAGGAGGGAGAGGGAGAGATGGAGAGAGAGAGAGTATATGGGGAAGGAGAGATAGATAGGGAGAACTAGAGAGAGAGAGATAAAAAAGAGGGAAGGATAAAGGTTGGGATATGGAGAGAGAGGGAGAGAAATGGGGAGAGAGAGTGAATGAGGAAGGGAGAGGTAGATATGGAGAGAGAGATAGAGATACATATATAGGGAAGGAGAAATAGATAGGGAGGGGGAGGGATGGAGAAGTGGAGAAAGAGGGAGAGGTAGGGAGGGAGAGAGAGGTGAGATAGAGAAAGAGAGAGGAGGGAGGGAGAGATATAAAGAGAACTAGAGAGGGAAGGAGGGACGAAGGGAGAGAGAAGTGACATAGAGAGAATGAGAGAGGGGGGGAAGGAGGAAGGTGGAGTGATTGATAGAGAGAGGAGGGAGGGTGAGAGATATTCAAAGAGGGACATGCTAGATAGATATAAGTAGAGAGGGAAGGTGGGTGGGAGAGAGAGAGAGGGGGGAGAGAGAGGGAGTGAGAGAGGTGAGATAGAGAGAATTATAGAGGGAAGGAGAGACAAAGAGACATAGAGAATGGTGAGATAAAGAGAAATAGAGAGGAAAGGAAAGAGTGTAAAAGAGAGGTCTAGAGCACAAGGGATAAAAAATGAGTGAGATAGAGAGAGAAAGATGGTATAACTTGCTGATTACTGAAATTTGACCTCCTAATTACTAAAATTTGACATGTTGATTACTAAAATTTGACTGTCTAAAAAATTATAACATCTTCCAAAAACTAGTATTTTCATTATAACTCCTAGATATCTGAAACCACTCTCAAAAATCCTAAGACTATATACATGAAATATAACTTAAAGTATAAGAAAGTAAATGCCCATATGTATATAGTTTCCTCGAAACATAAGGACAAGAAAGAGAAAAAAGAGAAAAAAGAGAAGGAAATATTTTCAATATGGACAATAAAATGATTGTGTTATAACATGCTCGTGTTTTGTCAAAGTATTCAAATAATATGAGTGTGTTATAATGCGCTCACATTTTTTGAAATTCAAACCATAACACGAGCGTGTTT
The DNA here is from genome assembly GCA_007115665.2 of Sequoiadendron giganteum. Classification (NCBI taxonomy): domain Eukaryota; kingdom Viridiplantae; phylum Streptophyta; class Pinopsida; order Cupressales; family Cupressaceae; genus Sequoiadendron; species Sequoiadendron giganteum. Next base: position 132,527,895 of record CM021103.1, on the reverse strand, counting down.
TGTTATAACACGCTCATTTTTTTTTCTATTTTGGGACCAAAAAGTGAAGCGGCCACTTTTTGGCCCCACATCTTTGTGCACTTACCCAATGACACAAGATGTATGTTGAGAAATACTTGCGGGAAAAAAATCCACACCTAAAGAGATGCAATGCTTGCATTAATATTCAAGTGAAATACAACAATACAACACTCCTCTTTGAATCTTGGCAACACTTCGTTACTCTAACAACTTGCAAAAAAACTTATGAAACCACCATCTCAATGCGCCAATATATAGAAGTTTATGGGAGAGAATACCACTTGGAAAAACCCACACACCTCTTAGTGGAAAACCCATAAACATGGTGAAAATTATTAAATGCTCACATGGCCTTCACATTGGCACCTAACCCATATCCAATCAAAACTGGTCAAGTTTGATTGTTTCATTACTATTTGATGACTCTGATGACTCATACCTAAAAAATGAAAACTTGGGCACCCAACCTAGGATAACATGCAAAACACGCAAGATCATGCACTTCTAGGTGGTCCCCACCCAGAAAGTGGATGCCCAAAAGGAATATTCTCTCGAGATGCTCTATAATTGTTACGATAGTGGGTCGACCTCTATGAATGCAATTATAGTTTGTCATAGGAAAATAATAAATATTTTTCCTCTCACGTTCTCTAGGACACTTTCCAAAGAACGTGGAGACACATAAAATCAATTTAGGGTAGCAGTTATAATGTCACCTATCCTAACATTCTCCCACTTGACATTATACATTGAAATTACATCCATGAGATACATAAAATTTATAATCAAGTATAGTGATCAAGGCCTGTGGCATTCCTACACCAAGAAAACTTATCCACGGTCACTGGCTTCATGAGGGAATTTGCAACATTATCCAAAGTGTCAAATTTCTCAATCAATACCTTACCATTCTCAACCGTTTATCGCACAAAGTGATATTGAACATCAACATGATTAGTACAAGCATGATACATAGGATTTTTGGCCAAACATATAACACTCTGACTGCCGTATCAAATCCTCATTGTCCTACAATCAAAACCAATACCATTACCAAGTATTTGTAACCAAATTGCCTCCTTAGAGGCATGTTTAGTATCAATTTACTTTTCTTCAGCGATGGTAAATACAACTTTAGTTTTTATTTTACTCATCCAACTCACCACACCTCCAAATAAAGTTAAAACATATCCACTAGTGGACCTTTGACTATCCAAGTCACCTACCCAATATACATAAAAAACCTTGTATGCCTAATGACTTAACCACACCATTAGTACCATGATAAACGAAACAGTAATCAAAAGTACCACACAAATATCTAAATGCCCTTTTACCAAAAGTCAAATACTCTTTACCATGGTTAGACATAAACCTGCTCAAAACTCCCACTTCTTGGGCTATATTTGGTCTAGTGCAAACCATTTCATACATCAAACTACCAACAACACTAGCATAAGTAACTTTAGACATCTCTTCAAAATCATCATCAAAATTAGGACACTTGTCTAAACTCAACTTAGTACCAACTAGAAATGGAATATTTACTGGTTTACTATCATGCATACTAAACCACTGCAAAATGGTATCAACATACTTACTCTAGCTTAACCAAATATTTTTGTGAGCCTAATCCCTACTGATCTCCATCCTGAGAATATATTTAGCAACCCCCGAAACCTTCATATCACATGTGCCAAAAATATGAGTCTTAAGCTCCATAATCATCACCTTACTATTACCCATAAACAACATGTAATCAACATACAAGACAATGATTAGTATTTAATCATCAATAACCTTAATGTAAATATAATGATCTTCCTCACTTTTAAGAAAAACTAACTTCAATGCAAAATTATCAAACTTCTGGTACCACATCCTGGGTAGTTGTTTCAAACCATACAAATATCTCTTTAACGTACAAACCAAATGTTCATTTCCTTTCACAAAAAAACCATCAAGTTCTTGCATATAAATTTCCTCCTCAAGATCCCCATGCAATAAATTAGTTTTAACATCCATTTTCTTTATTTCAAAATCATAAGAAGCATTAGATAATAGGAATCTAATAGAATTTAATCTAGAAATAGGAGAGAAAATCTCACCAAAATCAACCCCCTCTCTAGTAGTAGCCCTTGGACACCAATCTGGGTTTGTACTACTCTAAGTGACTATCTTTACCAAATTCTTTTTAAATTCCCACTTACAATCAATGGGCTTCCTTCCTTTGGGAAAACTAACAAAATCCTAGGTATCACAACTATCCAAAGCCATCATCTACTCCTGCATGGCTTGCATCCAAGACTCACTTTCCTTTGAAGAGAGAGGGCCTCCCTATAGGATCTAGGTTCATCATCAATACTCAAAAAATAAAATACACAATGGTAATCAAATGGGCTATACCTACCAATTGGATTTCATTTTCTTATGGATCTTCTCAAGATAGGAGTAAGGGGCTCTTGTTGTTCTTCCTCTACTGTGTGCTCATCCTATACATTATATGAAATCTCTAAACCCTATTCTTCTTCTTCATCTTCTAATCTATTTGGTTGTTCTTCCACATATGTATATTCTTGATTTTCTATCTTTTTCTCAAAGTGCACTATTTTTGTTGTATCTTTCTCCTTTGGTTGTTCTTCACTTGAGTAAGATTGAAACTCCCTAAAAATCGCATCTCTAGAGAAAACCATTTTACGAGTTAGTGGATTCCAAAGCTTATAACCTTTTACATTCTCACCATAACCAAAAAAGATGCATTTATGTACTTTTGGATCCAATTTAGGTTGCTTCTCTTGAGGCACAAGAATAAAAGCCTCACAACCAAAGACCCTTAATGTGAAACATAAGTCTTTCTACATATCCACACTTCATAAGGAGTTTTATCAACAAGAGTTGAACACGAAGATCTATTAATCAAACAATATGTAGTACTTACAACTTCCCAAAAGAATCTATCAAGCTTAGCACCACTCAAAATACTCCTAGCTCTTTCCATCAAGGTTCAGTTCATTCTTTCTACTACCACATTTTTTTGGGGTGTATAAGGAGTAGTCTTTTGTCGAACAATACCTGCATGCTTACAAATCTCATAAAATTCCCTAAAACAATATTCACCCCCATTTTTAAATCTCAACACCCTTATCTTATAATCTGTTTGTTTATCAACTAAGGCTTTAAATTTCTAAAACTTAATGAAAACCTTAGATTTTACATGCATAAAATAAATCCAAGTGTATCTTGAAACATCATCAATGAAAGTAACATAATAATGATATCTTCCAAAAGAGTCAACATCTAATGGTTCAAACACGTCTGAATGAATGATCTCTAATAATCTCTTAGCTTTATTACCATTAGGAAATGATGATCTATTTTGTTTACCAAAAACACAATGTTCACAAAAACAATTTTTTCCAACAAAATAATCAAAAATATCGTCAATCAATTTTTTATTCAAAATGGTCTTAAGACCCTTTTCACTTATGTGACCTAATATATGGTGCTACAACATACATGCATTTTCAATGCCAATTACATTGGAAGAGTTACAAAAAGTGGAGGCATTTACCCTAAACAAAGTCCCTATCCGAGATCCTTTAGAAATCACCAAACTCCCTCTTACCAAACTGCAACCAAAGTTGTCAAATGTCACATGCATTCTAGAATCATTCAACATGGATACTGAAAGTAAATTTCTCACAAGTCCAAGAATATGTAAAAATTGACCAAGGGTTTTAAAATTTCACTAAAACACAACTGTGCCTTTCCCTTACCAACAATCTTCTTCATGTTATTATCACCAAGAAAAACTTCTCTCACATCATAAGATGAATATGAAGTAAACCACTCCTTGTGAGGATTCATATGGTAGGAGCAACCTAAATCAATAAGCCAAGCATCATTACTAATAGTGTTAGCAGAAATAAGCAAAGCATCAAAATCACCATCTTGTGAGGACTTTTTCATACAAGTATCTAAACTCTTTTTCTTATTTTTGCACTCCTTCACATGCCCTCTCTTACCACAATTCCAACACTTTACTTTTCTCTTCCTGAGGGTTTTAGAACATGCTTTAGACTTGTTTCTCTTTTTATCCCCTTTAGGTCCTCCTTTTTCTTTGGACCTTCCTTGCACATGCAAGACATCTTGGGAGCCCGAGTTCATGGAATTTCTTCTCATTTCTTCTAAAAGAAATGTAGCAATGATATTATCCATCTTTGTCTCTTCACCACCACCACTTATGGAAACAATTAGATTTCCCAAAATATTTGAGTGAAGAACAAAGCAACAATAGCATTTATCTTCTTCTTCTATCTTAACATCTATAGATGCAAGATGACTTATAACCATACTAAAAGAATTTAAATTCTCTACAACAGAATCACCATCCTTCATTTTCAAAGAATATAAAATTCTTTTGAGATACAATTTATTAGTTATCCTTTTAGTTTGGTAAATATCACCTATCCTCTTCCACAACTTGTATGTACTATATTCTTTTGAAACATTCAAGAGGACATAATCCTCAAGACACAATCAAATGGTTCCTCATGCCTTCTTTTCCATTTTGTTCCAATCTTCATTAGACACACTGGATGGTTTCTTTTCATTTGAGACTTTCAACCATTGATCTCTCTCTTCAAGGATATCCTCCATCTTCAACTTTCACATCTTGTAACCCATGTCATTGGATTTATCAATATCTAGATGGGAGGTAGAATCCATGGTTTTCAATCCTCTTCAAAAGTCTACAAATGCACAAAGCACAAGCTCCCACTACAAACAAAAAATATTCAATACTTAAGAGAAAAGTGTCCCTCCTCTCAACAAAACCGTTAGCTCTAACACCAAATGTTGGATATTCAAGGTGAAACTTGTAGAAATATGAACTTAATAATGTGTTTGAAAATCTGAAATTATGTATTCAAGATTACTAATAATGTGTTATGTGATTAACAATTCCAATAATGAAAGAAAAAAAACAATACCACAAGTTAAGAATCACTAGTAACACATGATATACATGGAAAAACCCTTGCAGGAAAAAAATCCTCACCAAAAGAGATGCAATTCTTGTATTAATCTTAAAATTAAGTACACCAATACAACACTCCTCTTTGAATCTTGGCAACACTTCATTACTTTGAAAACCTACAAATAAACTTGTGAAACCACCATCTCAATGCTCTAATAAATAGAAGTTTATGGGAGAGAATGCCACTTGTGGTATCGTAAAACAACAAGTAAAACCACCTAGAAAAATCCACTCCCCTCTTAGTGGACAACCCATAAACATGGTAAAAATTATTAAGTGCTCACATGGCCTTCACATGGGTCCCTAAACCATAGCCAATCAAAATTTCTCAATCCCAAGTGCTTCATTACTCTCTGACAGCTCTGACGACTCATACCCAAAACATGCAAAATTGGGTGTCCAACCCAAGATAACATGCAAATGAACATGCAAGATCATGCACTTATGGGTGGTCCCCACCCATAAAGTGGATGCCCGAAAGGAATATTCTCTTGAGATTCTTTTATAACCATCATCGTAGTGGGTCCAACTCTATGAATTGCAATTAAAATTTGTCATAGGAAAATAAATAATAAATATTTTGACTCTCATGTCCTCTAGGACACTTTTCAAATAACTTTGAGATAAAAAATCAATTTAGGATAGAAATTATAATGTCACCTTTCCTAACATTAATCACATCTTTAAAATATAATTATAATATATTATTTAATGTTTTTTTCTCATGTCCCCTAGAACACATTCCAAGGAATATGGAGACATACGAATGGCATAGGAATACAAGGTTAATTTCACATTTTTCTAATATTCTCCACTTTACATTATATATTATAATTACATCCAAGAGATCCAAATTATAAAATAAATTACAATGATCAAGGACCATGACCTTCCTATACCAAGAGGAATTATCCATGATCATTGGCTTCATAATATAATATGAAACACTATCCAAAGTGTTAAATTTTTCAATCAATACCTTACCATTTCTTGCAAAAAGTGATACTAAACATCAACATGCTTAGTATGAGCATGATACATGAGATTTTTGGTTGAACAAATAACACTTTGACTATCACATCTGATCCACACTATCCTATAATCAAAATCAATACTATTACCAAGTCTCTGTAACCATAAGACCTCCTTAGAGGTATGTGTAGTAGCCATATACTCTTTAATAAGTGTTGGAGATAAAATTATAGGCTCTCTTACTCATCCAAATCACTTCTCCAAACAAAGTAAATACATAGTCACTAGTGAACCTCTAATTTTCCATGTCACCTACCCAATCTACATCAACAATCACCTGTATGCCCAATGAATTGAACACATCATCAATACCATGATAAATTTAATAGTAATAAAAAGTACCTAGCAAATATCTAAACACCTCTTTATCAAAATTCCAATGCTCTCTACCAATGTTAAACATTAACCTACTCAAAAATACTAGTTCTTAGGCTATATATGGTCTAGTATAAAAAAAATTCATACATTAAAATACCAATGGAATCAACATAAGGAACCTTAGAAATCTCATGAAAATCATCATTAGAATTAGGACACGTGTATAAAATCAACTTAGCACCAACCATAAATGGAATATATTAATTGGATTATAGTCTTGCAAAATGATATCAACATATTTACTTTGACTTAAACAAAGCTTTTTGTGAACTCTATCTCTACTGATCTCCATACTAAGGATATTTTTTAGCCCCTAATTTCTTCATATCAAATGTTCCAAAAGTATTAGTCTTGAGCTTCCTAATCATAGCCTTGATATTACCAACAAAAGATAATTTCATCAATATACAAGATACTAATTGGAATCTGATTATCAATAGCCTTAATGTAAACATAATGATCCTCCTTTCTCCTAACATAACCCAACCTTAATGCAAAGGCATCAAAATTTTGATACCACATCTTGGGTGACTATTTCAAACCATACAATATCTATTTAACTTGAAAACAAAGTGTTTTTTCCTTTCACACCAAAATTTTTAGGTTGTTACATATAAATTTCCTCCTTAAGATCTCCATGCAAAAAACCCATTTTAATATCTGTGATCTCCTAAAATGTTATGTCCTAATGTAAGATTCTAAATAACTAATTATGCAATAAAAAGAAATAATACAAAAGAGGACACCTCAATGATTAGCCTGAGGAATTGATAAAATGAAAGAAAGATAAAATAGATTTAGATTGATTATACCTTCATGCTACTTCTTCCTTGGTTGGCCCTTGATATTTGGATGTCTTGTGTGCTCCTTGGATGGATATGGAGTTAAATGGATGCAAGATGCAAGATGGATTGATGAAAAACACTATGGAGAAGCTAAAATGTTGTAAATGACAATTTGGCAAGAGTTTTGGTAGCAAAATACTTCCTCCTAAAATGAGAGAAATGAGGGGGTATTTATAGGATAATTTGAATTCTCTAGAGGATTCAACGGTTGAGATTGATCCAACAAAGCTAAGATGAAGGGCTATGGTGAGTTGAGGACTCACAAGCTCTCACATCTTGACATGTGGAATGTGAGATGGCCTAGGGTGGGATGATGTGGAAATGAGGTGGAAGAGAGGTACATGATGTGGATGAAGGACAAGTACCTTGTAGGTACTGTGGGGGATGAGAATATTCCTTGGAGGAATAAAAGTGAGTTAAAAATTACAATTATTGGAAGAATCTAGTGGATAAGAGAGGGTTTCCAAAAAGGTGGAGATTTGTCACATGTGAGTGATGTGACAAGTCCAAGGTTCTAGAAGTCCTTGGCACATGTAAAGTGAAAAGTCAAGCCTTCTACAACTTGCATGGGGATAGGGTAAACCTTGGAAGAATAAAATGTGAATTAAAAATTCACATGGGGAATAGAAGAACCTAGGATGAATAAATGTAAATTAAAAATTTACATGGGAAAGAGAGTGAAGGCCAAGAAAGGAAAATGGAAAGTTTGACCAAAAAAGATATGCCAAATGTGGCTAATGACTTTGATTAAGGTTGTGCAAACACATGATTATGATAATTAATGAGAGATTAGAGACAAGTGGGAGATTATGGAGGATGTGACACTAACCTTGATTAAGTGGTGTACATCATAATCATAGATTAATTAATTTAATCCAGATTAAAAGAGAATTATGGCGAATGTGACAAGGAGAGAGAAAAGGAGGGATTAAAAATTGGTTTTAATCCAAATAGGTCAAATGACTAAATTAAAAAAATTGTCTTATTTATTTAATTTAGAAAAGAAAAGGTGTAAGGTAAAGTATTTAATTTATTCAATTACATACTTTAGGAACCTTAAGGCAGAAAATGAAATAATGATTAAATAAATTATTTAATCACTATTAATGACATAGATGGATAGAGTAGACAATTTTGATCATATGGAAGTGATAAAATTTAGATGTCTACAATATCCATTTGATCTATCTAAAAATCACAAGAAACATCAATAGATAATAGGAATATAATAAAATTCAATTTAGCAACAAGAGATAAAATTTCACCAAAATACACTCCCTCTCTTTGGGAGTAGCCCTTGGTCACTAGTCTAGCCTTTTACCACTTTAATCGATTGTTTGCACAAAATTTATTTTTAAACACCCACTTGCAACCAATATGATTCCTTCCTTTAAGAAAATTAGCAAGACCACGAGTGTCACAACTATCCAAGTCCATCAACTCCTCCTCCATGGTCTGCACCCAAGACTCACTTTTCTTCAAAGAGAGAGCCTCCGTGAAAGATATAGTTTCATTGCTAGTAGAAAAAAAAGAAAATACACAATGGAAAATTAGTGGGATATACCTATCAATTGGATTTTGTATCCTCATGGACCTCCTCAAGGTAGGAGTAAGGGGATCTACCTAGTTTTCTTCTTTTGTGTTCCCATATTTCACATCCTTTGAACTCATTGAATCCTCTTCTTCTTCTCCATTCTCATATCCATCTGATTGTTCTTCCACGTGTGCATCTTTCAAATTCTCAATCTTTTTCTCAAAGTGCACTATTTGTTTCTTATCTTTCTCCTTTCGTTCTTCTTCTCCTGAGTAAGCTTTAAATTCCCTGAAAATCACATCTCTAGAAAATATTATTTTACAGGTTAGAGATGCCAAATCTTATAAACTGTTATATTCTCACCATAACCAATGAATATGCATTATATGCTTTTGGATCCATTTTAGATCGCTTATCTTGAGACACATGAAAAAAAGTCTCACAACCAAAGAACCTTAAGTGTGAAATAAAAGGATTTCTACCTATCCACACTTCATAAATATTTTAATCAATAAGAGTTGAACAAGGAGATCTATTCATGAAATAAAAATTAGCACTGACAACTTCTACCCAGAAGAATCTATCAAGCTTAGCACCACTCAACATGCTCCTATCTCTTTCATCAAGGTTCGATTCATTCTTTCTACTACCCTCTTTTTTGGGGGAGTGTAAGGAGTAGCCTTTTATTGAAGAATACTTGCTTTCTTATGAAATTAATCAAATTCCTTATAACAATATTTATCCCTATTGTCAGATATCAACAATTTTATATTATAATTTGATTACCTCTCAAGTAAGGCCTTAAATTCCTTAAACTTGGTGAAAAACTAAAATTTTGAATGAATAAAATAAATCCATGTGTATCTTGAGACATCATCAATGAAAGAGACATAATACCAAGATTTACCCAAAGAGTCAACATCCATTGGTCCACATACACCTGAATGAATGATCTCTAATAATATCTTTGCCTTATTAGTTCCATTAGGAAATGATGATCTATTTTGTTACTAAACACACAATGCTCACATAGAGAATTTTTTACAACATAAAAATTATAAATATCATCAATCAAATTTTTATTAAGAATGGTCTTACGAACTTTTTCACCAATGTGACCCAATCTATGGTGCCACAAAATTCATGCATTTTTAGTGCTAGTTACATTGGTAGAGTTACAAAAAGTAGAGACATTTAGCATAAAAATTTCCCTATCCAAGATCCTTTAGCTATCACCGAACACCCTCTTACCAACCTACAACTAGATTTTTCAAATGTCACTTGCATTCCAAAATAATTCAACTTGGATACTAAAAGTAAATTTCTTAGAAGTCCTCAAATATGAAAAATAGTATCAAGGGTTTTAATCCTCCCATCACTAAAACACAACTTTACCTTTCCCTTACCAACAATATTCTTCATGTTGTTATCACCAAGGAAAAAATCCCCCCCATCATATGCTTTGTATGTATTAAACCACTCCTTGTGAGGAGTCATATGGTAGGAGAAACCTACATCAATAATCCAAAGTTTATTACTAATAGTGTTAGATAGAATAAACTAACAATTATAATCATCATCGAAGGAATTTATGTGGAGGAATCAACATTATTTTTCTTGTTCTTACACTCCTTCACATGTCCTCTTTTCCCACAATTCCAACATTTTTCTCTTTCTATGGGTTTTAGAGCGTACTTTAGACTTATCCCTCTTTTTATCCTGTTTAGGACCTTTTTCATTGGACATACCCGACACATGCAAGAAATCTTGGGAACCAAATTTTAAATACTTTCTCCTCATATCCTTTGAAATAAGTATGAAAATCATGATGTTCATCTTTGGCTTTGCATTACCCCTACTTATGGCAACAATTAGATTTTTCCCCAAGATTCAGGGAAATAACAAAGAAATAAGATACATTTGTCTTCATCTTCTAATTTAACATCTATTGATGCAAGATGGATTATAATCAAATTAAATGGATTTAAATGGTCTTAAATTGAATCACCATCTTATATATTTAAATAATACAACTATCTTTTAAGAAATAACTTGTTAGACAAACTTTTGGTTTGATAGTGTAGTGTAGAAAAATGCACTCCTTTACATTTTCACACTTTGTTTGGGACTTCTTAATTCAAATGGACTTAATTGTGTCTTAATAAGCCCTATTTTACATCTACAAGCCTAAAAAATTACATTTTCCGAAAGGGAAACATGACAATAATTAATGCAAACACATAACACTTTACCTTGAGCAATGCGTGTTCTAGGAATAGGGACTTGGGACCCATTCGCCCATGGGTGAATGGGTCCTCCCTAGGCCTTTGAACCTAAATTTAAATTATGTTTTTGGTAGTATTTTATTTTACCTAAATTCAAATTTTGATGTCGGCTTGTAATGTTTAAATTTTGATAAATTAAGGATACATACCTATAAATACAAGGTTATTTCATCATTTCAAATTCTAGAACTTTTATGAGATTTCAAGTGCAAGTTTACAAGAGAAAATTTTATGATCAAGGGCATTCAAGAGAATAATTATCAATGATTTATTATAGTAATCAATATCTCAAGCATCATGTCAAAGTCTTAAGCATCGGGCATGCTTTTGGAGCTAACATTATGATGTAGGTTTCAAAGATCAAGTCAAACATTCAAAGCATCAATTCAACCGTCAAGATGGACATCCATTGAAGCCATTTCATGCAATATCAAGATAAATATTGAAAATTTCCAAAGTTTTATTCAAGGGTTTGGTGAGTTACAACATTGCATTGTTCATTCATCATTCCTTTCACATTCATTATTTTAATTCAAATTTTAATTACCCAAATGGGATTTGACCAAGGAAAACCTCCATTCACCAAAAACAAACAAATTTTCTCCTCTTGTGTTTGTGTTGTAGATCTTAGGTTGAAGAAGGATTGAAGATATTTTCAAGAGAAAGATTGGAAAAGTTGTCAAAGTTCTCGTTAATTCACGAAGACTCACCTATAGATCTGATTTTTGACTTTTTGACACTACAACAAGGATCAAACAGAAGTTACAAATTGACATCAGAGGCTCCCAAAATTTTGCTGAAAACCTTGAGTAGAGACCCATTCACCCATGGGTGAATGAGTCCCAAAAAACCTCCTAAAACTACCTTTTGGTGACTGGTACACAATATTCTACCCTTCTCATATCTGTAATTTTTTTAACATTTTTGTTAATATTGACCTTGAAATTCATGTTTCAAGTTTGAATGAGCATTAATGAGTTGATTTACTATTTTTAGTTTTTCTCCCAAAAGTGTTGTTCAGGTTGAAACCAGCATCCTCAAGCATAAGGAAATTAGTAGATTCCCTCACTGAGTTGACTCACCTAAGGGTTGTAAGTCAATTCTTTGTGTGAATCTCATTTCCTAATGAAATAGTGAGAAATAGTTCTACATTTTAAATTGGTGAACCCACCTTCTAAACCACACCCTATTTTTCACCATTTAATTTTGGTGAACCTGACTTCATAATTTTTTTTTCTAAAATTTGGAGTCTATTCAAACCCTAGATCTAATATTTTGAATTATTTTGCAATGCATTGATTTGTATCTCATTTAGGGTTCTTAAATTGCATATCATTTAGGGTTTTAGGTTTGCATTTTTGCATTCTTTAAATATAAAAAATTCAAAAATTTCATTATTTTGTAGAGTGTTTACATAACAATGCATGATCAATCACTTAAATCAGAAAATTGAATCAAAATTGCATTTCAAGTTAGGTCTTTTTGCTTGTCATTTAGCATCATTTTACAATTTCATTTAGATTTGATTTTCCAGAAATTTGAAACTATAATTACCTATTTATAACTAGAATCTGAAAACATAAATATCAACTCAGAAATCTATAATTTGATTTTTCAAAATCTTGAAGGAAAATCCATTCACCCATGGGCGAATGACTCCATGATTAGGCTTATTTTTGAATTTTTGGGCATTAAAAACCCTTTGTTTGTATTTTCTATTTATGTATTCAAATCTTTGTTTCAATTTCCAAAATTGTTTTATGAAATTATTCACATTAAGGTTAATTGGTCAATTCAAGTGCATTTCAAAATCAAAATTGGAATTACAAGACATCATTTTTCAGGTTTTTTCATAGCATAATCAGAACATTATCTTGTTTAAAATCTAAAAATTTCTATCTCTCTTTACATACTTGCATTACATTTCTTATTTTTGGGTGTTTGATTGCATTTATCTAGTGCCTACTCTCCATTTTGGGTGCACCTTAGGTTTTTAAAACTTTTATGAGCTTCACAACCTGGTGTCCTATTGCCAATACTATCGTGATACATAGTTAGAGACATGTGTCATCCCATGATACATCATTTATCATGGATCTTGGGTTTTCTAACTCTTTCACTCATAGTGTTGACACTAGTCAACCCACTATGGACCATAACTTTGACACTTCATTTCTTATGACCTCCTTACCAACAACTAATATCACTAATGTTGAATAAATGGTTGCTCATGTCCCTCAAGAGAACCTAAGAAAAATAGATGAAGAACTAGAAAAAATGCAAAACTTTTTGAATTTTGAATACATGATTGGTACTGCGATTCTTGTCATAGAAAACATGAAAAAAATACTTAAACATGAATAAGGAATAGAAATATTGTGTAGTATCTCTTAGATCATTAATTTTCACAAGAAAAAGTATCCTATAAACCCTTCGATCAACTTAATTAAATTTTAACCTCATAAGGGCCTAACGAATATGTCCCTTGACATTACTTTCTCATAAAAAGAAATACTTAAGCATGCACCCAATGGTCTTCTTTACATAGTTGGAAGAATCAATGACAAGCCTACTAATGGGATATTAATTGATCCAGTCTATGTAGAGAATGTGATAACTGTAGAATTCTTATTTGTGCATGAACTTTATCAAGATACTTACAAATAATCAAAATCATGGATCAAAACACATAATGCTTTTGCTAGCCCTATAATAGGTTCGATAACTCTTCCTTTACAATTTGAATTGAAAAGATTGAATGTCCCATTCTCCATCATCTTGAAATCAGACCAATTTTGTGTGAAGTTAGGCCACCCATGGCTTCGCTCCATGAAATCCATCCCATTGGTAGTGCATAAATGCTTGAATTTTCCATTTGGAAAAGTGATCTTTACTGTGCATCATAGTGGCTTTAATCCTATGTCTTCTTGTGGGAATTTCTCATTGGATTTCTTTTGGCCCGAACCTATGAAACATATTAGGTCTCTTGAGGACTTATTTTTCAAATCTTATCGAAAGTTTAAGGCAAATCACATAGCAAAGTTATCCCTTAGCAATATACCTCAACCCACGATTGAGCCTCTCATCATTGATGAAACCATGATTGAACCAAAATCTCTTCCAAGTAACCAAGACCAATCCATGACAAATACTTCACCCATTTCCTATAAGAGACCACGAGATAACCAAATAAGTCTGGTTGTGCCTCCTAAAATCAAACAAATTTATAAAGTTAAAGAGAAAGTGGTTAAACAACCTCCCATGGTTCCTTTCATCCCTCCCTTATGGTAAAAAAAGAAGAATGTGGTTGATAAACCCACTCCTATACAATCACAACTTGAAAACCAAAAAAAAAAGAAATCGAAATGCTAGAGAGCATAGGCATAGACACAATGTTATTACTCGTTTAATACAAGAAAAACATGAATCAACAAATCAAGACCAAACAACAACTCAAGTAAAGAATTATGATTCTCCACCTTCACCACAACAAGAAAATCCTATATCTCAACCAAAACAAGAACAAAGACCTTCCATGGATATTATCATTAAAACTTTTGTTGTGATTAACTTGGATGATGATGATGAGACTGCTAAGATTGATGAGGAAGTGTATAATGAGCTGAATTTATTGTTTTCCTCTTCCATGAGCTTAGATGATATCAACTATGATGATCCTCCTAAAAAGAGTGATTTTTCACTTGTGCTCATCCTCTCACTAAAGTGGGGGCTAAATTTAGTGTAGACAAATGTAATCCTTTACATTTTCACACTATTTTTGGGCCCTCTTAATTCAAATGGATTTAATTGTGTCTTAATAAGCCCTATTTTGCACCTACAAATCTAATAAATTAAATTTTTGAAAGAGAAACCTAACAATAATTAATGCCAACACATAACACTTTACCTTGAGCAATGTGTGTTCCAAGAATAGGGAATTGGGACCCATTAGCCCATGGGAGAATGGCTCCTCCCTAGGACTTCGAACCTAAATTTAAATTATGATTTTGGAGATATTTTATTGTCCCTAAATTTAAATTTTGTTGTAGGCTTGTAATGTTTAAATTTCAAGAAATTAAGGATACATACCTATAAATACAAGGTTATTTCATCATTTCAAATCCTAGAAATTTTATGAGATTTCAAGTGCAAGTTTACAAGAGAAAATTTTATGATCAAGGGCATTCAAGAGTAGATTTATCAATGATTTATTGCAGCATTCAAGATCTCAAGCATCATGCATGTTTTTGGAGCTAACATTGTGATATAGGTTTCAAAGATCAATTCAAGCATTCAAAGCATTAATTCAAGCATCAAGATCCACATCCATTGAAGCCATTGCATGCAAGATCAAAATCGATACTGCAGATTTCCAAAGGTTTATTCAACGGTTTTGGTGAGTTGCAACATTGCATTTCTCATTCATCATTCCTTTCATGTTTCATTATTTCAATTCAAGGTTTAATTACCCAAATGGGGTTTGACCAAGGTAAACCCCCATTCACCAAAAACAAAAAAAATTTCCCCTCTTGTATTTGTGTTTCAAATCTTAGGTTGAAGAAGGATTGAAGATATTTTGAAGAGCAAGATTGGAAAAGTTTTCAAAGTTGCAAAAGTTGGCATAGTTGTCGTCAATTCACGAAAACTCACCTACAAATCTGATTTCTAACTTTTCGACACTATAACCTAGATCAAACAGAAGTTATAGATTAACATTAGATACTCCTAATTTTTTTTTGAAAACCTTGAGTAGATACCCATTCGCCCAGGGGTGAATGAGTCCCAAACAACCTCTCAAAACTGCCTTTTGGTGATTGGTACATAGTAGTCTACCCTTCTCAGATCTGCAATTTTTTGTTTTGTTTATGATAGTATTGACCTTTAAATTGATGTTTCAAGTTTGAATCAGCATAATTGAGTTGATTTACTATTTTTAGTTTTTCTCCCAAAATTTTTGTTCAAGTTGAAACCCTCGTCCTCAAGCATAAGGAAATCAGTAGATTCCCTCATTGAGTTGACTCACCTAAGGGTTGCAAGTCAATTATTTTTGTGTATCTTATTTCCTATTGAAAAGGTCTACATTTTAAATTGGTGAACTCCCCTTCTAAACCACACACCCTATTTTTTACCATTTTAGATAGATTTCACCCATTCTCTTCTACAACTAGTATGCAATATCTTTTGTAGAGACACTCATGACGAAAAAATATGCAAGACACAACTGAATGGTTGCCCATGCCTTCTTATCCAACTTCTTCCAATCTTCATCAAACATTGTAGCTATTTTTGTTTCTTGTGAAAATTCCAACTATTGATCTCTCTCTTCAAGGGGATCCTCTATCTTCAATTTCCACATCTTATAGTCTATGTCATTGAATTTCACAATATCATGATGAGAGGAAAAGGCCATGGTATACAATATTCTTCATTAATATTTAATGCACCACAAAAAAAATCCCACTACAACCAAAAAACCTTCAACACTTAAGAGAAAGGCATCCCTCTCTTAACAAAATTGTTATCTTTGATACTAACTGCTGAAAACAAGCTACAACATTAACTTATGAATGTGTTTGCAAACTAAAAATTAGATTATCAAAATTCTACTATATGATTGCACATTCAAAACTAATGATAAAAATCAACAAACTATAAATTACTCCAAATTTACGTGGAGAAACCCTTTCAAGAAAAAATCCACATGAGGTAGAGGGAAATAATATTATTAATCTTTAAAGAGACATACAATAATAATCTTCACTACTATCCCCTGACCAATCTAGTAGCACTTGTATACCTACAACTCAATATATGTGATGAAACACACACTTATATTGAGAGGGTGATGAATCAGGATAAATTAAAACTTTACTCCTTAACTTAATCAAATATAGTAATTTTACTTCACACCATAATTACCATAGCAATATCATTCAATATGTATCAAATAAGAACATACAACTGAGACACAGAATCTATGTGGAAACCATTACAAGAGAAAACCATGGAAAAAAATTGTAGTTTGTAGGCTCCAACCTATAGGAGAATCCAATCCTCTTCACTAAGCACCAAATCGACAAGAGACTCCAATCTCTTCAACACAAGGATCCAACCTCATGATCTCCCAAATATGAGGCTCCAATCTCCACAAGAATGATATGAATAATTTTGAATTTCCACTCCTCAGATCCACCCTAATGCCTTCTCACAAATCTGTTGAATAGGACAACTGAGAGGGGGGGTGAATTAGTTGTCACGAAATCAAACCTCTAATTCAATCACTAGAATTAGTTCTTAATACTGCTTAAATTATTAATCATCAAATGCCAATGCAAAAACTTAAATCCAACACATAAACATAATAACACCGGATTTACGTGGAAAACCCAATAAAGGAAAAACTACGATGAGGATTAACTCACACTATAGAGAATATAATAACCAATTACAAAAGGCTCACCGCCTGAAATAAGGCTCATTTCCAAAACTAGGACTCACTGTCCAGAACAAGGACTCACTATCCAATAGGGCTAACAACCTAGAGGAATTACTAACATAGAGATACAAAGAAGACAAAGAAGACTTGTTATAGAGATACTACAATCCCAATGCAACAAAGGATTCCACCACAATCACTTGCACACATGAATGATAGAGTTCACCTTTTGCTCACTGCATCTAGAAACTCAACATTAAGCTTCACATTGATCTGCCACACTCACATCACACACACTCATTGAATAGAGTCAATGTCACATCTAAATACACTTTCTCTTTTCTCTTATCGCTCTTCTTCTTCGCTCTTGTATATCTCTTCACCACTAACTCATCTTGTATTTATGTTGTCTTCAACTTTGAAACATATCCAAAGTCGGCCATCCAAATTCAAATTCAAATTAGGCCGGTGTCAAAACATCCTAGGGTGGAATTAGAATGAGGGAAACCCAAACACATGCTTCAAGGGACCCAAAAAGATCCAACATGCTTCATGAACCTCAAAAGTAGTATTTCACACAAGGTCGGCCAAACCAATTTAAAACACATAGAACCATTAAGCATGAATCTTCCATATGTCGAAACTATCTTTAATAGAATCAGGGAAAATCAACTCTAGAACCATAAGTCATAAGACTTCATCAAAGAGAAATCTAGACCAATAACATTTCTCTCGGATCTCAACCAAAAACACATAAAACCACAGTTCACAACTGGTGAACACAACTTGCACTGAACAATGAATCAACAACCAAAAATTTGGATATACAATATTCTAACAATCATGAAAATCCTATTTTAACTGCACAAACATAAGATCAAATCTGCACCAAAACCCAGAGCAATCACTAAACATCTGCAACATAGATTTATTACAATTTTCTCAATATCCTCGACATATACAATCAACAACAACTAGTTGATGACCAGTTAAGTAGTTGACATCAATGAAAACACCTTCAATCTTTAAATTCTTGCAAAAATCTTCCCCTTTGTCATTGATGGCGACACATGATGTGAAAAACCATCAAAGACAACATACTAGCTCTAAATACACTTATATGTTTCTTCTCCCATTCTTCCTCTTTTTTTTTCACATGCATCTTCTCCCCCTTTGACATCAATGGAAAAGGAAAAATAAATTGTACATTGATTTCTCCTTTGACATGATAAACAAAATGCTTACAATGACAACACTTGATACTACCTTCTCCCCCTGAGAGGTAGCCACAAAAAAATTAGTCCAAAAGAAAGATAGATCCATAGATCCACCAAACTGATGCATCTTCATATGAATCTAGTTCAAGAAAGGAGGGGTAATAACCACTAACTTCTCCTAGAGATACTCAGAAGTATCTTTAGGAAGAACCTTTGTGAAAATATCAACAATCTAATACTTCATTGGAACATACTCAACCTTTTCTTTATTCTCCATGACCTTCTCTCTCAAGAAATGATACCTGATAGATATAGGCTTCATCCTCTAGTGCATCACTAGATTCTTTGAAATGTTAATTGCACCTGTATTATCACAAAAAATAGAAATGGGATCATCATATACCACTGTGATGACTTTCAATGTCTGTTTCACCCATAGAACTTGTGTACAACATGATGCAACAACAATACACTTAGCTTCAGTAGTAGACAAGGAGACTGAATCTTTCTTTTTACTCAACCATGCCACCAATCTACATCCAAGAAAGAATGCACCACCACTTGTACTATTTATGTCATCTACACACCCAACCCAATCTGCATCTGTTTAGGCACTGAGTGTAAAGTTAATATCTTTAGGATACTATAATCCATAATCTAGAGTACCATTCAAATATCTGAATATTCTTTTAACAACATGTGTTTCCTTAGGATCTTCTTGAAATCTAGCCACAAGATAAACAACATTCATGATATCCAGTCTAGTAGTAGTCAAATACAATAATCCACCAATCATAGATCTATACTTGCTCTGATCAGCCTTAAGTGAATCATCATATTTACCCAATTTTCAACTAGTAATCATAGGAGTACTTACTAGTTTGGAACCATCCATCCCAAATTTCTTCAACATCTCTCTAACATACTTAGATTGTGGAATGAAAATTCCTTTCTTTGTTTGATTAATTTGTACACCAAACATAGAAATTTCAGATTCTTTTTGCATCTCTTTCACAAAAATTTTGCACATATTTTAATTTCCTCCAAAGATAATATCATCAACATACACAACTACAATCAAAATTTTGTCATTTTCAATTTTAAAGTATAAATTATTATCTGTCATACCTTTGTTAAAACCTTGTTGAATCAAATACTTGTCCAATCTTGCATCCCAAGATCTAGGAGCTTGATTCAATCCATATAAATCTTTCTTCAATATTCACACCATATCTGGTTGATCTATCAACTGAAATCCTTTTGGTTGTACCATATAGACTTCTTCTAGCTCACCATTCAAAAATGTTGACTTGACATCCATCTAATTGACCTTAAAGTCTTTATGAGAAGAAAACTCCAAGAAAATCCTTATAGCTTCCATTCTTGCTACCGAAGAAATTTTTTCCTAAAAATCTATACCTTCAATTTGTGAGTAACCCTTACACACAAGCCTTGCTTTTTTTCTAACAACTTCTCCATTCTCATTCAACTTATTTCTGAATACCCACTTCGATCCAATGATTTTTTTTTCTGTTAGTCTTGGGACTAATTCTCAAGTCTGATTCTACTGAATCTCCATAAGCTCTTTTTTCATTGCTTCCTTCCAATGTTCATCTTTACACACTTCACTTACAGTCTTTAGTTCAATCTCAAAGAATGATTCTTCTGTACATATCTTAGTGTCTTAGGGGACATCAGTGGAGCATCTTCTTCTCTTTCATTTTATTCATCTTGCTTCTCTTGCTCATATTTTTCCCATTCTTCCATAATTTCTTCTATTTTTACATAATCATGTTCATCAGATACATATCCATCAATGTCTATAGAATTCTTCACTGTCTCATCAACCTTGACATTTGAACTCTCTACAATATTTCTTAATCTTTTATTGAAACATCTGTATGCATTTCTTTTAGTAGAATATCCAAGAAAAATACTTTCATCACTTCTTGCATTAAACTTTCCTAAAGTTTCTTCATCTCTTCTAATATAACATTTTCTTCCAAATACCTTAAAATATTTAACAGTATGAATTCTTCTATGCCATAGTCCAAAGGGAGTCTTAAGACTATTTTCTCTTGCTTGAAATTGATTGAATACATAAATAGTAGTATGAATAGCTTCTTTCTAGTAAACCTATGGTAAAATAGCTTCAGTAATCATTGATCTAGCCACCTCTTCAACTGTTCTATTTTTTCTTTCAACAACTCCATTTTTCTAAAGAGTTCTTGAAGAAAATAACTGTCTCTTTATTCCATGCACTTCACAAAACGTATTAAACTAATGGTAGGTGAATTATCCACCATTTTTAGACCTCAAGCATTTTATTTTTAAGTTTACTTCATTTTTAACCATAGATTTGAATGCCTTGAATCTATCTAATGCATTTGATTTATCTCTAAGAAATATAACACATATATATCTAGAATAATCATAAAGTACCTTTCACCAAGTAGACTTCTCACTCTTGTAGGGCCACAAAGATCTGTATGAACTAAACCCAGTAGTTCGATAGTAGAATTTTCCTTTGATCTGTAATGATTTCTTACTTGCTTTCCAAACTGAATTATTGCACATATCATTAATAGGCTTTGTAACTCTTGCTAAATCTCTCACAGCCTAAACAACACTAATCCTTGCCAAGTTATCAAACTTCATGTTACACATTCTCATATTCCATAACCAATTTTCATTAATCTAAGTCATAAAGCATCATGCATCAACACCCTTAAGTTGATATATATTCCGTTAAAATTTATTTCCTTTAGAAATCAATGTTTCAGATCCTTTTCAGATCTCGCATCTCTCATCCTTAAAAACAAGATCATATCATTTTCTTCAAATCTGAACAAAACTCAACAAATTATGTCTTAAACCCTTAACATAGTATACATCGTCAGTATGATGCTTCCCATTAAAACTTACTAAACCTATCCCACAGATTTTAGCACCAGTATCATCTTCAAACATAACCAAGCCTCCATCATATTTTTCAATCTTAACAAAATTATTTTTATCACTATTCATGTGATGTGAATGACCACTATCAACAACCCAATAATTCTTCTCTTGTTTAGCATGTAGGCCAGAGATAACTGTACCTTCATTTTTCTCCTTCTCTAGAGGGCTTTCCTCTACCTATTTTTTAGAATTAGTAGAAGTAGGTTCATCCTTAATCACTAAGAACAAGAATTCATTGTCATCAGGATCTTCATGTTCTGAATCCTCATTAGATATACTAGCATTCTCATTCACATAATAAGCTCTATTAATCTTCTTTGCTTTCTTTTCTTTCTCATATCTTTGTTTATTCCTTTTAGCTCTTTTCAGACACTTTGCAACATAATGACCTATTTCTCCATAACTAAATAATTTAAAGGGAAACTTACCTTCATACTTATCGGAGCCTTTCCTCATCCTTCTCATAAATCTAGCTTCAATTTCATCAAAATTTTCTTCATCCAAATTTTTAGCTTTAAAAGCAGTCTCTGATTTGCATCCATTCCTCAGACCCGACTTCCTCATCTCATAAGATGTCAAAAATCCTAACAGTAAATCCTTAGTACATGTCTTATAATCTATAGTCTGCTCAATAACACCCACCTTCTCATTGTAAGCATCATGAAGAGTTCTGAGAATCTTCTTTACAATCCTGGTTTCATCTATAGTAGCACCAAGTCCTCGCATTCCAGCCACTATCTCATCCAATCTTTGTACATAAGCTTTAACATTCTCATCTTCAGACATATGTAGAAGATCAAACTGTGTCTCCAAATTCTTTAGTTTTTCTTCTTTAACTCTTTCATCACCATCATGCACTCTTCCCAAAGCATCCCAGACTTCCTTAGCAGTCTTCAAATTCTGAACTTTAATCAACTCGAAATGTACTAGACTATTCTTCAAGATGTAGTTCGCCTTATTGTTCACTTCATGTGCTTTTTCCTCATCAGGTGTATTCAGACCATTAGCAAGAGGAGTGTAAGGATTCTTGTAAGCTTTCTCCACATTATATCCACAATACTACATATATTCTTCCATCAATACTTTCCAGATGCCATTATTAGTTCAATCGAACCTTAGATAATCATAAACCATTTTTCCAACCATCTCAGACCTTCCTCAAGTGGTTAAGCTCTTCACCAAGGAACCAAGCTTTGATACCAATTGTTGAATAGGACAACTAAGAGGGGGAGTGAATTAGTTCTCACATAATTAAACCTCTAATTCAATCACTAAAACTAATTATTAATACTACTTAAATGATTAATCATCAAATGCCAATGCAAAAACTTAAATCTAACACATAAACACAATAACACCAGATTTATGTGGAAAACCTAATAAGGGAGAAACCACGATGAGGATTAAATCACACTGGGTAAAAGCAAGAAGATGATTCCATGAAATGTGGAAGTTTTTGCCTTAAAAAAAATTAAAAATCGGCCTCAAGAAAATGGGATCACATTTAGGTTTGGGGTCGCGAGCTAAAAATAGGATCCTGTTTCTTAAAAACGGGATCTCGTTTCTTTAAAAATAGGATCCCATTTCTTAACCATTTTAAAATAGCTTGTTTTAAAATGGATCTCATTTTTTAACAGCCCATTATAAAACTAGATCCTATTTTTTAATGGCCCATTTCATAAAAATAAATAAAAAATTACTTTTAAGAAATAGGATCTCGTTTTGTAAAACGTGATCCCATTTTATAGAACGAGATCCTATTTTCTAAAATTTTAATTTTTGATCAGTTTTTGCTTTGTTTTCTGGTTCAGGAAAAGGCTTGGGGACCCAAACCTAAGCCTTGGACCTGATTTGACCTACAAGTTGAAGGTCTTGGCAATGTCACAAGAAAATAGCGACTTTGGGCATATGTCTGAAGACCTTTTTTGCAGAATTTTTTGACAAAATTAAAACCCATTATAGATGAGATAGTTTAGATTCCAAATATGTAATTTTTTTATAATTGGATTAATTTTTCAATTATTTTCTAATGAAATAGGTCCATAAACTTGAATTATCAAGGTTTTTTAGTATTTTAATAACCTTTTATTAACATGATTTTTTGATGAACAGATTACACGAAAGCGTACTTCAGACAATTTTCTTTCAATTTAAAAAAAATCATAAAATGATAAGTATAGGTCGTCTTATACATGACGTACATGATGATTTTCCAAAACACCAAAAATGGCCGATAAAAAATTAGCAAAAAAAGTAAAATTCAATAAAAAATTACACAAACATGGAAAGCGTGCTTTAGTGAGTTACAAATCTTTTCCAAAAAATATTTAGAAAAATATGATTATTTAGGTCAAAATATGGATGATGTACACATGCATGGTATGGTAAAAAAATGACTTTTAAACAGTGGTTTTTAGAAATGCCTATTGAAAATCAATTTGGATCATCTAGGTATTGAAATAAATTATATATTTGGAAACTAGACTCTGCGTACTACATTTTATGATTAGTGAATTTTTTCACGATTCCATCTCTAAGTGCTTCAAATTTTAGGGTCAAATGTGTCAAATTTTGAAAATCAAGGAAAACACTTCCACTAAATGACCATAAAATGGACTCAACTTCTTGCCAGTACCCAACTATAGAATATCAAAACCGATTACAAAAGGTTCACAGCCAAAACAAAGACTCATTGTCTAGAACAAGGACATTGTCCAATAGGGCTAACAACCCAAAGGGATTACTTCCACATAGATACAAAGAAGACAAAGAAGACTTGTTAAAGAGAGACTACAATCCCAATGCAACAAAGTATTCCACCACAATCGCTCTCACACATGAATGATAGAGTTCACCTTCTTCTCACCGCATTAAAAAACTCAACATTAAGCTTCACACTGATCTACCACACTCACATCACACACACTCATTGAATAGAAACAATGTCGCATCTAACTGCACTTTCTCTTTTCTCTTATCGCTCTTCTTCTTCACTCTTGTATATTTCTTCACCACTAACTCATCTTGTATTTATACCATCTTCAACTTTTAAACATATCCAAAGTCAGCCATCCAAATTAAAATTCAAATTAGGTTGGCGCCAAAATATCCTAGGGTGGAATTAGAATGAGGGTGATGCAAACACACTTCAAGGGACCCAAAAATATCCAACACGCTCCATGAACCTTGAAAGTAGTATTTCACACAAGGTCAACCAAACCAATGTAAAACACATAGAACCGTTAAGAATGAACCTTCCATATGTTGAAACTATCTTCAATAGATTCAAGGAAACTCAACTTTAGAACCATAAGTCATAAGAATTCATTAAAGAGAAATCTAAACCAACAACATTTCTCTCGGACCTCAACCAGAAGCACAGAAAACCACAGTTCAAAACTGGTGAACACAACTTGCACTGAACAATGAATCAACAACCAAAAATATGGATATAGCATCTTCTAACAATCATAAACAACATTTTTGAACTGCACAAACATAAGATCAAATCTAGACCAAAACTTAGAGCAACCACTTAGCATCTGCAACATAGCTTTATTACAATTTTCTCAATATCTTTGACATATATAGTCAACAACAACTAGTTGATGACCAGTTAACCAATTGACATCAATGACAACACCTTCAATCTTTCCATTCTTGCAAAAAATCTATAATATAGTTTTCACAATGTCAGTAATAATGTCTTCTCAAGATTGATAATATTGTCTTCATGAATTTGACAATAATATCTCTTCAAATAAAAAATAGTCTTTGTAAGATCTTCTCAATAGATCACCATGATCTCGCTTATGTCACTTTCTCTCCTCACATTTTTTTTCTATAAATATTCTCAAATATACCTTGTAGATATGATTGAATAACCTTTTATTTTTGCTCTTCATACAAAGTTATTTCTTCAAAAATTGATATTTTAACCCTCTCACAACCTCCTATTTATAGTTTCCTAACATGCCTCTTCACCCAAGAGGGGTGACTCTTCAAGAGGGTTGGCCCACACCAATTATTTTTTTATATTTTATTGACCTCCCAAAATCTAGGCACACCTTCCTAGAGGGGGTCGACCCACTTAAAAAATTTAAATTAATTTATTTTGAATTTACAAATCCCCAATAAATGAAAAACAGTTAATTTTTTATTTATTTAATTTTCTTTAGCACTCCTCAATATTTAATTTTATTTGGGGCCACTATAAACACCAATAAACCTTTGATATTCATGACAATATTTTTTAAACTATCTCCCCCTTTGTCATTGATGGAAACCCTGTAAAGTAATTATCTTGAAATGCAACAAGATCATACATCTCCCTTTGATTGGATTGCTCCCCTTAAGTGATATGCTCCCCCTTACTCTATTCCTCTCCCTTTGACATCAATGGCAAAGGTTTTTTGGGGCTAAAAGATAAGGCAATGAGTGGCTCCCCCTGAACGTGTGCATCTATTGATGAACTTAGTGATTGCATGAGAGTGATATCACTCCCAATTTCTCCCTTTGGTACTCAAAGTCTCTTTTGGTAGTTTTTTTTTTTAAATATTTGCAATATATTCCTTTGTAGCAACATATTCCAATTTCACCTACTGATCAACCACTTGCTCTCTTAGAAAATGATATTTGATTGGGATGTGCTTTGTTCTGGAATGGATAACTTGATTCTTTGATATATTAATCACACTTGTATTGTCACAAAGGATGGACATGGGGCTCTCATACTCAACTTTGATGTCCTTCAAAGTTTTCTTCATTCAAAGGACTTGAGTGCAAAAAGAGGAAGTTGCAATTTATTCTACCTCTGCTATGTATAAAGAAACCGACTCCTATTTATTACTTAACCATGATACAATATTGGGGCCAAGAAAGAATGCTCCTCCACTTTTCTTTTTTTTTGTCATCAATATTGTCGGCCCAATCCACATCTATGTACGCTATGACGGTGAAATATTCACCTCTTGGGTATCACCACCCTAAATCCATATTGCCATTTAAGTACTTGAATATCCTCTTCAATTTTTTTATATTTATTTCCTTTGGTGTTGCCTGAAATCGTACCACCAAACCAACTTCTTGCATAATGTCAAGTCTTGTTGCTATCAAATATAGCAGGATTCCAATCATGGACCTATATAGATTTTAATTTTCCTCTAGATATTCATCATCCTTTCTTAATTTGCATCATGTGACCATGGGAATACTCACTGGATTGTAGTCTTCCATCCTAAACTTCTTCAACATTTCTTTAGTATACTTGGTTTGTGAAATGAATATTCCCTTATCTGATTGGAAAATTTGTAACATGAGAAAGAAAGAAAGTTGACCAAGCATGGACATTTAAAACTCCTTTTACATGTTCTTTGCAAACTCCTAGCACATCTTATCATTGTTTCCTCCAAAAATAATGTCATCCATATAAACTACAACAATAAAATGATGAGAACCTTAAGTTTTGATTTATAGATTGATATCAAAAATACCCCTTTTGAAGCCTTGTTGTTGTAGATACTTGTCCAACCTTGAGTACCAAGCCTTGGGAGGATTTTTCAGCCCATAAAGTGTCTTCTTTTGTCTACATACATAGTTCTTATTATTTTCTAGAAGAAATCATTTTAGTTATTCAATATATAATTCTTCCTCCAAGTTACCATTAAGAAAAGATGACTTGACATCCATTTGATAGACTTCAAAATTTTTAAATATTTAAATTCTCAGAACATCCTTATAGCCTCCATATGAGCAATAGGGGCAAAATTTTCTTCAAAATCAACACTTTCACTTGAACATATCCCTTGTATAATAATATTTCCTTGTTCCTCATAACTTGAACATCTTCATTCAACTTGTTCCTAAATACCCACTTTGTGCTAATCGCATTTTAATCTTTAGGTCTTGGGACAAGTTCCCAAGTTTCATTCTTCTCAATTTGATCCAATTATTCTTCCACAACTTTTATCTAGTGGTTGTCTTCACTTGCTTCCATAAAATTTGTTGTTAGAGATTAAGCATAAGTTTGCATGTTCAAATGAATTGGCTAATCTCCTCCTTTTTTGAATATCCATATCTTGGTCACCAATGGTTAGATTTTATGGATGGTTCTATTGAAAAAATCTGGATGGAGTCTTGATTAGTGCTCTAGATGGTGTTTTTTGGATTTCCTTATTCAACCTCACCATTTTCATTTGCTCCCTCTACTTCTTCTTTAATGATATCTTTTTGATGATCAACTTCTTGTACAATTCCTTTTTGATGTATTTCTTCATCAAATCTCACATTTGCACTTTCAACAGTTTTGTTTAAGCTTTTATTATAGCATATATAGGCTTTACTTCTAGTAGAATGTCCAAGAAAGACGCCTTCATCAAACTTTGAATCAAATTTTCATAAGTCTTCATCATCTCGTTTGATATAGCATTTGGTTCTGAACACTTTAAAGTACTTCACTAATGTGGCCTTCCCTTCCAAAGTTCATAGTGTGTTTTTTATTGTGTACCTTGATTTGTGCTTGATTTAGAACATAGACTGTTGTATGCACTACTTCTTTCTAGAAAGTGTCAACAAGCTTTGAATCATTCAACATTACTCTTTCCATTCGTTGGAATATTGTATTATTTCTTTCAACAACTTCATTTTGCTATGGATTCCTTATAGCTAAATATTATGTTTTTATTTAGTGTCATTCATAGAAATATTCAAACTCATTCCAGGTGAATTTTCCTCCTCTATCTGATCTAAGGCACTTGATTCTCAACCTAGTTTCATTCTCTACTAGAGCTTTAAATATATTAAACTTTTCAAGGGCTTCTGATTTTTTTGTTAGGAAGGTAATCCAAGTCATCATAGAATAATCATCCATTAATAGCATAGAATAGCTCTCACATTGCAATATTTTTCTCCTTGTTGACCCACATAAGTCAGTATGAATGAGTTCCAAAGGTCTTGATGTAGAGAACTCCTTTGAATTGAAACTCAATCTTGTTTTCTTTCCACATTAGCACTATTTGCAAATTATATTGAATAGATTCACTATCTTGGCATGTCCCTTACAACTTGCTTATGGATAATCTTTACAAGGTTTTCAAAGTTTAGATGTCCCATCCTTTTGTGCCATAACCAACTCTCATATTTTTGTGCCATGAAACACTTTTCTCCTTTGAGTTCACTAAGAGTATATAGATTGTTAACAGTCCTACTAGCATCTGCAAACAACTTCCCTATTTTTTTTTTCCTTATTCCATAAAATCTTGGATGAAATGTGAGAGTATTTCCTTGATCACAAAATTGAATTACACTTAGAAGACTATGTTTCAATCATTCTACATATAGTGCATTCTTGGTCTTTATTTTCCTGTTGTCGAAACTAAGTGTTCCTTTTCTTGTGATCCTTGTTGTAGCATTATTTGTTGGAAGAATGGAGAACATATAATTATGCATCTTTTGTGTTGTCATTGATGTCACCATGTTATATGAGTTGCAACTACAAGCTTAAGCTCAAGGTTGATCCGATATTTTGAACCGGTATGCAGGTATTATCCTCCAATATTTTGGTTTGCAATCCTTCTCTGGTGATTATCGTTTTTTGCAGTTTTGGGAAATGGTTTTTAGATGTTGGAAGACTGTATGTTCAGAATCTCATGTGTTCAGGTGCTCGTACGGTGAGTTGGAATTACTATGATGTTACATTTTGTTATTAGGTCTATCTTTGGCGAACCTAATATATAGTTGATTTTGTAATGGATTAATTTTGTATTGTGGATGTATGTGCAACCTATCCTTCATCCATGCCAACATGTTGTAGTGTGCTACACGTTTGAATTATTTTGGAAAGATTTTGTACATGCTTGAAGCCAACAATTATCTTTTTGGTGAATAGGGGTTGCATCTAATTAGGCCGACCTAATTGGTGCTTGTGGATGAGTTAGATATATATTGGATACTTTTGAGATTGAAGACAAAGGGAATGAGTGAGAATAAAAATAAAGGAAAATATATGTCTGCTGGTGTGCGAATTTATTGAGCATCAAAGGAACTGAATCAACACTTGTTAGGTGTAACTTCATTTGTTCATGTTTTGGCTGTAATCCATTTTGTTACTGTATATTTTGTAGGCAGTGAGCCTCTCATTCTGGACAATGAGTCAATTCTAGACAGTGAGTCCTAGAAGTGATCCACCCTTTGTAATATCTTATAACCAGTTATATTATATTGTGAGCTAATCCTCACCGTGGTTTTTCCAATTTTGGGTTTTCCACGTAAAAATTATGGTATTCATGTGTTGTGTGATTTTTTGTTCTGTTAATGCTCTTGCTCATTTTTACTGTTATATGAATTGGAGTGATTGGATGGTGTTTTTTCAATAAGTTAAAGAAGATATTGATTCATCCCCCCTCTCAGTATCTTGGATATTCAACATTATCCCCAAACTTTATGGTGCCTCCATTAATTTCCTTTAGCGTGATGAACTTGCTTTTATCTCTTGTCATATGTCTTGAGAAACCATTATCAATGTACCACTGATTTTCTTTGTCGTGTGCATGTACGGTTGTTTGTATCAAACTTCTTTAAATTTTTCATTTTTTTTTTGTAGATTACCCTTTTGATTTCTCAGGAACATCCTCCTTGTTTTGTTTTCTAGTTTTAGTGAAAATACTTCTACATGAATGCGTTGAATGGCCAAAATTGTTGCACTTGTAGCTTATGATGTTGTAATCTATTAAAGCGAAAAATGGATTATGGTTTATTTTGAGGAAACCCAAATATCTCCTTGCATGATCTCTACAATATTTTTCCTTATGATAAAACTTATTGCAAAAGAAAAAATAGCCATAAAATAAGTATTGGAACCTGTTCATTTTCACTTTCCTTTGGGGGAATGATCCCTTGATTCCTTCATTATTGTCTTTGCGAGGAATGTTGATTTTATGAGTAGTATTACTCTCTCTTTTCTTTAAACTATCATCATTGATGGAGCCTTTGAGCATATTTTAATAACTTTTGGTCTTGTCTTCTTTGGTAATTATATGGCCTTGGAGCATGAACCTTCTTTGATTTTCTTCTATTTTTCTTCAAAACCAAGGCCCGTCTTAATAAACATCAATCTTTGGGAGTTTACGATATCTTCCAAGATTTTGGTTCTCTTTTCATACTTCATGCTTTGATTTGATTTTTCCAACTCCTTTCTTAAAGAAACAACTTTAAGCTCCAACTTCTCACACTCCAATTCTTTTTTCTTCAACTAATCTCTTACAACTTCTTCAATTTTATTTGCTTCCTCAATTTAACCTTAAGGTCCAGGATCATTTTTTTGGATTCTTCAATATTATGAGATGATTTTACTTTACTATATTCTTGAAGTCGTGATCATAGTCTTGAATTCATTCTCTTGAAATTCTCAATTTTGTTATAAGAAAATTTGATTTCTTTCTCAAGATCATCTTCTTCATTATCTTCAATATGTTCTTCTTTCAAATATTTTTCTTCTTGTCTTTTATCTTCATCCTCCTTTACTTCCATTTCCATAAAGATTATCTCCTCTTGATCACTATTAGACAAACTTCCATACACACTACTTCCTTTAGCTGAGTTACTTGTTTCTTGAATTGAGAGTCTTATTATGCCTTCAAAAATTATTCCTTCCATGTTTCCATCATACGTCTCTTTTCTTGTTATGATGGTATTTCCTATATTTTCCTTTGTATTAATATTCTTCATTTGAACACTACTCTCACTTTCAGCTTGTCGACATTTAGAAGAAAAATGACCTATTCTACCAAAATTAAAATAGTTAAGATTAGACTTACCTTTGTGTTTGTTGGATCCTTTCTTGTTCTTTCTTATAAAGTGTGCTTCTTCATCAGTTGAAATTACACTTGTATATTTTTTTTTCTTCATCTTCTTGGATACTTTAAAGGTGGCTTCTCTTTCTCCATACTCATCTTGTATGTTGTAAGGATCCCATGCAACTTGTCCATCCTCAAGGTGTCTAGATCCTTTATTTCATCGATGGTAGAAAATTTCACATCAAATATCATTGGAAGAGATCTCAAAACCTTTTACACATTTTTTTCTTCTTCAACCTTTTCTCCAAGTCCATGGATAGTATTGGCGATTTCATCTACATGCAGTAGGTAGGTGGTGATATCCTCTTCATCCTTCATTTTAAAAATCTCAAATTATCTCATGTGGGTTTGAAGCTTTGCCTTCTTCACCTTGTTGTCTCGTTCGTATATGTTTTTCAACTTATCCCACATATCTTTAGCATATTGCAATGCATGAGCTTCACAAACTCCAATTCAGCTAATCCACACAAAATTGAATTCTTTTCTTTCGAATTGTTCTTACTTGATTTCTTTTGAACTTGATCCATTATTGGGTAGTAGGGGGAGCATAGCCAAATTCAACATATCACCAAATATCGTATCCAAGGGAATTCAAGTATGTCTCCATCCTTATGCTCCAAAAGGCATTGTTTGGTCCATCAAATAGTGTTGCCCTATTTGAGGAGAATTTGAACCATTCTACCATGTGTGTTTCCAAGATCTACCTTTAAGTGGTTAGGCTAACTCTGAAGGAACCCACTCTAATACCTATTGATGAAACACATAGTTATATAATGAGAGGGGGTGGATCAATATAAATTAAAAATGTAATCCTTAACTTAATCAAACATAGTAATTTTGCTTCATGCCCTATTTACCATAGCAATATCATTCAAGATGTAGAAAATGTAACATAGGAAAAAGGGAACCCTAAGTTTAGTGTATAAACCCTATGATTTCTTTGGATCCTTTTTTGAAGGTACATTAGGATGTAAATCAACAAGGTGTTTAGATTGACTTTCAACCATGAAGGTGAGTCAACCAGACCTAGATCTGATCCTTTTGAGCCTTAGAAATGGACTGAAATTGATTTGTTATAATTAACCTAATTCAACCATGTACCTTAATATGAAAATTGTAATATCCTAATGATTAATATACTGAAACAACAACTTATAGGTAGATCTATGAAGTGCAGAGGACTTTGTACCTGCCTAGAAAATTTAGATATGATTAGTGTAGAGGGATAAAGTTGCCCTGTGACATATGGGTTCTTGTATACTACTTCTGCTTTGTTTTTTAGGTCCTCTGATGCTAGATCTAAGATTTTGATTGGTGACTGTAGATTTGTCAAAAAAATGTCGGATAATTATGTAGGCAAGTTTCCTTGAGTTGACAAGATTAAGGGCATAAAACACAAAAATGAACAATTTTTCTTCAAGATTCATTCAATCCTTTTTAAACTTGAGATTTACACATTCACAAAGAGAAAGGATGTTGTGTCATTTAGGGTCTTACCTTAGTCAAACCCCGTGTTAGTGTTTTCACTTCCACAATGGCAATGCAATGATAAAATGATAATGGATAGGAAGGAATGATGAGATCACAAAGTGCTACAACTCACCACCATTCAATGGCTTCCTTGACGGATTGAAGTCATACACAACACCTCAAGTTCTTAGATCTTTCTTGCTTGAATGCTTGAATGCTTTAGACACCTACAAAAGTGTTAGCCTTCACAAAAAATGATAACATGAACACAAATAAACTCACATAGGATTTGACATGATGTTAGGATCTTGAATTGTTGCAATAAAGCTCTTAAATATTTCTCTTGACTTTCTTGATAGTGCTCTTGATCATAAGTTCGCCAATATAATTTTACTTAATGTTAGATGGATTTCAAATGATGCAATAACTAGGTATTTATAGGAATTTATCTAATTTATTGAAAATTAAATCCTAATAGTCGAGATTTGCAACCTGAATTTTGAATATTAAAATTCCAACACCAACATAACCAAAATTGGTCACCGACAAAAGAGGGGGACCCATACGCCCTAGGGTGAATGGGTCCTAGCCCTATTTTCCTCAACATTAACTATCAAGGGAAAAATAATAATTGGGTACATTTGTTCAATGCTTGCAATTTCTCGCAAAGTGTTACAAATGGGCTATAAAATGCATAATTTAGGAAATTAGGGACCCAATTAGGCTCAATAAATTAGGGGGAGAAAAAACTTAGTGTGAAATTTTCAAGGATGAAAATTTACGATAGTACAAAAAATAAAATCATGCACATGAGACACACAATTTACAAGGAAACCCTTACAGGAGAAAATCATAACAAAATATTGCTAAAATGAAATCTTCTTATAAAATTTGTAGGCTCCAACCCATAGGAGACTCCAATATCTTCAAAATGAGGCTCCAACCTCGGGTGATCCCACAATCCTGGTTTACAATTTTTGGCCAAACTGGACACTAAACTGATTTTTTCTAACTAAATCTTCACTTTCAAACACCTATAGTGGCTAAACCGTGAGGAATTTGGAGATGGTGAAAACTAGTGATTTGTGAAATTTTGTCTCTAGATTCTAAATATATATTTTTTTAAATTTTTGGAATCAAATTGCATTTATTTTTCCATCTCCTTCGAAAACTAGTTTTTTTAGTAAACACCATTTTTAAGGAGTGATGCTCACTGTATAACACAACTTTTTTTTTCCATGAAGGATAAAATTCTATTTTTTTCGAATTTAGATTTGTAACTATGATATCTAGTTCTTTGTAACCGTATTTATACTTGCCTAACATTCCTCTTCACCCAAGAGGGGTGAATCTTCAAGAGGGTCTTCCCAAACCAAAAAATATTTATTTATTTATTTTATTTTCCTCCTAAAATCTAGGTGCACCAGGGAAAACTTTAGTGGTGAATCTTTGGCAATTGGCGAATTCTAGGAATCAAGCAAGTCAAAATTGGTGAATTTACCTTACCCAACAGGGTGTCCAAATCACTCAGATTCTATGAACTATCAGTCCAATGCATGTCCATTCGCCAGCGGTTTTTTTTTATGATGCATGTTTAGGCAATAAATTTTCCATAACAGACTATGCATTTCCAATGGATCGATTAATATTTTCACCTGAAATCTTGAGAGCATGTCATAAAACACCTACATATTCGCCAATACTATTAAAACAACATTATATGAGGACCCATTTCTCCAATTAAAATTTACAAATAGTTGCTTGTAAAGACCCATTTTGCCAATTAAAACTTATAAAAAGTTTCTTATGAGGACCTATTTCGCCAATAACATTTAAAAATAATTACATTTGAGGACACATTTCTCCTTGAAAATTACAAAGTATCGTTGTATAAGCATGCAGGATCAGCCAAATTTTTAACATACTATTTAAAAATCTTGTAGAATTCACCAAATATGGATTGATATAAATACAATTGAAACTGTTATTTATTCTTACACATTTTGTTCTATTCTGAGGTTCTACTTCTCGATTCAGAAGTCAGCAAAAGCCGAAAACGTAGACTTAAAAGTGAGTGATCATTTCTTCATACTGTTAATAGTTATTAGCTATAATAATAGGATTTCTTTATCTGTTTTCCATTCTTGCTTCAGTCTTAAACATGATTTTGAGTAGGGAATGGGATCTATATTCTCTGTCAGTCTGTCCTTAAACAAGAAGATAGTGTTTTTCCAACTTTTATTCAAAGTGAGAGATCAATATGTCGAGAAGCAAGGGTAAGACTCCTTAGGGTAATGAAGAGACTGGGAGGCCATCAAAAAGCCCAAAATGTGGAGGTACCATATAGTCTTAATTTGGAATTGGTAAAGCTTCTAATCCATCAGATCAAGGTGGAGCTACATCATCAACTCTTCCACAAAATATTATTGAAGATTGCATTCACAATACCTCATCGCCATAGGAAGGTGAAGGTAAGATTGTCATTCAGTTAAATCAAAATGTATCAAATGAGGATGGCAATACCGCTAAAGATGTTCCAAAGGATACGCTGGTTAGCCAGAATGAGATAATTGACTTGGATGAGGATGATGTTAGTAGCAACAAAGAAAAGACAAATCAAAATTGGGGCGCGAGTGGGAAACAACAAGGAATTTTCAACTTGGTTGGTTGTCGAAGTACCCATTCATTGTACCAGTGGGGGTATCAAATGAAAACGATATTGAAAGGGAAACACAAGCCAAATGTAAGATACAAGATGTTGCGGCTAAAGCTTGACACTATAGAAAAGCATATTGGTAAATTTTATGAAAAATAAATCATAGACAGAAAGGAACAATTAGTCGTATGATGAAAATCAAAAGAAGAATGTATTCATGTTAAGTATGTTGTGGATTATGAAGATCATAACCATAGAATGTCGAAGATTGAAAAATGTCAAGGTACACTTGAGGCTCATTTGGGAAAAGCCATGGTAGCAGCAAATCTGTCAAAACTATTTAGATGAGTGTTGTTTTTCATATTTTGTCCAGGGGGTGTCCTATGACAGACTACTCAGAATATTTTGATTTATTATCTTATTTGAGTGTTCCCCACTTTCCTTTCTCACATTGGTTAGTAAACGCTGGATGGGAATGGCCGAACTATCTTGCTGTAGTGGAAAAGGAAGATTTAAAGGAGAAAGTAAAAGAGTCAAATTTTATTGCATTATATTTAGATGAAGTTACTGTGGTAGACAATACTTCTTGGGTTTGTATGCATTTGTATACTGTAGAACAACATGTTCACCAAGCTCATATTCTTTGTGTTCATAAAATGAAGGACAGTTTAACATCGCAAAATCTATTTGAACTAGTCAATAAATCTTTGAATGAAATTTTTGGTATGGATGAGTTGACAATTGCCAAAAATTTGGTGTGTGTAGGAGCTTATGGAGCTGCAGTGATGCAAGGTCAAAGGAGCGGTCTTTGCACAAAGATACAAACTACTTGTGCACCATACATGCTTGGCATTCACTCTATGGCCCACAAAATGAATTTAGCATTCAAATTGTAAGCAAGTTTCCTATAGTATCAAAAGTTGAAAATCTAGTTTGCGAGATCCACGCATACTTCTACTGAAGTCCCAAATGTTTCCAAGAATTTCAACATTTTGCTGAGGGAATAACACCTGGAAACAAGTTTCTCAAGGATGTCGATACCAGATGGATCTCCTTGCATGGACCAGCGCAATGAGTTCTTTCAGAATATCAATCCTTAATTGCAGTGATGTACGAGCATCACAACATAGTAGACAAAGCTCCTGACCTCTTACATAGGTTAAGCGATATAGAGACACTCTTAACTTTAGATAGTCTTGTCCCCATGCTGGATGAGATGAAAAATCTTGTGAAGAAAGCCAAAGATAGAAGTATGTATATTTATGAATATGCCAATCTAAGTAAACTTACATGCTTGGCCCTCGATCATCTATATCTAGATCTAACACAAGAAGGCATAAATTATTTGATGTGGCAAAAAATTATGGATTTGAATAATATTGATAATTATTTACAGTTTAATGCAAGCGGGCACTTATGTATCTGTGTATGTGGATACGAGATACCAATGTACCATTATAAGATAGCCAGGTGATCTAGTGGAGAAGTAGTTGTTAACGAGGAATATTTTAATGGCATTGTAAACCTCTTAGTGATAATTTGAAGGAAATTGCAAAATCTCTTCCCTCAAATATTCGTGAAAGATTCCCTTAATATGAAATAATTGAAGCCATGGGTATTGTGTATCCTCAATTTTGGGTAAACTGAGATAACCCAAAAAAATTTCATGATCAAGTAGAAATATTGATCGAACAGTTTTCGAAAAAGGGAACATACAATGAGCAGAAAATAGAAGGAATTTTAAATGAAAATAAGCTTAGATCGAAATATAGGAGTTTTGCAACAACTATGAGGGACCAGTATATATCCATGGGCAAGGAGAATGCCTTTGAATCGGGATCAATAAAAAAGGTCTGCACAAGATTAGGTCAGAGTGAAATATTGTGTGGCTCGATATCAGAATATTTAAAACTTGCTTATTTATGTCAAACAATGATATTGGGGACGATGGAGGATGAGAGATTTTTCAGTACATTGGGGTTTTTGAAATCAAAGTTAAGAAACAAACTAGACAAGAATTTGGAAAATTTCTTGAGGATGAAAGGAACTGCGTATAATGTCAAAAAAATTCCTTTTCAAAGGGTACTCGCAATATGGAGGTCCACATGTGAAAGAAGAGGGACCGGGTTGTACAATACAGACACTCCAATTCCAAGCGCTGGTATTGGTGGCACTGGCAGTAGCAGTGGGACTAGGACAAATGGCAATGATATTGAAATTGACACAAATCACACAATGAATGTTGAATTTGAGACATAGGTCAAAGAAAGTGAAGAGAAGACTTAAAATCAAGATGACTCTTTTACTTTATGTCAAGATGATCATTAGTTTGAGGACCTTGACTCCATTTGGGAAATGGAAGAGAATTAGTAGGTTTTAGGTATTTTTTACTGCCCTTCATGAATAAGTTTCCATTGTTCCAAAGTCCAAACTGTAGTTGATGATATTTTATATTGTATTCAATGAATATTGAAATTGTGAATCATTGCACTTCATGATATCTTATTTTATATTGCATTGCATGAATCATATTCCAAACTGTAGTTGATGATATTTTATATTGTATTCAAATAAATTGTGAATCATTAATTCATTGAACTTCATGATATTTTATTTTATATTGCACTTCATGAATCATATGCCAAACTATAGTTGATGATATTTTATATTTTATTCCATCATATTGTATCTTGTTTCCTCTCATATATAAGAGAGATCAAGACCCAAATAGGAGATCATCACATCATTTTTAATTAGACTTTAGATTAGAAAATAGTAGGAAGATAGATAATAGATTGCACCAATTCGCCCATCCATCTCATATCATAAAGTATTTTTATAATGCATATCATTTGAAGATCAATACAATGGAGAAGATTACACATAATTACTAATTTTCTTTCAAGTGTTTAACTATTGTGGATTCATATGCTTCAAGAATAGGGGTTGTGGCCATGGGGTTTTAGATTTATTTATGGATATGATCAAGTAGTAATGTGGGCCATGGTGGAGCTCTAAATTTTTTCCATAATTTTGCTCATTCCTAGTTTCATTAGTGTTTGGCATCACTGGCTTGCTTTGGGGTTTAGGATTTTGGTCTTGAAAAAACCTTTGCCTTTGGGTCCTTTGTTTCATTTTGAGTTGGGCGTTCTAATCTTACATTGACCTGTTGTTCCAAGTTTTCGGTTGCATAAGTCATGGTTGGAGCCTTTTATGTCGTTCATGTTACCGACCCCTTTTACGTAGCCTGTTAGTCCTTTCCACCTTGGGACCTAGTTTTAATCTTCGGTTAAAGTTAATGTTGGGTCGATTAATTTCAATAATATTAGACCTGTGTCTAATATTCCATCCTTTAAGGGTAGTGCCCCATATGCCTAGTCATTCCACTTTCTTATGAATAACAATTATCGCATGTGCAGGTTTGTTGATCGTCAGATGGCTAAGCCGAATCTTGACCGTTCCTCACTGGCCTCACAAGCATTATCGATAATGTCAAAAATATGTTGTGAGGTGTGCAAGATGTTGCCACATGTCGCCTATGGTCGTGGGGCCTAGTCCTTGTTTGCCTTCAATTTTAACAAAGCAGTCAAAATCAATGGTAATGCTTGTCATGTAATGATGAAGATTGATCGTGGTCGTCCCTCGCAAACCTCACACGATTAAAATAATGGCTTTAAGGATGTTGTGAGATGTGTGAGATGGTGATGCGTGGATGCCAGTGTCATGTTACCAACCCCTTTTACTTAGCATGTCAGTCTTTTCCACCTTGGGACCTAGTTTTAATCTTCACTTAAAGTTAATGTTGGGTCAATTAATTTTCATAATATTAGACCTATGTCTAATATTCCATCCTTTAAGGGTTATGCCTCATATGCCTAGTCGGTCCCTTTTCTTATGAATAACAATTATTGCATGTGTAGGTTTTTTGATCGTTAGATGGATAAGCTGAATCTTGATTGTTCCTCGCTGGCCTCGCAAGGATTATCGATGATGTCACAAATATGTTGCGAGGTGTGTGAGATGTTGCCACATGTCACCTATGGTCATGGGGCCTAGTCCTTATTTGCCTACGATTTTAAGGAGCACCTCATTACCATAGGTTGTCTAGAAGGTCATGTTTGGGCAATTTATCTAGGCCAACTTTTCTTCCTATTCTTGTTCCTTCATGTTTGTGCCTTAGTGGCATGTGTGATCAGGTGGTGAGTGGATAAAGGTCATGTTGACCATTGTATAGGTTGGAGGTGTTGGCTACAAGTAAGGTTTAAGACCTTTTAGACCTTGTTAGGTGTTTATTTTCCTAAATTTTGAAAATAAAGCTTGATGGAAGCCACA
Organism: Sequoiadendron giganteum; assembly: GCA_007115665.2. Lineage (NCBI taxonomy): Eukaryota > Viridiplantae > Streptophyta > Pinopsida > Cupressales > Cupressaceae > Sequoiadendron > Sequoiadendron giganteum. Next base: position 132,487,839 of record CM021103.1, on the reverse strand, counting down.
AGTGGCCAAGGAGAGGTTAAGACCGAGCTTAACTACTTTTGTGGCCCTATTTAAGGGTGAAATCAATATGGAATTGAGGTTGGAAGCATTTGCATTGTTTGAAATTTATGAATACAAGAGAAAACAGTGGTAGTTTTGTGTAATTTTCTAGTTTTTACCTTGGAGTAGTGTGTTAATGGAATAATGATGGCACTCTAGTGTGAGTAGGATGTAGAGTACTTTTTGGTTAAGCATTCTATGGTAGCAATTTAGATTCTTATTTCAGTTTCTAGTATTGTTTGTAGATAGTTTTTTTCTTTCATTTGTTGATCTAATGGGCTGTTTGAAGAAAATGGAGGGTTAGATCACATTCCCATTGTAAATTTTGTACGACCCCTTTGGGAATTGTGACTAGACTCCATGTTTGTACATACTATAGCGTTAGGATTCCTTGACAGTTTGGTAAGCACCATGGAAGTCTTCTTCTAGGCGAGCCAGGAAGTGTTCGGCTAGGGAAGACAAGAAGTGCATAGCACTTGATTTGCAGGGGTGTCCATTTCCTGTCAAATCACAGTGTGGAGAGGACAGGTATGAACCCTACCATGGAAAAGCATGGAGGAGGAAGCTCCACCAATCCATCTGGTGAGAGGAAAACTTGACAATTTTTTGTATGGTCAGGGAAAGGGCTTCAAAAGGCCTAATTTTGCCAAATTAAGGATTGAGCATGTGTACGGACAGTTGAGGGTTAAGACCTCTAAAAACTTTGAGTAGTGGACATAAGAAAAAGGAATCCCAAGGAAAGATTGGGGGTTACTTGGAAGAATTTGGGGAAAAATCTGTTCTCTCAGAGAAAGAGGCCTAATTGGGGCTCATAGGGCTAGTAGCCTTAAAACCCTAAATGAGGGTTTCGGTGGAAGCGATTGGCAAATGGAGATGGGTGGAGCCTCAAGAACCATAGTGGGATGGATTGAAACTATTAGAAACACCTCCACACCCCTGCAAATCTAAGTTCTAGTTTTGGAAAATGTTAGCCTTTAGGGTGGATTAAGGGCTAAGGGAAGAGTTGCAAGACTTGCACCAGGGTTGACTTAGTAAGAAGAGTTGTGTTGGTAGTTGGGTTGGCAAGGAGAACCAAGGGAACCTAAACAAGAAAAAAAGGTCATATTGGTTAAGGTGGTGGAGTGAGACACCATGGAGGTCTTCCAAGAAAGACCTAGAGTAGGAATCAGTGATTGATTCCTCCAACCTCCCTATCAGGTTAGCTGATAAACAATGTGCAAATCGAGATGTTGAGGTTCCATACACAGGTTGGAAATTATTTTCTAATTGGTTTGGGAACCAAAATTTGGGTGTTCCTTTGTCTAATCCTTAGAGGTTATACCTTGGCAAGCTGGTGGTACCGAATGCGTATCTCAAAGTTTACTTGTTGAAGGATGTTGCAGCAAGATATGATCTTGTGACCAAAATTTTTAGGACATACGATGGTGTGGAAATGGTTAGAATAACCAAGGAGGAGATTGCATAATTTTTTGATCTGCATGAATGGAATAAGAATATGGTTCCTATTGATACTCAAGCCTTCAGAGAAGAATATAGAAATACCAAGGGTTTGTTTAGGACCTCTCTGTTGACTCTTCATCTAGCCACCACAGGAGTGGGAAAGAATAAAAATAAGATAGTGATTCACAAGAATGAGCCAGAACCTTTTCCCATAAATTACTTTTACAATTACTTTAGGAAGATAGTTTGTTCCTTGTGTCAGGTTCTGGTAATTATTATAAATACTACCTTGTCTACTGACCTCATGTACATGGTTTTGCATCTCCAACATCCAAATTTCAATGTGATATATGATTTTGCAACCTATCTGGCTGATAAAATGCATGAGAATTTGGTATCTTTGAAAGAGGGAAAAACACTGGTTGGTTTTAGATGGTATTCTTTATTGATGCACATGTTTCTGTATAAGGGAGAAAGAATTTTTGGGCAAAATATGGAATTGAAAAAGAAAGAGGATGATATTGATATTCCTTTCCAATACTAGATCAAAATTATAGATAGGGATGATCGTGAATTTGATTATGTTGTGTTTCATAATATTTTTGGGTTCAAATTGAGAAGATCCTTGGTTTATAATCCACCCAGAATTCCAAAGGAAATTCATGATTTCTTAAGGCCAATGGAGAGGAGGCCTGGATTGAATTTGACACATAATTGGGGAGATATCATCTCTTACTACAACACAACCATCTTTAGGGTATATGGCACTAATGTCAACCTGTATGCTTTTCCAAGGTATGTGCCTCTAAGAATTGGATTCTTAAAAATCATGAGACAATTGAGAGGTGCCCAAATGGTACACTTGCTAGTAGAACAGAAGAAGGGATATTTATTCCTTGAGTATACAAATTTTGCTAACTTTTTCATGGTAAAAGGAGGATGGACAGATTTGTGGACATTTCTTAAGACTTATGGGTTGCACACTGTATGCCCTAGGAACCATGATCCCAAGGGTTTCATTTATCAAATGAAGGAAAAGAATAGGACTGGGATTTTTATTCACAACTTCTTTTTCCCTGAGGATATCATTAGAAACATCCATGATTTGCAAGTGCAAGAGGAAAGGAAAGAAAAGTATATTGCTTTTACTAAAATGATGAACAAGAAGAAGGAAAATAACCCTGATTATGATCCCATTCTGAATATCAAAGGTGACTTGAATAGAGCCACATATGTTGTGGACAATTTTGATAGCATGGTGGGAGTTTTGAAATTTGAACAGATGGTGGAAGACAAAGGAAAGTCATAGGTTGTTGAGGAATATCCTAAAATAGGATTGGAGGAAAGGCTTGCTTATCAGCCTCCACCAAAGATTAGAGTATATAAAAGGAAGAAGGAAACTGTAACTGAGAAAAAAACTAGGCCCCCTCCTGTTACCTCAAAAATGTCTAGAATAATGTCTCATGAGCAACCAGTGCCCTCACCATCAGGAAAATTTCCTGTCGTTTTCGTTGATTTGGACTCTCCCCTGAGAGCCCCTTCTCCAACACAACCACCATCTCCCAAAAGATAGAGGATTGAAAAGGAAAAAGTGGTGGATCATCCTGAATCAGATGATGAAGAGATTATGGTGACCCATGATGATATGTAGTCGGGACTACCATCTTTTCCACAAGGTGTTGCATCAAGTTTTGGAGCAGTCGTTGTAAGGCTTGGGAAAGATGAAATAAGAGGGATAACTACTAGTGACGACTTGAGGATAGTGGCCTACAGAGAGTTCAGAAGGGATGATTATTTTGTTACAACAAATGCATTTATAGATTTTGCATGGAGATTGTAGGCTCCATTGTATGCTGAGAAGGTATCTCAAGAAAGGATTTTTCACCCAAAGCTCCCAGAAAAGGTTATTCAATCCAATGTTGTGTAGGAAATGAGAAAAACCTTCAAGGAGATGACACCAGAGCAAGGAAGGGCATTGGTACAAAAGAGTGGAGTTTTATTACTCCTCGAATGGGATATTTTTTATGTCATGGTGTTTGATACAATAAGAAGGGCCAATAGGCCACTTCTTGCAACTGAGGAAGAAGCCACATTGGCACTCAAGGGCTCAGCCTTTAGTGAGGAATGGGATGCCTTGGTAATTTGGTCATTGTCTACTGGATCCAGATAACTAATAGTGGCAAATCCGGCTGATTTCAGTGGTCACTTAATTGTGAGAAGAGTTGTTGATACTCCAGCATTGGAGGCAGTAGATATGGCAGTGAATTTTGCCAAGTTCACCAGGGAAATAGTTGAAGATTTGACCAAGGACAGAGATACTTTGAGGGGCCAATATAATGAACTTATTAATCATTATAATAAGAGTCAACAAAGGGTTTCAAGTTAGAAACTGAGCTAGCATTACTGAAGCAGAAAATGGAGAAATGGAAATCTCAAGGATAGGCTAGCTCTAGCCATAAGGTTTCTACCCCACCAAGGGAGCAACCTCAACCTCCCTCACAAGAACAATCCTTAGAAATCATTCCATAGAATATGGGACAGAATCCCATTGCAATAGATGAGGCAAGTACTTCAAGAGGAGGGATTTCAAGGGAGAAACTAATCCACCAGGTTGAGGAGTACAAGGAATTGCTACAATAGGGCCAAGGATCTATGTTAAAGATAAATTCGGTAATTTTAGATGTTGTATTGAGACACTTGAATAGAAAGGTTCAAGGAAAATTGAATAGTGTCCATGCAAACTATGCTTTGATGTTGCAAGAAATTAGGTTGTTCCCAAGAGATAAAGAATTGGCCACCCCATTTTTGGATAAGTGGATTCCTAGAGCTGAGCAATTGAAGTTCATGGTGGTAGGACCAAAGAACCAGAAGGATAAGTATCCCAAGGTTATGCCAACTTATAAATTTGTTAATGAGATTATGGAGCAAAATTTCCAAGGATATGTGGCTCCTATTGAAATGAAGATCAAAGAATTAAAGGCCAAGTATGATGAAGCAAACTTAACACCATTACCAGATATCCAACATAACTATGATGAGGTGAAACCTTTGTAGGTTTGAAAGGACCAAATGAATGACATCATGTCAACCTAGATAAATGAAATATGCAAGAATGCCAATATTGGTGTGTTAAATGATATACTTGAGAAACTATCCTTTGTTATTAGTTTCTTAGAAGATTTTGATAAGGATTCTACTTCAGTGATGGTAAAGTATGCACCATATAGAGAAAAGATAGAGGAGTTTATCAATTTCAAGTGGCCATCTGAAGCAGAATTTGAATTGTGGAGAAGTTTCTTCACTAAAGAATTTGGGATATGAGCACCAAGTTGGAGAGTATGACTTGGTCATGTATAGTACAGGTATGGCCTTATAAGTTATAGTTGAATAAACACATCTCCCATCTTGAAGTGCAAACTGTTGACATGGATCACTGCTAAGGTGGATAAATTTTTGCAACGGTTAAATATATTTTTCCTTTTAACGATTTGCCTTTTGGAAGGCAGGTTTCTCTTCTACAAGCATGTTTGTGTCGAATATGACAATATTTTGAGTCTATTTTCTCACCAATTGTGATACCTGTTATGAATTATTAATGAAATATTTTTCAAAGACTAGTTTTGTTGATTTTCATTGTTCTTTACTATGAATTATACTATAATTGTAGCTTTGGTCCAAAGGATCAATTAAATGCTTTAGTTATTGTGTAAGTTCATGCAGGTTAAAATTTCATCACCTTATAGTTCGTATTTTAATTGTGTTAAAAGTAAAACTTGAACATGTACTTAGTGATTCATCACTCAACTCAATGCTTAATAACATTTTAACAATAGTATTAGTAGGATATATGATAATGAACATCAACAATCATTTAATCATTAATGTGTATCTCATATTTGAAACCACATAATTTTTCTTCAAATGATAAAATAAATAATATAGATAATTGAACATCATCACATTACTGAAGACTGAATTTGAGCTTTTTTATTGATTTTCCCATGAAGGAGCATATATAGGCATTGGCAATGCAAAATCTTGCTAATTCCCAAAGACAAGTTTGCCAAGAGCTGAGTTGGAACTTGGAAACTCATATTATCAAAGATTAAAAATTAAAAATCAAGAAACTGTATCACCTTTTCTAGAAACTTCCATTCTTCAAGTGGTGGAATTTCCATTTGTTCTAACTGATGTTGTTTGACTTGAAGTTTTGTTAACATTTCATGATTGTAATTGGAAGTGGAACCTGTCTTGAATCCTTCAATCAATTTTGCATTCAAGATTATCAATGTTCTGATGGAATCCAAATAGTTCACCACATTTGATTTTGGGTTCTAAGGAAACTGGTCCAAATCAATCTTCCTTGCACCCTCCATCTTCTTTCTAAAATCATCCTTTCCAATGAATCGGTCATTTGTGTCAAAATCCTCTAGAAAACCAAGCCTTGTGAAGTTCCTTACCTTTTCATCCACCACCTTCATCCTGTCTACAACCAAATGCAGATATTCCTTTGTTCCACACATTCTTGAACACTTTTCAATGATATATGACAACTTCATTGAGGTATCAATCCGATTAGTAATCCCTTTTGATTTCAGATCATTGTCACTGGCTTTGTAGAGTATTTGTAGAACTTGATTTGGAGATTTCTCTAATTCCAACACATTTTTGTTGTCCACTAAATATTTGTTGAGCTTCTTATAATGTTGTTTGATAGAATCAATCCATTGAAACATGTCACAAAAATGATCAAACCTCTGCATTATTTCATCCCAGAGCTTTTATTTCATATGCCTCATTGTATCTCTACAAAATGTAGATAACTTATTTTGACAAGAGTTAATTTCTTATTTTGCTTCCATCAACTCTGTCTCCAATCTTTCATTTGTTTTTCTCTATTTCTCCAAATTTTGTTCCCACTGTGCATTTCCATTCACATTGCTTAGTCTTAATTTTTCTGAAGTGGATTTTTCCTCATCATATTTCTTGTTTATCTCATCTAGCCTTCAATTTAGGTCATTAACTTCTCTCTCATTTGGTTTATCCTCTTTTCTTGTTGATGTAGAGGCAAATTTTTTTATTCTTTTTTCTAATTCATTGCTCTTGTTATCTATTGCTTTCTTCTTTGCTTTCTCATTTGCTAGGTCTGCTTGTAACTTTTCTATTTAGTTCTACAACCTTTTCTTCTCTCTATCTTTCTTTAGCAATGATGTGTACACCAATTCATTTTTATTCTTTGATACATTAATTTTGTCAACATTTTTTAGGCCAAAAAAATCCAATTGAAAATTGGTCACCTGGTATTCAGATCGATCCATCTGATTTGTTCGTTTATTTTGAACTATGGGAACAACAATTGTGTACTCCATGATTTTTTTATTTTTGTCAAATGTGGGTAATACCATGGTTGTTGCAAGCTTTGAAGTTATAGCAGGCGCACTCTCCATCAATTGCTTCTTTTATTTTTTATGCAAGTCTGATTTATTTTTAAACTCTTCAATGAAATCATAACCTAGGGATGCAAGAACAATGGAATGCTTGAATGGAGAAGGAATAAAAGTACTTCCAGTTGCTAATGATGTCACAACCACACTAACTGGTGGTGGGGGAGTGCCTGGAAATAGCTCCTTTGTGGTGGATCCACTAATAGTGTGACTTGGACTTGTCAAAATCCTTTGCCTCTATTGTTTGCCTTGATCACCTGGTGTTTTTGTGGTATCTTGTATTGTTTTCCTCTTGTGTGTAATTTTTTGTTGTAGCACATGTTGACCACTAATAGTACTACTACTCATGCCATCGCCACCAATGATAGTGCCAGTTGCACTAAGCTCTCCACCATGGGCATGTCCTAGTTGTGATTGTATCTGACCATGAGGATGAGGATTAGAAGTTGTAAAAATTTGACTTGTATGCCCTTGGTCTAATTTTACACCTCCAAGCCCAAGGCTAGATTTATCAACTAGTTTTCTATTCTCAACATTTGTTACTATCCAAGGGCCTTGTCTTTGGGACCCTAAAGGACCACTTGCATAACCCATTTTTTCAACTATGGCTACTCCTAAAGTATATGCTTCTTTTGTGGCCTCACTTAAACGAGGTTTGTAATTGACATGCCTTTGTTCTTATTCTTCCCTATCATTAGATTCATCATCACTTTCTTTGTTTCCATCTTCATCGAGATGCTCTATATTCCACAATTTTCTAAACTCTTTATCTTCTTCGTTTTCTCCATACTCTGCAAGAGCTCTTGGATCACCTAGCTCCTTCCTCATAGACCAAAAGGTAGAAATTTTTTACTATGACCAATTTTTATCTATAACCTCCTTCTCTAGAGAACCTAGAATTTTTACAACCTAGAATTTTTACTCTACTAGATGGTTTATCACTTTTTTCATAAAAATTGTTGTATATCCTGATTGTCTTTCAGTGCAATACCATAATTTTTGCTGACAATTGTTCAAAATAAATACCATTCTCAGCAACACTTTTCTCCATTGCTATTTTGACCTCATCCCAAGAATCCTTGTTTCTCAAGTTTTCAAGAAAAGGTTTACTTTGATGTTGAATTCTACTTGCAACATTCCTATTGGCCACAATCATTGATTTAATGATGTCGCATGGATCATACTACCAGTGACATATAGCATCAAAATCAAAATCAAAATCATAAGATTATGTGCCACACTAAATGATTTTCTCTCTAATGTGAACCCTCCACATGAAAAAGGTAAAGAAGGAAATACGGTCTTCTTTTGCTAACTGAGAAAGTGTAGTTCATCAGCACTCTCCATCTGCCTTACATAGTCCAATACAAAAACCATTTCTATCACATGTATTGGAAGTTTGTATGGTTGTACTCTCGATCCATAAAATCTTAGCACAGTATATTCTCCCATTAATTAGCAATCAGCCAATTGTATTTCTTTTCCTAGTTAAATACAATTTCTACATGACATAAGCAATCTAGGCATTGGAGTATTTGTAATTGCTTGATGCAATGGAGCCAAAAATAGTCTACAAAATGACTTTAGTTCCTTCAAGAATCACGCATCCTTATCTCAGTGGTCCATTCATATAGTGGAGCCATTTTCTTTTCCCCGGCATTACTATAGGGCTGAAGTGAAGCTTGTTGGTCTGAAACATTCCTCTAAATTTGAATAGAAAAAGATAGCACAAGTAGGTTGTGAACCTAAATGTCTTGGTGGAAGCTACTTTAATCATTAAAAATTGTTTATGCATGGATTCTACAATGTGCTAAATAAAATTATATTTGACATGTTGAACACCATAATGGATATTAAATACCATTTTAAGGAGGCTTGCACCCCTTCCAAACTGCTATCCAGACCGTGAAAAAATGTTAGCATGGAAATAGTATCCTGAACCCATAGTTTAAAATAATCCAAATCATAAGGAGGCTTATAACCACCTTTAAATTTGTTTCTATCATGAACTATTTTATTTAAGAAAGCATTTTTCTCCCTTTCTTCCATTGCTTCATAATCACTAGCAAGCTTTTCTAGGTCAATGTGGATGTCTCCAAATTCTTCAGCTGTAAACCCCAACACTTTTCCAAGTTCTTCTGCATTAATGGATAACAATACTTCTATGCTATCTTTATTAATAATTTCTCTTTTTTTATCATCATAATTTTGGGCACAGACCATGATAAATTCTAGGCAAGGGAAAACCTCATGTAACATCATGTGCCCTAATCTAGTTACCCACGGTGCACTGATACTATTAACTTGTGTTTGCTTTGCAACCTTATTCTGAGATGAAAATATAACTTCTGAGGTACGCCTACCAAACATTTCAGGATCATAAATATTATGATACCCATTAGTGAAACTTGGGGATTTAAGAAATTTTGCATAACGCATTTTTTTATCGGACCTTACTCTAGTGGTACTAGTGGTAGACATGCTTATAAAATGTGAAGCTGTGAAATTTGAATTCCCTAATACCTATTCGTCCTCCTTATTTTTTCTTAATTCTTAAGTCTCTAAACCCAAACTTCAAAGTTTGAGAAAATAATATTTTAAGAAATGTCAAACGATGAAATGTAGTCACAGGAATTATTTCACTTACCTAGATTTTGAGTCTTGACTCTTGAAAAGATTAATGCTGACAGTCGTGGAAAAGTGGAATGGATTTGTTGGAAGTGAAACTATGGAATCCAAAATAGGGTGGTGCACTACAATGAGCAATTTGAAGAGTGAAGACTAAAATATCCCCATGTGTTGACCCTCTCACTTAAAAAGAAAATCACTTAAAACTTAGCAGTACAAAGTGATTTAAATGTTTTTTTTTCTAAAAAATTCGAAATTGGAACATTAAGGTGAATGAAACGTCTTAGGTCTACAAGTTTCAAATTCTTAACCGTTGATCTTTCTAAATCCAACGGTTATAAGGTGATTTTAGAGTTTAAGTTCACAAGCCTATCGCTATGTGCATTTCATTATAGAATGCAATTACAACTATACATCAAATATTCATCCAACGGTTGAAACTAGAGTAATTTATGATATTAGCTTAAAAAAATAAACATGACACATGTGTTTTAAATTTTTTTTAAACTTGTGTGCACTAGGATTTCCATCAAGGCCAAGGGGCTGGTATGTTGACCCTCTCACTTAAAAAAAACACACTTGACACTTAGCAATACAAAGACAAAGTGCTTTAAATGCTTTTTTTCTCAAAAATTTGAAATTGGAATATTAAAGTGAATGAAACATCTTAGGTCTACAAGTTGCATAATGCATATTCTTAACCATTGATCTTTCTAAATCTAACGGTTATAGGGTGATTCCAAAGGTTTAAGTTTGCAAACCTATCGCTCTTTGCATTTCATTCTGGAATACAACTACAACCATACATCAAATGTTCATCGAACGGTTGAAACTTGAGTAACTTATGATATTAACTTAAAACAATAAACATGACACATGAGTTTTAAATTTGTTTTAAACTTTTGTGTGCTAGGATTGACATCAAGGCCAAGGGGCCAGTAACTTAATGTTGCAAAGCACAAAAAAATGAATAATGATATCGAGTTTTGGGGGAGAAGTTCAACGACAAATTAGAAATCAATAACGACAACTTTTAGTGTTTATAAATTTTTTTGTCAATTTGATGGAAAATTAGAAATCAATAATGAATATATTAATAGACATTGAAGTTCTGAACTCAAAAAATAAATCTTTACTATAATTTTAAATGAATAACAAAGAATAACACAACACAACCATTTATTTTATTGCAACTAAATTACAATATCACATTATTACATATCTTTTTAAAGACAAGTAGTTGTAGAGTAGGCAAGCTCTTGTTTTGTATAAATAACTATATGTCAGTGTGTCACTTTACATAGACACAATTTAATAATTTATTCCAACCTGTTGCTCATTACAATGGATTACAAATTGATTCCAATTTCCAAGCTTTTGTTGCTGACAACTTACTACAAATGTAACTCTAAAAATAAATGCATGATTCCAAGCTTCTACTGATGACAACATAATACAAATATGGCTCTGAAAATAAATGTATGATTCCAAGCTTCTGCTGGTGGATTTTCCAACCATGCTGGGGGAAAGGCGGTTCAAATCATTTTGGGGAAGTGGGAGCCATGAAGATACAAAATGTACTTATCCCCTTTCAAAACCAGAGTCATGCAGAAGATGTAATACAAATGTGTCTCTAAAAATAAATGCATAGGGCTTGCCAGGTGAACCATATTGGGGAATAGGGAGCTATGAAGATACAAGAGGAGTAGCAAATCCACTCCCATCTTTTTCACGCAGCTTCCATTCACTGGTATAGCACTTATCTCCATCAGAGCTCCTCATCCTGGTTCAAAACCTGTCTGAGAAGTCAAGTTATCCAGATAAAATTCTTTCCAATTCCACCCATTCTGAACTTGAAAGAAATTCATTTTTTATTGATTACTTTGTAACTACATAACTGCAGGTAGGAGAATTTATTGTATCACCAATAATGCCACATCATCTTCTTCCTAAATCCTTATTAACCCTAGAAAATGAAAACCTTTATGACACTATCCACTATTCACTATCCCTATTTATGGGCCACCAGACACCAGTGCCACTACCAGCCTAGGTATAATGATAATTGTGATTTGTATACAATTAAAATCTTTAATTTGATTGATGTTTGGCTACACACAAACTATAACTCAAGCTGACAAGCTATCAAAATCACCAGTGCCACTCAAACGATATGAAATCATTACAAATCTTGTTTCATTAAAGCTACGAGTTTTCCAAGAAATTGCTTTGGATGTTCATATCACATGTGGCATTATTTGTCACCAATTCTAGCACTAGAAGTATGAAAACCACACTTTCTTCAAAAAGATTGAGAATTTCAATTAAATGAAATGTACAACGTCGAGGCATTGAAAAGACAAAATGAGTGATGAGCGATGAGCCCTGATCTCACCACATTTCTGCATCTAACGGTTGTAGTATTATTCCAGAGGTTTCAATTCGCAAGTCTAGTACTTCAGAGATTTACTTCTGGAATGTAACTACAACCATCCATTGAAAATTCATCGAACGGTCATGGTTAGGTTGATTTGTGCTGAAATCTAGCTACAGATATGGAATATCCTTCACACTATTATAAATTATTTTATAAGCTTGATAATTTAGCCTTGTTTGGCCTATACATCCTTTGTGTAAAATGTTCTTCTTAGGCGGACCCTCTTTTAAAACAAACATTTCATTGACCACTTGAATCTTGGTACGGTCTCCATAAGGTTGCAGGAGATTTTTCTACAAATAGGGGTTGTTATGCTTATTTTTCTCAAATTGGTTTAGCGCTCTCGAGAAACACCAAGGGGCAATGCAGACTCCTTTGTTTTTGAATTCCACAAAGTAGCATAACACTTTTCGGGGTGAAATAACTAAGAAACGACTGAAATGGATAATGGTGTCCAAGCACCCACTGGTGCTCCAAGCGGTGAAGGGTGTTTTGGGCCCAGAATTTTTGCTAGCTACCCACAAGCTTAGGGGGAATTTAGAAATGCCCACCATGTTTCTGGAAATGCTCGTGTACGTGGGTGTCTCGAAAGCTCGAGGGAAGAAGCTATGCCAAATGATTTTTCAACACTCTATGTTGGAAAATATCGATGAGGCATTGGAAAACATCGACGACAATTTCATGACTCCTCTAGCACTGTACTACTACAAGGCTCATGGGAATGAATGCTCGGTACCAAATTTTCCCCTGGTATGCTCGTTGGACCATGCAACTCTCAAAAACCAGTGGGGGGAGATTGACAGGTGTATTGACTTTCATCTACATGCAGCTGACATTCTCAAAGATTGGCTGAAGGTTTGGGTGAAGGCATTCGTGGTGGTTGAAGCTCTCGATGGGGAAAGGTGTTCTTTGGATGAGGAGGATTGGGAGAAGGCCACTGGTGAAGAATGGGTAGCAAATGACACCAGGAGCTAGGAGGAATGAGCAAACCATCTTGTCCATAGTGCCTGCGGTGGTGATTTTCTGGTGATTCTGAATGCAATCAAAGCCAAGAAGGCCAGCAAGGCTGGCTGCAACAATGCATAATCTAGTGTTTGTGTAAGGTCATTTTGGTTTATGATGGTCATTGGTCTGTTAAATTTTTGTAGTCCGTACTCTATAAGTGTCCATGTCAGTTCGTTAAATATTTGGGTTTTTAATGTTTTTTTGAAATGGAATGTACAAACTCTTTTTGATTAATACAGGGTGTTGCCCCATATAGCAACTATTTAACTATTAAGGAAAACATGTGCTTAAGAGGCTCCTTTATAATTTTCTTAATATTTCGCACCAATTTTTATCAATCATTTAGTAACACTAGTTCCTTAATATTTCCTTAATATTTTACACCTTGGTATTGTTCCTTCGATGGTTTTGATTATATTCCTTAATATTATTTTGGTTGTTATAACTAAATGATTTAATAAGTAATAAAATTCCAACCATTGATTTGTGGAAATCTAATGGTTCTAGTGTTATTTCAGAGGTTTCAATTCACAAGCCTAGTGCTTCAAAGATTTACTTCCAGAATGCAACTATGGTTGTCCATCAAAAATCCATCGAACAGTCATAGATCATATTAATTTGCACTAACATTTGGCTTCAGAAATAATAAATTTGATTTGAATGTACAAAAAATATGTCCCAAAATTTGATATTTTCGCCAACCACACTGATTTTTATTGGCATACTTATTTATTTCGCCACTGAAATTTTTTATTAGTTTGAGATTATGTTTAATTTGCTAATGAAAATATTTTTTTTCTTTGAAAAAAGGTTTTATTCGCCAACATTTTTTTTTGTTTTGTTTTGAAAACAGGGTTAATTCACCAATAGAAAAAAAAAATGGTTTGAAAAAACGTTTTAATCACCAATGAAAAATATTTTATTCATTTAAAAAAATTGCAATTTGCCATGATTTTCAACAGACTTCTAGCGATTGTAAAAGATTCGCCAATTGGGATTATTATTTTTTCCCGAAAAAATGAAAAAATTTGCCAATAAAATTAATATTTTTATTGGGAATAATACAAGATTCGCCAGGATTTTACACCTTAACCAAGGGAGGGTTTCTTAAATTTTTCCCTGAGGTGCACCTTCCTAGAGGGGGTCAACCCACTTTAAAAATTAAAATTAATTATTTTGAATTTACGAATCCCCAATTTTGGGGCGGCTCCAAGGGGGGGTCAACCTCATGAATGAAATTACTTAATTTTGCCTTTATTTAATTTTCTTCGGCACTCCTCAATACTTAATTTTATTTGAGGCCACTATAAACATCAAGACACCTTTGATGTCAATGACAACATTTTTACAACAACATGAAACTATTATGTCACAATGCCAATTTATAGAAAATTATGGGAGGGAAAACCACAACGCACTTGGTAACATGAAACAAGAGGCAAAATACAGTTGCAAAAGCCCACACCTATCTTTTAGAAAACCAACAGAAATAATAAATATTTAATTCCCTTCAGGTGGCTTATCACATGGGTGCCTAACCCATAGCCAATTAGGATTGTAACGTCGTAGTGCTCTATGACTCCCCGATTGAATGCAAAAAATCACCAAACACCTCCCATACTTGGGCACCCAGAAAATGACCTTTCACCTTCCATGTGTGGACGTCTAAGGAGGATATTTTTTCCATTATGTTGTGTAACTCCCACTGACATTTAATCGCCTCTTTTAATATAATTACAATATGTCATTATTTAATGTTTTTCTCTCATGTCCTCTAGAACATATTCCAAGGAATGTGGAGAGATATGAATGACATTGGAATACAAGGTTAATCTCGCCTTTTCCTAACACCCTATACCTAAAACCAAAGTTGTAATTGGTGAGTGATAAAGTGCAAACCTTTAATGAACCTTGAATGCTATACATTGAATATTGAACAATTCTAATTAAAAGTTGAACATCAAATGTGAAATCTAACACCTAAACCCCAAATAAATTTATATTAAACCTTTGATACTAAAAATCAAACCTTAAGAATTGAATGATGAATTTTGAACCCTAAAAGACAAATATTAGACATTATATGTTGAATGATGAATCTTAAGTTCTTAATGATAAATGTTAAACCTTTAGCCCTTAACCCTTTATCTTAAACATTGAGCCCTAATCCATAACATACAAATTGTAATTGGTGAGTAAAACTTAAAATATAAATATTAGATGAATCTTGAATACTAAAGATCAAATATTGAAGTAATTATAAATGAAAGTTGAATCTCAAATGTGAACCCTAAAACTTATTCCATAAATGAATTGATAATAAACCCTTAATACTTAACATTGAATCTTAAACATCAAATCATGAATGTTGAATCCTAAATACAAAATATTAGATTTTATATGATGAATGATAAACCTTAAATTCTTAATGATAAATGTTAAAAATTTAGCCTTAAACCCCATATCTTAAACATTGAACCATAAGTAATAAGATCAATGATGGAATTGATGAATAATGATTCTAGGGTTGTGAAGCCTAAGTCTTGAGTCCTAAATTTGGATACTAATCCCTAAATACTTAAGGATGAATGCACAAATTTCAACCAAGAACCAAAAGACCTAAACGTTGAAAGTTAATATTTATGCCTTAAACTCTAAAAATTAATGTTGAACCTTAAACTGTATACTAGTTAAACATTGAACCTTGTAAATAAATAATTGAGCTTGAATGGTAAATAGGAGATAGAGAGGGATGGAAAGAGAAGAAATAGACATAGAGATAGAGGGAGAGGGATTGACATAGAAAGAGATAGAGGGAGATGGATACATGGATAGAGGTAGAGGTAAAAATAGTTATAGGGAGAGAGGGATGGAGATAGACACTGACTATAGGAAGGTGGATGCTTATTTAACACTACTAACTTGCATCAGTAGTAATACATAAATAAAAAAAATGAAAGACATTACCAAAACATAAACTTAAGAAATCCATAATATACCTACCTATTAAAAAATTACGTGTTATTTTACCAATTTAATCTAATAAACTATAAAATGTATCTCTACTATTTATAGTGTAAAATATCTCTTTTTGGTTTATAAATTTTTATTGTGCAATCAACTCCAATATTTAATAAATTTAACATTTTATGCAACAATAAGGTTAGAATAATGTTTTTTTTGTGTGTAAAATTCCTCAAACATACACACATCACAATTCTTCACCAAGTACCTTCTAAGCCATTTATTCTAGTAACAACAACAAACATTGTAGGATACTCAATCTTCTCCATGAATGGCAGTGGTAGTCAATTTCTTTTTAGCCTCTATATAATCACACATGTAATAATATTTTTTTCTACATTATTCTCATCAATAATATTTGCATAAATAGAACCTATACATTAAATTTTGTATGAATAAATTAATTTCACTAAATGATCTAAAATACAATAATGAACTAAATTATTCATTTCAACTAAATAATGAATAGATATAATACTTGGTTGTACTAGATTTGATAAATGGTCAAAGTCAACTAACAATTCCACCTCCTTCAATCGTAGTGCATATGGAAGTCAATATATCTCAATTGGAATTAAAATTCTAAATGAATGTTCATCAACCCACTCTTTGATTCACACTCTTTCCACATAAAATCCATACATGAAGAACAAAAATATGTCATCTTTCCTATATAAATAGTCCATGAATCTGCATTTGAGCTTGTAAATGAGTGGAAATCACTTAATCCTACTATTGTGTAACAATCTTCATATTTTATAATATTAGTTTGTTATACCAATCAAACTTATCACTACCATCATTTAACTCTTTTCATGTTAGGGTATTTTTACACATACTCATACACCATAATGCTTTCAATTTTTAAATTAGCCTTAATGAAATTATCAATATGTTTGTTCGGATTAAGGTGTCTCAACCTTAGTGATTCCCATCTTGAAATGATTAATTTATTTACCCCTAAGTTTCTGATTTAATTTATTAAATGCAAAAATATATGCTTCCAAATTGTTCAAGAATTTTGTGGGACCCAATAGAGAGTTGGCTTTCCTACATGCAAGGTGCAAAGGATGAGAATGTGACACTTGTCACATGGGTGCTCATTTGGGAAGAGAAAAATATTAAAACATATAAAATGTGTGTCATGTTGACATGTGGCATTCAATTTTGCAAGTCAGCATTTGGTGGGACCCGCTTGTGAAGCATATTCCTTCTTCAGAAGAGAGAAAGCATTGGAGAGTGAAACTTGTCACCTAGGCACACATTCTAGCATTTTCCATTGTGAAAAAATCAAGGAGGTGTTCCATGATGTCATGTGGCATTAGTTTGAATTGTTGACTGATGCTTGAAGAGGAAAGTTGCTAAATAGAGACCGAGTTGTCACTGGGAGTGACTAGGAGTCAAAGATGAGTTCAAATTTGATAGTTGACTTGATTTTCTTGTTGAACATCCAAAATAATGAGAGAGGAGGGTGAATTAGTATTCTATAAAACCATAATAAAATCCACTTAAACATTATCACAATTCAGACTGATTCAACAAGAGAGAACATATAAACAAGTCAATGCAACCATACACATGAACACCAAGATTTTTACGTGGAAAATCCAAAATGGGAAAAACCACGGTGAGGGTTAACTCACAATATATTATATCTGGATACAAAGTATTATGGGGCTCAGTTTCAAGACTCAATGTCCTTACAAGGATCACTGCTTGAGTATAAAAGATGGCTAACCACCAAGATACAATTATAGTGGCTCACTACCAAAAGATTGAACTAATAGGATACACATTCAATGTGCAAGGTTCAGTTCCACTGAAGCTCAGAATAAGAAGTACTACCTCACACAACAGTTGCTCAAAAAAATTGTATTGATCACAACTGATAAATCATTTAGGCTATGATCTTCTCCTCCATTTGCATTCACTTCTCCTTCTCACTCTCATGTACATCTCTCTTCTATCTTTCATCTTATATATATACAAGTATATCTTATTCATCAATCAGGTTGGCTTAATTAGATGAAAACAAAATAATCAAAACCTTCTTCGTTAGCACCATATAAGATTTAAACATTTTATCCACATAGTGCATTATACCAAGTCAACTATCATCCATAAAATATAACTAGTCTTCATAATATATTGCATTCACTAAGTCAGCCAAGACTAGAACACAATTCTCCAAACCAACAAATAATCCTCAAATAAAACACCTCCCGGATCTGAGAACGCATTAATTTCCCATCATACTACTAGCAAAGAGACTATCAAAAAAATCACAGCATAAGAATGTTCAACTCAGTAGAATGTGGAGTCTCCCACATAATATGCCACACACAAAAAAATAATAGGATATAGAGTTAAACTCTATCAGAGATAACTTTCTTCTCACAACAAAAAATGTCTCAAGATCCAAGATATAGCTATCTGAATGAGTCAAGAAAACATGTTTAAGAGATTAGAATCATATCAGATCTTGTGATGAGTTTTAGACTCAAATACCAACACACCGATCCATCACAAAAGAGTATTACTAGTAGAGAACAACTTTTGGTAAACCAAGAAAACTTCCCATATAGTTATCACCATGTTGAAATCAATGAAAACGTAGGAAAAACCAACACAACCATCCATACTTCATGCTAATGTTGCAAAGCTTCCAACAATCTCCCCTTTGGAATTGATGGCAACATGCATAAAAAAAACATTTTCTAGTATACTGCAACTGAATACTCTGACTAATCCCCCTATCAAAACTGTTCTTTACAAAAAAAAAAATCCTCTATCTATCCTATCTTTTTATCTCTCCCCCTTTGACATCAATGACAAAGGAAGGGGTCTGGTATATGTGTAAATATACATAAAAATTTAACTAGAAATATATGAACACAACCTTGAATTAACCTCAAGAAGAACCTTTGAGACTCTCTAGGATACCCTTCCATGACGCTTTACCTTCTTCCCTTGAACCTTTTGCACTGACAAGAGTCTTGTAAAATATTTCAAGTTTAGTTAAGGACTCTACACCACTTGTTAAAGTATTGGGACTAAGATCAATCTCTGATAATTTACCAATACAGCCAAGAGCACTAGAAATAGAAGTATGTTTGAGTTTAATCATGTCTCTAAGTGCCACAAACTTCTTGATAACATTTGTCCTTCAATCTTGCAGAGAAAATAATTGTTCTGAAGTTGCAAAATGCAGGACAACCTTTGCTTATCTTTATCTTTTGCTAACTTGTATGTATTTGCCTGAGTGCTCAATCGGGACTCACTCATCCTTATCTCATTTCTCATATCCAGTGTACTTCCAGACCAATCTAGGAAAAAATAAAGTAGTTCTTGTGCCTCTTTTTCACAACCTTGTACACTCTCCATTCCTTCATTACTTGATCGTGTGCATTCACACATTTTCCTTTGATATTTTCCAAATTTCCTTCATCAAACCTAATTCTAGCAAAAATTTCAAGTTTGGAGATGTCGACCTTCAAAGAATTGATAATTCCCTAGAGATTCTCCACAAAAAAAATAGATGAATCAAAATTAGTATCAGGAATAACCTTTTTCAATTCTTCCAAAGCTCTTTGAATATTGATTCTTTCATTCTCATGTTCAAGCTCACTTTCTTCTACACCTTCTTGCTTAACAACATTCTTCCTTTTCTTCTATATTTCAGTCATGCTACCAGTGGTACCTTTTACATCTAGATCCTTAGGGCATTCCAAAATAATGTTAGCATATTTATCAACTTCATCCTCTGGCACTTCATAATCCAATTTAGATATCCAAACTAACCTTGATTCAATTGCTTCCATGTGACAGAAATTTGTAGACACAAGAAAATTTATGCTTCCGGAGTATCTTTCCACAACAATTATTGGAATCCTAAACCTTTTGTCCATCCTCATCTGAAATGCTCCAAAGAATATAGCAAGGGCAGTATCTTGTGCATCCAAACTACCAAGATTTATCATGAAGTTCCTAATTTTATCTAGGCAATAGGCTCTGAATTTGACCATTCTATCCTTCCTATTATCGGTAATTCTCTGAAAAAGTAAAAGAGTAAACAAACAACCAAATTTCCATACCAAAATGTATTATTCTTACTCTTCTTGATCCCCTTTAAATTATTCAAAATATGTATATGAATTAATTCACACAAGTCATATTCCATACCTCTTATTACATTATCAATAGTAGTATGCACCACATCAATAGAAACTATAAGGTCATTGTTAGGGATACAAATTTTGTGACCAATGACCATAGTAGTATAGCTTATTACCAGATCAACAATCGATCTCAAATCAATCTATTTCCCTTTAGAACTCACACCTGTAACCTTAATTATTTCTTTCTCATCCATAGCCTTCAGTTTGGGAACTGGTCTAGAGGAACACAAACTAGTTATATATCTAATAGCTCCTCTGGAAATCAAATGCGCCTCATTTATCCATCAAGATTCATCATGAATTTTTCTGAACACTATTCAAATATACTTCTCAAATTCAAACAAGGGAACTTTCCTCCAAACATCCAATTTTTTCTCAACTATATACTTTGTAGGCATCATGACTCTCTTTCAATTCATTTTCCCAAAGAACGTTCAATTGAACTGACAACATCTCTTCAATCTTACTATAAAAAAATGCATAGATATATTTTCTAGGAAACACTCTTGGAGGGATGTAAGAGAATGCACTAATAGAATCTTCTGACGCATTCCTCAAATATCTCTTCAACCTAACTTTATCCACACAATTTGCAACCTTTGAATTACCCATAGCAATAAAAGTGAAAGATTGTGCAAACAAGTATACCTCTGAAAAATCTCAACAAGAAATATATAGATATCCTGCTTCTAGGGCTCGCTTTGAATCTGTATGTTATCTTCTTCAAACTGTAAAACTCTGAATTTCCTTCTAAACTTCCTTTGCATGCTTCTCCAAAAATACATAAGCCTTTAAAATTATCTAAATTTATTCCTTTCATTCCGAATGATTTTGCAATAAATGCTTCAACTTGCAAGTATATTTCCTCAAAAATTATGTGCACCTCCATTCTTTCAAATTCTACAAACTACATCCTTCACACATGCCACTAAGAAAATACCTTAACCTTGTTACCACATTAAGTATACTTTTATCATGATATGACACAACTACTGATGAGGGGGTTTATTACATTTTTTGATGATTGTTCCCCTTTAGCCACTAATTTTATTTAGAAATTGATGGGAGTATCTACACCGAAGGTCGACATAGATAAGACTGATGATTCCTTTCTCTAGATCCTTTTCATTTCCTTTCTTGCTTATGTCAGATAGATATTTTTCTTTGTTCCACTGTTACTACTAGGGTGTTTCGGATTGCTGCACTTACAACAAACAACATTATCATTTCCATTTTCCCTTTTATCCAAAAAACTAATTTTATATCCATTCTTCTTGCTCTTAGAACATTTGTCGAGGAATGATACATAATCATTCACTTTAATTTTGCAGTCCTTTTCATTATGACCAAATTTCTTGCAAGAACAACAAACACCATTGAAGGTTAAATACCTTTTAGTATCATGTCGTTTGATAGGAATTTTTCTAGAATTACTTCTTTGCTCCTTATTTTGTCTATTTTTGTACCACATCTTCTTACTAGTGGATTGCTTCACTATATAACTTTGACCTTCCTCAAACCCTAAACCACTATTATCCATTTCCGATATTTGAAAGGTAATCAATTCATCAAGCATCACCAAGCTTATCTTAAATTTATCTTCAAAACTTCTTCCCTTTTCCAAATCAGATCTCAAGGTTTCTACTTCTTCTAACTCTATGCATTCATCCATCTTCCTTTCAATTTTAATTTCCTGACATTCTCCAGTTCTTTTCTTCTCAGCCAATTGTTGTAGTGGGCTAGATATGATTTATTCTCCTTCAGTCAATAGATCACATGCTTCCCTACTTTTACTTTGCAGATTTTCAATGTACTCATTTCCTTTTATCAACCTATACTTTAGAACTTCCATTTATTTTGAATATTTGGCAGAGACTACTTCCGAAGGAAATTTTTTCTCATATTCAAATTTTGGGACCTTCCTCGAGTTGTTAGGCTTCTTCCGAGGAACAAAAATCTGATACCAATTGTTCAACATCTAGAATACTGATTCACCCCCCCTCTCAGTATTCCAGATGTTCAACATTTCTCTATGGGTATGCCTTGCATGTGAGGTTACTTGATTTTTGCAAGTTGCATTCCTTGCATGTTGGTGCATGGTGTTGCATGTTGATTTGGTTGCTTTTTAGGTCACTTGGGACTCATACATGTTGTCGGTTTCATTTTTCATGCATACAGAGACTATCTGATATACACATGGAAATCTTCGGCACCCATGTATAAGTGATATAACTGTGTTAATGCCTTAGTGCATTATGAGCTTGATTGTATTGTAATTTTTGAGATACCATTATGCTACCAAATTCACTCTAGAATCTTGTATCACAGTGTAGTAACACATGATTTATCATAGACTCTAGAAGTTATATTATAATTTCTTTTTATTGTAATACCATTGATCTATGCTTTGGTATGTGGGTTTTTTTCTCAAAAGGGTTTTCCCACGTGAATTCTATGTCTTATGGTTTAATACTTAAATCAAAAAAATAACTTAAATGAATGTGCAATCTAAATGAAACTTTAAATCTTAAAATATTTGAAAAAATTTTTTCCTTGACCCTCTTCTAAATATTTGCATTAGAAAGGTTGTTTCCACACTCTACTTTCCTCATAGCTGGTATCAAAGCCTGACCAACTTTGTTGCCCTTGTTGGGTTTAAAGGGTTTTTTGTGTATATCTAGTTTTAGTGAAAGTTTTTGTAGAGAAAACTTTAATAATCTTGTTCCAGGTTTAAGATGAAAAGCACATCTAGAAGGATAGAGATGGATAAGTTTAATGGCAATAATTTTGAGTCGTGGAAACTCAAAATGGAGGATATTCTCGTATATAGAGATCTATGGGCTACAATATCCAGTACAAAACCAAAAAAAACCTCACAAGAGAATCAAAATATAATGGATCAAAAAACCAAGGCTTTGATAAGACTTTGTTTGGTTGATTTTGTTCTCTTGAATGTCCACAAGGAGAAGACTACAACTAGTCTTTGGAAGAAGCTTGGTGATATTTATCAAGATAAATCCTTGGCTAATAATATATTCTTGAAAAATAAGTTGTATTCTTTGAGGATGGAGTTAGGAGGATCCATTGTGGATCACATGAATGCATTTAATATGATTTTTTTCTAATTAGGTTTTGTTGGTGTAGAGATAGAGGACAAAGACCGTTGCATGCTCCTATTGTGGTTTTTGTTGAACTCATGAAATCATCTAGTGATGGCTATTGGAAGCACAACAACCACTTTCAAGATTGATGATGTGGTTGCTTCATTGTTGTATGAAGAAATGCAAATGAAGTTTTTTGAGATGGCCAAGGAGGCACTTTTTGTTCATGGAAGATCAAAGGAGAAAGACACAAAGAAATACAAGAGGTCTAAGTCCAAGAATCTGGGAGATCTAAGTCTCCTAGTAAAAATTCCAAAGCTAAATGCTGGAATAGTGGTAAATTTGGTCATTTCTAGAAATATTACAAGGAGGAGAAGAAAAAGAAAAATAATTCCTTTGATTTTGAATCTAATATATCCTCTGAGGATGATGCAGATTCTTTTGTCACTGCTTTAACAACACATGCATAGGAAGATGTGTGGTTGATTGACTTAGGTGCCTCTTTCCACATGAATTTCCATAGAGGTCAGTTCTCAAAGCATGAAAAATATGATGGTGGGACTTAGCTGTATCTAGGTGATGAATCTCACCTAAAGGTTGTGTTGATGGTGTTTTCTACACAACAACAACTCAGACAGAATATGATATCTTATCTCTCTTGAAAGGTAAATCTCTATGGGAAAAGAGATAACCCCAAGGTCTCTAATGTCAGGTCTTGACAATGCAACAAAACAACTCAGCGATGAATGTGAGAATGTTGGTAATCACAAAGGGACCTTACTACGAGCAAACACTGGACTTTGAATTTATCAGATCTAAACAATAAATTGATACTTTGAAACTTGATTTGAACCCTGACAATAAAGAAACAACAAAAGATAAAGGTTTCAGAGATTAATCTAAGACTACTTCTAACCCTAAGATTGAAAATGCCAAAAGATGAAATGTTCAAAATTGATCGATCTCTCATAAACTACTTTCTGTTTGACCTAGATGAATCTATAATTTCATAGAAATAGTGCAATCTTCTAAGGAATTTAAATATTTTCAAATAAAAAACATTCATTCAGCCAATCCTATTGCAATTGAGATGAAAATATCCTTATAACTGAATTAAGCACAATTTTAAGTCCAGGCTAACTTTGCAAAGCAACTAACAATCAGCTAACTGCAAAAACTATGGACTAGAGATCGTTACAAACATTTCAACCATGAAACCCTAAGCATTCCCAAACAATTTAAACATAAACACATAAGCAACTTGAAATATAGAATAACAAGAACCATGCCAGATGAAATTCCACAAGATAGATACCAAACACAATATCTCTCTTATATTAAATCATCCAAAATAGCAATAACTCCAGTTTTCTATTACAACACTTGCTTGAGAATAAACCCTAAGTCACTATAATATCACTTATCTATTTTATCTCTATATATATCCTTCTATCTGCCTATCTATCTATCTTCAAATGAAGCAACATGCCTGTTTTATAGAGAATCCCTAAGATAGGTTGGCCCAAAAAAGATAATTTGCAATAAAAACATTACTTACAAGAGGTCAGCCTCAAAGATAATCGAACATCATATGAAATGTGCCATTAGCACCAATTTCATCCAAAATGGCCACGATACCAGAAGTTCGGCCCAATACATGTGAATAATGGGAAGCACAAATCTCAATGTAACCCTATATAGCTACTCCCCATCCTTGTATTTAGCTCGACCTTCTTCACCATGTATGGCCAACAAAACTCTATCTAGCTCAGCAATAGGTGGCACAGACAAAACCCTAATCCTTCTCTCAAGAGACTTGATATCATATCTTGCCTGCGTAACTACACCATCCCAATCAACCCTATTCGTCAAGTATCTGTCAATGATTGAAATATAAGTTGTAGCATCATCTATTTGATGCTTAGTGATAGGTCCTTTACTGATTGGAGAGTACACATCCCTCCACCTTTTTCTAAGTTGCTCCAAGTTAAGATGTTTCGGAGCAAACTTCTTCCTTCCAGTCATGACCTCAAAGAATGAGATACATTTATTATAGATACTGGTCAAAGTATCCTCAATCTACCACGCCTATTTCTGGATCTTTTTCAAGGCCTTCTGCCTCATTTGCAGGAATTCAAACCATTCCCAAGGTTCGGAAACCCTTGGAAAAGGAAGAATCCCACACTTTACCAATTTATCTTTGGTGAACCCCACAATTGTTGTGGGCTTCTGCAGTAGAAGGTTAGTATCCACATCATTTTGAGCCAATACAGCCTTCAACCAATCCACTGATCTCATTCCATCTCCTCTAGTTGACAAAATGTTTTTAATAGCATCATCTCCTTTGGTTTGGACACTCCGCAACCAAGCAACTGCAGGATGTGTAATGCCTTTCATCTTTTCAAGCTCAAAGATTGTCTCCTGAGGCAAGAAACCTACAATAGAGGAGGAAGAACTAATAGCTTTCAAGGGTTTCATCAACTCTTGCAACTACTTCTTCAATTTATGATTATCCCTCTCTAGCTCATGCCTAATTTGCACAGCCTTCTTCAACCTTCCCATAATCACAACATTGGATCCTTCATATTCTTCAATATCCTGCTCAATAGAAGCATGCCCCAAGTCAATAGTTTGCATATGATAATCCTAGGCAGTCACATTGTCTCTATCTTTATTTGGAACAGGGGTAGCAATGTGAGCCACCCTGTTGTTGTCCCATCTCTTTCAATCTGAGACACAACCCTAGCTTTCTTCTTAGTTTTTTCCTTTTCCACATTAGCCATAAGGACATCCCAATTAGGAGGAGCATCCTTCACTATCACCATTTTGCTCCTCAACTCTTTCTCTAACCACCTTGGAATAGTAGACCCAACAAGCACTATATTTTGCCCATCTTGCTCTTGTTCCTGTTGATTGTGAGTTGCATCCTTTTCAACACTTGGAATTTTAGGAATGTCCATGATTGGATTATCCTTCTCTTGTACCTATTCCTCCACCACAACCTATGTTGGTGAAGGGACCTTCACTAGTATCTCCTCCTCCTTTTGAGGAGACTTTTTCAATTGCTCCCTCATAGGTGAATCTGCATGTGCCACCAAGGGGGACTGTACTACCTTGTCAATTTATGCCTCTGCATTATAGAGGTCTCCCTCATGAAACTCTCCCTCACCCAAATCATTAGGATCTTCATCTTTATTTGGTTCCTCCTGTGTGCTACTAGCATCCTGAGGAATGGAGACACTCACTTGTTCAACAACAGTAATACTCACCAAAACATCCTCCTTTATTGCAGTATCCCTTGGGGAATGAGTCCTTGACATCCTCATGTATACTTTTATTTTTTCCCCTGAGCTTTCCACTTCTACCACTGGTGGCTCAACCTCCTTATCATCCTTGGGAACTTCCTCCTACTTTTGCGATAGCTTTGTAATCCTTCTCCTCTTTATCAATGGAGGAGCAGCTTCCACCTCTTCTTCTTCTTCCTTGTTCTATTCAACTTCTTTCCTCGAGGCATGTCTCCTCTTCTTAGCAATAGGCTTCCTCTGTTTACTTACCTCTGCATCCTTCTCAGCTTGAACCTCCCTTACCTTTATTTTGAAAGAAAAATCCACCTTTCCTTTGCCCTTAGGATCTCGTTAAAGTGACTCCTCAGAAGCAGAGTGAGACTCCAAGTCACCCATCAAGTCATAGGTGCGCAGGACACCTTCACCTTCCAATTCTAGCATCTTGTGCTTCAACCACATCTTGGTGTACTTGATCATCGAGGTCATGATTTGATCTAAGTCAGTCTTTTCTTCCTCTAACTAGTCAATATCCCCAACTGGCCTATCTTTTGCTGCTTCATAGACATGACCTTGGATTACATTTCCATCCTCTTCCACCTGGTTAGGGATGGCCTTCACATTGTAGATCCTTACCAAATCCATTGGAAATATAGACAACTTCTTCTTTCTTACCTCAAACTCATCAACAAGGTTAACCCAGTAATCTTCAATATGAGCCTTATGGTTATATTCCCTACTGGCCTTCTTTTGTGCTTCAATAGTGATATCAATTCTCACTCTCTTGGAATAGAAAGAGAGACCAAAATTACTCATCTCCTCCTCAGAAGCATGAGCAGATTGAATAGAAGGACAAACCTCTCCCATTCCTATCTTTAAGGGAAAGTCATTCCCAAAACCTGTTTTGTGCATTTCTCCCTTCACAACATTGTCAAAGTCACAAATTTGTCTAGTGACTTCCAACAATATGATATGATCAGTAGGGTACCTAGGTAGTATGTAGGGAGCCCTTTGACAACCATCAATTCTAATGTATGAGAAAGTTGGGAACTGGATAAACCATGCCCCATATCTCCTTATTAATTCTTTAGCCTTATCAGAAATTCTCATATGCTCTACACCTTGGAGCAATCTGGTGATGTACATTGTGAAAGCATCATTGGATCTCCTATAGCTTCCTCCAGTTAGATGCAACTATGGATATACTTCATATATAGCATCCTGCCCAAAGGTACCCCTAGTGCTTAACCCGTTATATGGATGAAGTCTTGCCAATGAATACACTAGGTAGGAAGTCATAGTGAAAATCTTTGTTTGTGAGACATTGCACAAATGCTCATGAATCAATGCACTAATTACACCCACCCACTGGTAGTCTATTCCTTGCTCCATCCAAAAAATTATATTGAACATTCAGGTCTTGAACACACCTACACTCTTTAGTCCTACCAATCTTCTGAGAAGAGTGATGACATTGTAGTACTCTCTCTTGAATTTGAATTGGAATAGTTGCTTAGGTAACTTGGAGAAATGGGATTTAGGTTTCTCCAGCCAAGAGTTAATCACCTGCTAAGACTTAACTAAATTCTCTCCATAATATTTCCTAGCACCATTTATGTCAAAGGCCACCACATGGGACCTATCAGGCATGTCAAAGGTTGAAGCAATAAATACAGGACAAAAGCCAGCCAAGATACTTCCCTAGGGACCAATTATCCTTTGTGTCCCTCTATCATAGTTCCTTGCACACTCAAGCACCAAACCTGCCACATGAGCCAATCCAGAATCCACAATTCTTCTAGCCAACAAAGGAGGGATCGGTGCTAACATCTCAGCCTTAAACTCCTCATAGTCCCACATACCTACATTAGTATATGTGATTCCTACCAAATTGAGGTTAACTTGCTCTTAGGAATCTGGCTCTTTATGTCCAATTTTACTTTCTCTACATTTGAGATGGCAAAAGTCTCTGCACCTGGATCTGTTGCCTTCCCCTTGCCTCAACTAGCAACATCTTGTCATGATCCTGCCTACAAACACATAAAGATGACCACAATCAGATCCAAAAGAAACAACAAGTGTAGGAAATCAGTATCTCAAAGTTCGTGATTTAACCCCCCTTGCAAATTCCACCTTGGTGAGGATTTTTGAGAAAATCCAGACCAGGTGGACTCCAGCAAACCAAGCATGCTAACTCCCATAATTTCATTTTAATCTATCAATTAACAAAGGAATATCTCAAGGGATATTTAGCATAAGTTCATTTAATCTATTAGATATTCCATCAATAAACCAATCCATCACAACCATCAAATTCAACACTTTCCTAGAAAACTTGGAAGAATCCACCAAAGATAGATTTTGGTGAAAACAGCAACAGTTACAACTAACCTGGGAAAATGGAGGACACACGGAACATCCGAGAAAATCCAGAGGGAATGGATTTTAGCGAGAACCAAATATATCATCACTAAAGCACGAAATCAGCAAAACGAACCAACCATGGACACCGGGAAAATTCGGAGGAAGCGGATTTTGACGAGACAAACGAAATTCGAGAAAAAGTGGTAAAAAAGGAAAGAATAGGATAAGCCGAGGAAATCCAGGGGAAGCAAAATTTCGTGAGAACTTTGAAAACTTGAACCCATCCATATCTCCCTTACTTTCACCAAAATGATTCAAACAACTTTGGATCTAAGACCTGTACTCTGACAACAACTTAACCCAGACCTCCAATGTATCAAACACAAATTTAGAACACTCCTCACAACAATTTGAGGAGGATTGGAAATTCCCTAGGTTAGGAACCCTAAAATCTCTGCCATAAAAACATAGAGAACTGGGCATGACTTGCTCACACACCAAAATGAAGAATTTTAAGACCAATGCAAGCAAACGCCCAAAAGACACAACACCACACCAAGAATAAACACAAATGACCAACCAATCAGACTAGTACAACAACGAAAACCCCCAAAATATCCAATGACCACGCGCATACCCAAGGAAATCAGGAAACCACGAAGGACCAGAAAGCAAATGAAGCAAAGCAATTCAAAATCAACAGAGTTAAAGGAGCATTTCCACATATCATGAGAGCGAAAGGACTGGAACTAGTGATGCCAATAGATAACCATTGAACATAAGCAGGATACAATCCATGCACACGAAACAAAAATGCACAGTCAAAACGGCTTCAAAAATCACTATCCAGCAAGACACCAAAAGCTCCAAGACTCAAGCTCAAATGATAAGCCAATGAACAAACTCAAATGATCAATTACTTCCCAAAATCCAATATATCAAAGGCCCCAAACATCCACACAAATGCCATTAATGTGGTTGATAAAATAGCCATGACCACAAAAACCCGGGGATTCAACAAGGTAACGGACTTCGGGGAAATCCAGACCATACGAATTTTCTCAAAAATAGGGTCAAAAGGTAGTAACCTCTAGACATTGAAAGAAAACCGGGAGAATCTGGCCCAGGCGGATTTTCTTGAAAGCAGTGAAAACTCTGGAATGCAAGCAAAACCCAAGGTGTTCAGTAGAATTTAAAAGTGTGCCACTTCAATTGGCAAGATGTGCATCAAAGCATGAGCCCAAGCAAGCGAAAACCCTTGAAAAAGAAGGGCCAAAACACCAAAAGTGAAAAAAGAGGGTCCCCACTTTCAGTGGGGCATGTGTGCAAAAATTGCACAACAAATGGCGACTCCGTTGGGGAAATGGTCTAGAGCATTTCAAGAATAAACTCAAATCAAGAACCCAGAATCTCTGGTTTCAATCCTCTTATCAAGACTCCTATGAACAAATTTTCAGAAACCATGAGCAAGAAGACTTTTTCTTATACCAGGGTGCAAGTGTGTGTATTATGCATTTATTCATATCTTGTAAGTACAATGGGAACTAGAGCAAATCTGACCAATCTACATAAAGTTTAAACTTCAAAAGCAACCTAGATAGAGTCTCGCTGCCAGTCAAGCATCCATAGCCCCAATGAGGTTATCGTTGTGACCTTCCTAAGCATAGCTCTACTATCAGTCAGGTGTCTATAGCCTTGGTAGAGATACTAGGATACTCCTGATAAGGTGAAGCTTATTCAAATTTTCAAAAATTTCCCTTTTTTTCTGTTTTATAGAACTTTCTTCTTCACCTTTGCAAGTAACAAAACTCACGCTCAGGGATGAGGAACACAGTGGCACTGAAGCAGAATATAAGATTTTTCACTTGGCCAAATCACTCAAAGACCCAATGCAACTCCAAAATCTTTAATTTCAGTGTGAAAATGTGGGACCCAAATATGTTCCAATAGTGTATCTAAAACAAGTGATTCTAATTCCAAGTACAAGGGACATCAAACAAAAGAATTCCACCACTTGACTCTGAAAACTATTTAGAGTTTATGAAAGAATTTTCTAGAACAATCCCAAGAAAATAGCTAGTTGTATAGATGCAACAGCCCAAAGGAAATAAGGAACCCAAAGAAAAAACCAAAAAATGAAAAGCAGAACAAACCAAAGCAAACCTAAACTACTAAAGCAAAACCAGCAAAGCAAAGCAGAAAGAAAAACAAAGAAGAAAGCAAAACAAAGCAGAAAACAAACCTACTCTAACTATGTACAAAATGAACTGCAAGTAGTTCAAGATTGAAAATAATGCTTCAGATACTGCTAATTAACAGGCAGTAGGATATCCTCACCAGTGAGGGTTTTCAAGTGAAAAGCATTATCTCTCAGAATTTCTGAAATCGGGTAAGGGCCAAGCCAAAGTTTATCAAATTTACCATGCTCTCCCTTACGGTCATGGGTTTTATCCCAGTGGAGAACTAAGTCAGAAATTCTAAAGGCCTTCACCTTAGCTCTTCTATCAAACCATTTTTTCACTACACCCTTATGCTTAGCAAAGTTCTCTAGGGCTTCATCTCTTTTCTCTTCTAGGTGTAGTAATTTAGCCAAACGGGCTTCATGTTTATCTTCTTCATTGTAATACTCGTTGATAAATTGTAAGGTAGGGATTTTCAACTGGGTAGGAAACACAGTTTCTAAACCATACACTAGGTGATAAGGAGAGGTTCTTATAGATGCCTTCTATCTAGTGCAGTCAACCCAAAGAGCAAATCGGAGCTGGGTGTGCCAATCCTTAGGATTTTGTTCTAGCAACTTATGGATAATTGTCAGTAGGTTCTTATTGGAAGACTCAGCTAGACCATTACCTTGAGGGTAATAATTGGATGAAAATTCAATAACAATCCCATGATCAAATTCCCAATTAAAAAATTTCAACGATGCAAATGCAAGACCATTATCACAAACCAAAGATAGCGGACAACCAAAATGATTGATAATTCCAGATTCAAAAAAATTGATTACCACATCTAAAGTATAGTGTTTACAAGCTAGAGCCTTTGTCCATCTAGTAAAATAATTAGTTATGGTAAGAATATACATGTGGCCTGTAGAAGATGGAGGATTAATTGGACCTATGAAGTCCATACCCCACTGAGCAAACGGTTTTACCTCTATGACGGGTTGGAGTGGAAGAGCCGCATTCTTTTCCTTACTTGTTGTAGTCTGACATATGTGACAAGTTCTCACATTTTGGTGTGCATCTTTGAACAAAGTAGGCTAGTAATAGCCTTCCCTCAAGATTTGGTTTGTAGTGGATGATGTAGAACCATGGCCTATGCCATATTTCTCATGAAATTCAATCATTACTCTGGTAGGTTCCTCTTTCCCCAAACATCTTAAGTATACACTCTCATGATTTCTTTTATAAAAGATAGTTCCTTTCATCATAAAAATTCCACTCTTCAGGTGCAAGTCCCGCCTTTGAATTGTATTTAGGTGATCATGACACTACTGATTCAACAAATAGAAAATGATTTCATCATACCAATCTCCCAGAGATACCTTTTGAAGGTAATAATGTTGAACTGTGAGATCAGGCCCGGTCTTAGCCATTGTCTTTGTAAGTCCTTGCCCTCTTACTAATTTTATGGGTTGGATTTCCATATCATATTCCTGTAACATAGTCACCCACTTGGCCCTTCATTCACCCAACTCATTCTGCATCAACAACAATTTTACTGCAGGATCAGGCACTATGCAAAAAATTTATTCTTCAAGATATAGTGCCTAAACTTCTTCACTGCTCTGACCAAAGCATAGGCTTGTTTTTCTACATTGTGATATCTTAATTCACATATTTTAAGGGAATACTCATGGAGGCTATAGTATTTTCATCACCTTGATCAGACTTTTGAGTTAACATTGTGGCACAGGAGT
This sequence comes from Sequoiadendron giganteum, assembly GCA_007115665.2. Taxonomy (NCBI): domain Eukaryota; kingdom Viridiplantae; phylum Streptophyta; class Pinopsida; order Cupressales; family Cupressaceae; genus Sequoiadendron; species Sequoiadendron giganteum. Next base: position 132,454,976 of record CM021103.1, on the reverse strand, counting down.
CATCAGAAGTGAATGAATATATGTAAAAAGGTTTAGTGTAATCTGGACTCACCAATACAGGAGCCTCGGCAATAGCCTTCTTGATCTCCACAAACACTTCCTTAGCTTTTGCATGCCATTCTATCTTTGTTTCTTCTTTCAATATATCATTCAATGGCTTGAATATCACTGCAAATCCAATGATAAATTTCCTAACAAAGTTAATCTTACCAAACAATGACTTCATCTCTTTTCTACTTGTAGGAGGCTAAATCTTCAAGATAGCCTGTATTCTCTCAGGATCAATAGCAATACCCTGTTATGAGATGATAGGTCCTAATAACTTTCCTTCCATGACTCGAAAAATGCACTTACTTGGATTGAGTGAAATGCCAAACTCTCTACATATTTGAAACACCTTGCATAAATTTGTTATGTGATATCCTCGTTTCTTGGAAAAAACAATCAAATCATCCATATAAATAATGATGCACTTACCAATTATATCCTTAAAAGCAATGTCCATAGCTCTTTGGAATGTAGCTCCAACATTGATCAAACTGAATGGCATCCTCCTATAAGAAAAAGTTCCCCACTTCGTGGTAAAGGCAGTCTTGTGCCTATCCTCATACTGCACCATAACTTGGTTGTATCCAGAATATGTCTAAAAAGGACATCATTTGAGATCCATTACTGATCTCAAGCACCTCATCCAGTGAAGGAACTAGATAATTATCTTTTTCTGATGCTCTATTCAGGTTCCTAAAATATACACATAGTCTAATTTCTCCATTATTTTTCCTTAGTGGAACCAAATTCGCAACCCAAGTAGAGTGTCTTACTAGAAATATAATGCATGTTGAAAGCAACTTCTGCACCTCCTTCTAAATAATGGGTTCTAACAAAGCATTGATCAGCCTCTGTCTCTGCCTAAATGGTTTGACATTTGATTTCAAAGGGATGGTGTGTGTAATGATTGAAGTATCATATGTTTTCAAATCTTCATAACTCCACGCTATTACATCATGATATGTATGTAAGGCATCAATAATCCCCTTTCTTTCTTCTAGAGTACATACCTTGCCAATAAAAACATTCTTTGTGTCACCAAGCATCCCCATATCATATGTTTCACATTGGCTGCTGAGAGACTCTCTTTTAGCTTGTTGTCCTTGATCTCTTATCTTGTCCAAATCAAAAATTCATTCAAGTTGCACCATACCTCTTGGAATGGTATTAGTCTTCAGATTAATGATTCCTCCAAAGTCAATTTTTTCTTCCTGAGGCTCTATCTCATCAATAACTTGGGAATAAAACATATCATAGCTTGTAATGAATTCCAGAATATGCTTATCATCTTCAAATACCTGGAAATAGTAATGTTTTCAGGTACTAAAGGCATTGGAGTGAGCTCAACTGTAAATTTCTTCAATACTGAAAGTGACGAAGGCTGCAAGGTGCTAGCAGCTTGTGCTAGAGAATCGGCAACCTGATTTTTGTTTCGAGGGATCAACTAGATATTAAAAGAATTGAACTCCTCAATGAGATCCCACACTTTATGCCTATAATTGGTCATTCTTCTATCATGGTATGAATATTATTTTCTTATTTGTTTGATTACTAATTCTGAATCTCTTAAAACTTGTAATATCTTAACTTTCTTCCTTGATACAATTAATAAGCCATGGACTGGAGCTTCATACTCAGCAACATTATTAGTACATTGGAACTAGAGTCTGTGAGCAGCAAAATAATCCTTACCTTTAGGACTGATCAATTCGAATCTTTCTCCAACACCTTGTTTGGATTTAGATTCATCGAATCTTAGTGTCCAATAGCCATCAAGTTCCTTTGGCTTCAATTTAACTTGCTCTTCACTGAGGATAGGAGGCTCTTCAGGAAGCATCGAGCTCTTACCTTTATCATTGTTTAATTCTTCCTATACATTAAGTCCAGTAGGTGGAACTAGATTAATGCACCTCTGTATCTGTCGGACAACAGTCTAACACAATTCACATTCCAGTTCAGAATGAGGGGAATCATGGACTCTGCACCAATTGGGAAGCAATAATTCTTCAAATTTCATGCTTCCTTTTAGTTGCATCTGATCTTCCATACACTTTTGGATAAAATCCTAAAATTTATCCAACAAACTGAGTTTCCTATCTTCCTGATCACTTATTTCATCCTCCTATTCAATCAGTGTTCCAGGACTGCTACTCTTTGGAATGTTCTCATCTAAATAATCCTGCAGCATGAAAACCTCTTCATCTTCTGAAACTGATGCAGCCAACACATAGTTCCCCATGCTAACCTCAGACACTAATACTTCATTTGAGGTATTTTGGTATTCAGTGATCACATACTTCATTTGGGGTTCTCTTTCAATTCTGATCTGGTCTGGGACTCCTTTCCATGGTAACCACATATAAGAATGGTTTGTAGATGTATATCCATTTAGTGCCTTAGTGAAATCTCTTCCTAAGATCAAACCATAAGTATGAGGAATGTCAGCAACCTAGATATTGATCACTTGCTATACCCTAGGGTCCGATGCAAGCTGTGTAGGGATCATGTTCAATTCTCCAACTACACTTACCTTTGTTTTGTCCAATTGAGTAACCTTCTTTTGAGAGGCTATAGGGGTAATACCTAATGCTTTGCAAACAATAAAAGGAATGACATTCGTAGAGGCTCCTGAATCCAGAAGACAATTATGCAGATTCTTTCCAAAAATACAAACAGATATTAGGAAAGGAGGGGTTTCCATCTTGCCTTGAAACAAATTCAAATGAGTGTCAGCTTGTGCAACTTGGCCTTTATCCTTATCTCTCCTTTTGTCTATAGGTGGGACCTGACTTCTAGGTGTTTGGGAGTTGGAAAACCTAGTAACAACCTCATTGGTGGCTACCCCTTGTGGTGTTATATTTGAACTAAATGATCCCAAAACTGCATTCCTAATGGCAGGAACTCTTAATAATTCAAAGGCAGAAAGACTTACCTTTAATTTCTTGAATTCCTCAGTCACATATTCACCCAATTGCTCCACATTCAGGTCAGCATGGGTTTCCTTGTAGTCATTGACTTGCTTATCTTTGGATATTTCAACATTTTTCCCCTTCGACAGGTACTATGTTGGCACATGAGGATAAGGTGGATTATTACTAGCTTGTGGGTCTGGTGGAGTATTGAAATTGTTAGGAGGGATAGAAGTAGTGAAAGGACCTCCAGCCTATGGACCCCTGTTAGGCCTATTTCTTAAATCATATTTCTTTATTGGTTGTTGAAACATTTGAACTTCTTCAATACTTACTTCTGCCTCATCTAAAGGGCCATTATCATTCTCATTTTCCTCATTAAACAACTGAGAAATATCATCTTCATTTAACACCTACTCTGCTTCATCCTCTATAATAGATACTTCTTCTGATTCATTTTCCTCACCTTTAGGGAATGGGTCATGATTAAGTACTAGCACTAGAGAATCATAGGGATTTGAAGGCATAATTTCCTGGCCAGTGGAATTGTTCTCCACTTCATACTGAAATATAGAAGTTGCAGTTTGAAATTCAGCACAGTATAACTCAGAGTGTTGGCTTGTCTTATGGAGTCTTCACTAGCTAGACAAAGTTGCTTCTGCCAAGTATACACCATTCGAAGGCTTCTCTTCAGTAGAAGGCTGATCCAAGGGAGTAGAAATCCCTCCATTGTTAGGGCTAGTATTTCATGACCTATTCTGCCTAGGTGGTTGTCCTCTATCAAATCCTTGTCCACCTTTTTGATTTCTATCAAAATTTTGACTAGAGCCTTGTCTTCTATTGAAATTCTGACCAGAACCTTACCCTCTATCGAAATTTTTGACCAAAACCTTGCCCTTTTTCATAATTTTGATTTTTGTCAAAGTACTAACCTCTTTCAAAGTTCTTGTTCTCCCTGCCATAGTTAGATTGTATATTCTTCTGAGTAGCCTAAAGCTGGCTATTCTGATTTCTCAAATAAGTTACCTCTGTATTCAACCTTTTCACTTGCTCAGATAATTTTTCCAACCTCTCCTTATCCATACTGTAAGGTGGTGTTGGATTACCTCCAAAAAGATATCCGAGTATGTTTCCAGAACCAACAGCCTGATTCAAGACTTCTGAATTCTGCAAGTATGTAGGGAAACCAACTTGTTGCTGATGTAAGGGTTGATTGGCCCTTTGCTGAGGATAAGAAGCCATAGGTTGAGCTTGATTTAAAGGTGGACCTGGATGAGGAACCAGAGGCAATGATGGTATAGAGTTCATGATTGGATCATGACTGGTCAAAGCTTGGTTAAGGGCTTGAATTTGTCCAGGGTGAGTAGCAGGTCCTAAGGATGGCAAAGGTCCTAATAAGTGTTGCCTCAAATCTGTGCTGACTTTTACGGCCTCTGTATATGCAGTCAATAAATTATTCAGAGGATTAACACTTTGTTTAAGGAAGGTGGTTGTAAAGCTATCGAGGGCTTCAAGGTAAACTTCCAGAGCAGTATTTTCATTTCCAGCATAAGGTGCCTGGAGTCTAGTATATGCCTGATGGAACCTATCATTGAATGATCCTATGGGCTCATTAATCTCTCTTTTCACTCAAGTAAATTGCAAGTACAACTCATTAGCACTAATGAGAATCTTGAACTTTTGCAGAAATACAGTTTCTAACTCACTCCAATTATGGATGGAAGCGGCAGGTAAGTGATTGTACCAATAGAAGGCCTCTTCTACTGGAAAATAAAGAAAAATCCTACATGCAACATCTTCATGGTTAATTCCTCTCTCTCAGACAAGTCTATAAAATCCTAATATGCTCTTTTGTTGTCTTGTTGGGGTCATGAGTATGAAACTTAGAGAAAAAATGCTCAGGATTCTTGGGCATGACATTGTAATTATTAAATATCAATGGAGACGGATTATTAGCAAGAAAAGCCATTGGTGGAGGTGGGGGTGGCAATGGCTGATTTATGAGTGGTTGTGGATGTGGAATAGGAATACCCTCAGAGTCATATGAAGATGAAGATGATGGAGATGATGGGAGTGGGTGAGTGGATGATGATTCTTCCCCTCCTTTGGTCCTTCTTGACCTAGTAGGGGCTTGTAACTCTTGAAATTATTCTCCTCTCGGAGTAGATCTAGTTCTTCTTCTAAGCCTCTCAGAAGAGATGGCATTTAAGAAACGCTCCAGTTTGCTTGTTCAAAGGCCCTTCTTCTAGTGCCAATCTGTTGATGGTGTTTTCTCCACAGCAAAAACTCAGACATAATATGATATCCTATCTCTCTTGAAAGGTAAATCTCTAAGGGAAAAGAGATAACCCCAAGGTCTCTAATGCCAGGTCTTGACAATGCAACAAAACAACTCAGTGATGAATGTGAGAATGTTGGTAATCACAAAGGGACCTTACTACAAGCAAACAGTGGACTTTGAATTTATCAGATCTAAACAATAAATTGATACTTTGAAACTTGATCTGAACCCTCACAATAAAGAAACAACAAAAGATATAGGTTTCAGAGATAATTCTAAGACTACTTCTAACCCTACGATTGAAAATTCCAAAATATGAAATATTCAAAATGGACCGATCTCTCATAAACTACTTTCTGCATGACCCAGATGAATCTGCAATTTCATAGAAATAGTGCAATCTTCTAAGGTATTTAAAGATTTTCAAATCATAGACATTCATTCAGCCAATCCTATTACAATTGAGATGAACAAATCCTTATAACTGAACTAAGCACAACTTTAAGTCCAAGCTAACTTTGCAAAGCAGCTAACAATTAGCTAATTGTAAAAACTATAGACTAGAGATCGTTGCAAACATTTCAAACATGAAACCCTAAGCATTCCCAAACAATTTAACCATAAACATATAAGCAACTTGAAATATAGAATAACAAGAACCATGCCAGATGAAATTCCACAAGATAGATACCAAACACAATATCTCTCTTATATTAAATCATCCAAAATAACAACAACTCTAGTTTTCTGTTACAACACTTGCTTGAGAATAAACCCTAAGTCTCTCTAATATCACTTATCTATTTTCTCTCTATATATGTCCTTCTGTATGCCTATCTATCTATCTTCAAATGAGGCAACATGCCTATTTTATAGAGAATCCCTAAGATAGGTCGGCCCAAAAAAGATAATTTGCAATAAAAACATTACCTACAAGAGGTTGACCTCAAAGATAATCGAACATCATATGAAATGTGCCATTAGCACCAATTTCATCCAAAATGGCCAAGATACCAGAAGTTCGGCCCAATACATGTGAATAATGGGAAGCACAAATCTCAATGTAACCCTATATAGCTACTCCCCATCCTTGTCTTTAGCTCGATCTTCTTCACCATGAATGGCCAAAAAAACTCTATCCAGCTCAGCAACAGGTGGCACAGACAAAACCCTAATCCTTCTCTCAAGAGACTTGATATCATCTCTTACGTGCCTAACTGCACCATCCCAATCAGCCCTATTGGTCAAGTATCTTTCAATGACTGAAATATAAGTTGTAGCATCATCTAGTTGATGCTCAGTGACTGGTCCTTTACTGATTGGAGAATACACATCTCTCCACCATTTTCTAAGTTGCTCCAAGTTAAGATGTTTCAGAGCAAACTTCTTCCTTCCAGTCATGACCTCAAAGAATGAGATACATTTATTATAGATATTGGTCAAAGTATCCTCAATCTGCCGCACCTGTTTCTGGATCTTTTTCAAGGCCTTTTGCCTCATTTGTAGGATTTCAAACCATTTCCAAGGTTCAGAAACCCTTGGAAAAGGAAGAATCCCACACTTTACCAATTTATCTTCAGTGAACCCCATGTTTGTTGTGGCCTTCTATAGTAGGAGGTTAGTAGCCACATCATTTTGAGCCAATACAGCCTTCAACCAATCCACCGATCTCATTGCATCTCCTCTAGTTGACAAACTGTTTTTAATAGCATCATCTCCTTTGCTTTGGACACTCTGTAACCAAGCAACTACAGCATGTGTAATTCCTTTCATCTTTTCAAGCTCAGAGATTGTCTCTTGAGGCAAGAAACCTACAACAGAGGAGGAAGAACTAATAGCTTTCAAGGGTTTCATCAACTCTTGCAACTACTTCTTCAATTTCTCATTTTCCCTCTCTAGCTCATGCCTAATTTGCACAACCTTCTTCAACCTTCCCACAATCACAGCACTGGATCCTTCATATTCTTCAATATCCTACTCGATAGAAGCATGCCCCAAGTCAACAGTTTGCATATGATAATCCTAGGCAGTCACATTGTCTCTATCTTTATTTGGAATAGGGGTAGCAATGTGAGCCACCCTGTTGTCTATCCCATCTCTTTCAATCCGAGACACAAACCTAGATTTCTTCTTAGTTTTTTCCTTTTCCACATTAGCCATAAGGACATCCCAATTAGGAGGAGCATCCTTCACTATCACCATTTTTCTCCTCAACTCTTTCTCTAACCACCTTGGAATAGTAGACCCAACAAGCACTGTATTTTTCCCATCTTGCTCCTGTTCCTGTTGATTGTTAGTTGCATCCTTTTCAACACTTGGAATTTTATGAATGTCCATGATGGGATTATCCTTCTCTTGTACCTGTTCCTCCACCACAACCTATGTTGGTGAAGGGACCTTCACTAGTATCTCCTCCTCCTTTTGAGGAGACTTTTTCATTTGCTCCCTCACAGGTGAATTTGCATGTGCCACCAAGGGGGACTGTATTACCTTGTCAATTTATGCCTCTACATTATAGAGGTCTCCCTCATGAAACTCTCCCTTGCCCAAATCTTTAGGATCTTCATACTTATTTGGTCCCTCTTGTGTGCAACCAGCATCCTGAGGAATGGAGACACTCAGTTGTTCAACAATAGGAATACTCACCGAAACATCCTCCTTTATTGCAGTATCCCTTGGGGAAGGAGTCCTTGACCTCCTCATGTATACTTTTATTTTTTCCCCTGAGCTTTCCACTTCTACCACTGGTGGCTCAACCTCCTTATCAGCCTTGGGAACTTCCTCCTACTTTTGCGATAGCTTTGTAATCCTTCTTCTCTTTATCAATGGAGGAGCAGCTTCTTTTCTTCCTTTTTCTTTTCAACTTCTTTCCTCGAGGCATGTCTCCTCTTCTTAGCAACAGGATTCCTCTATTTACTTACCTCTGCAACCTTCTTAGCTTGAACCTCCCTTACCTTTATTTTGAAAGGAAAATCCACCTTTTCTTTGCCCTTAGGATCTGGTTCAAGTGACTCCTTGGAAGCAGATTGAGAATCCAAGTCTCCCATCATGTCATAGCTGCACGAGACACCTTCACCTTCTTATTCTAGCATCTTTTGCTTCAACCAAATCTTGGTGTACTTGATCACCGAGGTCATGATTTGATCTAAGTTGGTCTTTTCTTCCTCTAACTAGTCAACATCCCCAACTGGCCTATCTTTCACTGCTTCATAGACATGAACTTGGATTACATTTCCATCCTCTTCCACCTGGTTAGGGATGGCCTTCACATTGTAGAGCCTTACCAAATCCACAAGAAATCTAGATAACTTCTTTCTTACCTCAAACTCATCAACAAGGTTAACCCAGTAATCTTCAATATGAGCCTTATGGTTATATTCCCTATTGGCCTTCTTTTGTGCTTCAACAGTGATATCAATTCTTGCTCTCTTGGAATAGAAAGAGAGACCAAAAGTACTCATCTCCTCCTCAAAAGCATGAGAAGATTGAATAGAAGGACAAACCTCTCCCATTCCTATCTTTAAGGGAAAGTCATTCCCAAAACCTGTTTTGTGCATTTCTCCCTTCACAACATTATCAAAGTCACCAATTTGTCTAGTGACTTCCAACAATATGATATGATCAGTAGGGTACATAGGGATTTTGTAGGGAGCCCTTTGACAACCATCAATTCTGATGTACGAGAAAGTTGGGAACTGGATAAACCATACCCCATATCTCCTTATTAATTATTTAGCCTTATCAAAAATTCTCATATGCTCTGCACTTTGGAGCAATCTGGTGATGTACATTGTGAAAGAATCATTGGATCTCCTATAGCTTCCTCCAATTAGGTGCAACTATGGATATACTTCATATATAGCATCCTGCCCAAAGGTACCCCTAGTGCTTAACCCCTTATATGGATGAAGTCTTGCTTATGAATACACTAGGTAGGAGATCATAATGAAAGTCTTTGTTTTTAAGACATTGCACAACTGCTCATGAATCACTGCACTAATGACACCCGCCCACTGGTAGTCTATTCCCTACTCCATCCAAGCAATTATATTGAACATCTAGGTCTCGAACACACTTGCACTCTTTAGTCCTACCAATCTTCTGAGAAGAGTGATGATATTGTAGTACTCTCTCTTGAACTTGAGCCGGAATAGTTTCTTAGGCAACTTGGAGAAGTGGGATTTAGGTTTCTCTAGCCAAGTGTTAATCACCTGCTAAGACTTAACTACATTCTCTTCATAATATTTCCTGACACCATTCATGTCAAAGGCCACCACATGGGACCTATCAGGCATGTCAAAGGTTGAAGCAATAGATACACGAAAAAAGCTAGCCAAGATCCTTCCCTGGGGACCAATTATCCTTTGTGTCCCTCTATCATAGTTCTTGGCACACTCAAGCACCAACTCATAACACTACACTGTGGAACAGAAACCTGCCACATGAGCCAATCTGGAATCCACAATTCTTCTAGCCAACAAAGGAGGGCTTGGTGCTGGCATCTCAGCCTTAAACTCCTTGTAGTCCCACATACCTGCATTGGTATCTATGATTCTTGACAAAATTGAGGCTCTTTATGTGTAATTTTACTTTCTCTGCATCTGAGATAGCAGAAGTCTCTGCACCTGGATCTGTTGCCTTCCCCTTGCCTCAACTAGCAACATCCTATCCTGATCCTTCCTTCAAACACATAAAGATGACAACAATCATATCCAAAAGAAACAATAAGTGTAGGAAATTAGTATCTCAAAGTTCAAGATTTAACCCCCTTGCGGATTCCACCTTGGTGATGATTTTTGGGAAAATCTGGACTAGGCGGACTCCAGTGAACCAAGCATCCTAACTCCCATAATATCATTTTAATCCATCAATTAACAAAGGAATATCCCAAGATATATTTAGCATAATTTCATTTAATCTATCAGATATGCCATCAATAAACCAATCCATCACAACCATCAAATTCAACACTTTCCCAGAAAACCCGAAAGAATCCGCCAGAGATGGATTTTGGCGAAAACAACAATAATTACAACTAACCTGAGAAAATGGAAGAGACACGGAACATCCGAGAAAATCCGGAGGGAACGTATTTTAGCGAGAACCAAATATATCATCACTAAAGCACAAAATCGGCAAAATGAACCAACCGTGGACACCGGGAAAATTCGAAGGAAGCAGATTTTGGTGGGACAAACGAAATGCAGGAAAAAGTGGTAAAAAAGGAAAGAACAAGATAAGCCAGGTAAATCCAAGGGAAGCAGAATTTCACGAGAATGTTGAAAACCTAAACCCGTCCACATCACCCTTACTTTCACCAAAATGATTCAAATAACTCTGGATCTAAGGCCTGTACTTTGACAACAACTTAACCCAAACCTCCAACGGATCAAACACGAATTTAGAACACTCCTCACAACAATTTGAGGAGGATTGGCCATGCCCTAGGTTAGGAACCCTAAAATGTTCACCATGAAAACATAGAGATCCAGTCATGACTTGCTCACACACCAAAATGAAGAATTTTAAGACCAATGCAAGAAAATGCCCAAAAGACACAACACCAGACCAAGAATAAACACCAATGACCAACCAAGCAAACTGGTACAGCAACGAAAACCCCCAAAATATCTAGTGATGATGCACATACCCAAGGAAATCAGGAAACCACAAAGGACCAGAAAGCAAATGAAGCAAAGCAATTCAAAATCAACAGAGTTAAAGGAGCATTTCCACATACCATGAGAGCGAAAAGGCTGGAACTGGTGATGCCAATAGATAACCGTTGAACGCAAGCAAGATACAATCCACACACATGAAACTCAAATGCACAATCAAAATGGCTTCGAAAATCACAATCCAGCAAGACACCAAAAGCTCCACGACTCAAGCTCAAATGATAAGAAAATGAACAAAATCACATGAACAAACTAAAATGATCAATTACTTCCCAAAATCCAATATATCAAAGCCTCCAAACATCCGCACAAATGCCATTAATGTGGTCGACAAGACAGCCACAACCACAAAAACCCGAGGATTCGACAAGGTAACGTACTTCGGGGAATTTCAGACCATACAAATTTTCTCGAAAATAGGGTCAAAAGGCAGTAACCTCCGGACATCGAAAGAAAACTGGAAGAATCCAGCCCAAGTGCATTTTCTCAAAAGCAGTGAAAACTACAGAATGCAATGAGAACCCAAGGTGTTCAGTAAAATTCAAAAGTGTGCCACTTCAATTGGAAAGATGGACATCAAAACACGAGCCCAAGCAAGTGAAAACCCCTGAAAAAGAAGGGCCAAACACCAAAAGAGAAAAAAGAGGGTTCCCACTTTTAGTGGGGCGTGTGTGCAAAATCTGCACAACAGGTTGTTGCTCATGGAAGAGTCAAAATTAGATTCCATAATGGTAGAGTGAATGGGATTGATGGTGTCCTGCATATCCCTAGTTTAGCATGAAACTTATGTTCAGTAAGTAAGCTGAGTGATGTGGGTGTGTAGGTTGTTTTCTTGAGTGCTCGATGAAAGATAACTAGAGGTTCTATGGTGCTTTCTAAGGGTATTTAGATTGGAACCTTCTATAAGTTGGATTGATGCACAGTTTAGTGCAATAGTACTTGTATAATGTTGAAGAAAAGGTTTTTGGATTCTTTATTCTCACATCAGATTGAGTAGAGAAGAAGACTACAGTGTCTACATCTGATGGTTGTGGGTACCTAAGGGTGCCGATGCTTAGCAAATACAACTTCCAATTGAGAAGACAATGTTGTGGCACCAAAGGCTTGGCCAAATTGGTGAGAAGGGTCTTAATGCCCTAAAAATTTAAGCCTTGTTGAAGGATTTTATGATTGTAATCTTGATTTTGATTTTTGAGAACATTGTATATATGGAAAATAACATTGTGTTTCTTTTTATTCCAGTTCTCATAAATATTTTGGGGTTTTGAATTATGTGTATTCTAATGTGTTTGGTCCTATCAATGTTCCTTCATTGTCTAGAATTGAGTACCTTATCTCATTCATAGATGACTATCCTAGAGGGACATTTGTGTACTTCCTCACAAGTAAATCTAAAGTTTTGAATCAGTTCAAGAAATTCAAATCCTTGGTTGAAAACCAGACTAGTAGGAAAATCAATTGTTTGAGGACGGATAACATTGATGAATTTTGTTCTACTAAATTTGATAGGTTTTGTAAGGACCATGGGATTGAGAGACACAAGTCAACTCCATACACCCCACAAAATAATAGAGTTACGAAGAGGATGAATTAAACACTAATGGAGAGGGCTAGGAGTATGTTGAGTGGTGTGGGCCTTGAACAAAATTTTTGGGTTGAATTGTAGCCGTTGCATGCTATTTGATTACAAAATCTCCTACTTTGATGCTTATTGAAAAGGCATGCTTCGAGGCATGGTCTGGTAAGAAGCCCTCAATGAGATATCTTCGATTCTTTGGCTATGAGGAATATGTTCATTTTCCTAGTGTGAAAATATTTTTTGGAGAAAAAGGAAATGAAATGTATCTTCATCGGCTATGGTGTTGGTGTGAAGGGCTATAAGCTTTGGGATTCAATTGCAGAGAAATTTATCTATAGGAGAAGTGTGATCTTTTGTGAGCTAAAACCTTCCACTTGTGATCTACAACTAGAGAAGGAGGAGAAGTAGGAGGTAGTTTAAATTCCACCTACTCCTCAGAGAGATGAGCTATGTACTCCTAGTGGACTTCATGATGAGGGGAGCTCAAGAAGATCTGAAAGATCTAAAGAAGAGCAAGAACCTCAACCTTAGCAGTTGAGGAGGTCTAGGTGTGAAAGGTGATAATTATATAGATTTGTGTATTCTAGGTTGGATTCCAATTGCATATTTGCTTTGATTTCTAATTATTGGAATAAACCGTGGTTTCAAATTATTCTTGAAATGGGTTTGACTTAATCTTTAGATATGGTTTCCTTAGTTCATCCTAAAGTGTCAATCTGGGAATACAGGCTTTTTAAACCATGTTGTGGCAATACGCCGAAGAGATACAATTAATAAACCAAGGGTTGATGGATGCAAACTAATGTAATCTACATTTGAACAAAATTATGATTTGCAGACTTCCTGTCACAAGTGTGATAGGAACCCGTGAAGAAATAGTTTTGCAACAGAAAACAGATTACTGGCACACAACAGAACAGAAGTGAAAATCTCTGTAGCAGAATGGAAATCTATCTAGAAATAACATGAACAAAATCAAAGTTGAACTATTGAATGCAAATAGACTTTTGACACCAATTGATTATTCAACTTCTTAGCTCATAATAATTTGACATCTAACTGCTCTTAATCCTAGTAACAAGTGACTGATAAAATATATATATACAGACATATATAAAATAAACCAATACAGATTATACTAGCAAGTATTAGACAAATCAATACCAATTAATACTTTTATAGAAATGAATTATGCAGAGAAAGGATCTAACAAACAATACGGTCATGAAATTAATCGAATAACTTATTAAATCATAACATACATTACCACACACACAATCCTAATGCAATGATCACCAACAACTGAGGAAGTGGGCCCTACCTTCATCGGTTATTGAATGATGAAACTCATGAACACAAAACTATTCCACTATAGCTTTCATTCATCTAAATTACACTAACATAGTATAGATTTAAAATAGCCAAAGTCTTATTTATATTATGTATATCTATCTAGTTTTTAACATACACATAGATATACTGTAGCTACCTATACTTCTAACAATCCTTCGGATGGAATCGAAAAATCATTTTGGTTGTTTGTGGCTTTCAGCCAACAACCATTAAAAGATAATAAAAAATAGTTTAGAGTCTTTGACAATATTTTGAGAACAACATAACAACTTAGAACAAAATTGCTAATCTTGACGAATAGGACCAAAATGACAAAATGAATTCTGCAGCTTAATCATCCCTCCACCGACGCCCTTCATGCTTGTTGTCAACCATTAAACATTGTATGTTACCAAATCACAAAGATAGTTAGCAACACTCAACGAAATCGTTATTTTCACTAGTTTTTACCTTTCCTTCTATTTCATAAAATACCTTCAGCTCATTAACGAAAAGTGATAGGAACAACAAGAAACACTAGGAAAGATGACAAGGGTTAAAGAAAATAAGAGGTAAAATAATGGCATATTTCTCCCCCATCATTTCCCCCAACCTGAAGACTTTGCATGTCCTCATGCAAAGAGAGTATAAAATACAAATCAAAGAGAGAAGGGGCAATTATATGTAGAGTACTATTTACCTGTGTGACACACAATCGATGGAGTTCCTGCAACTATTTTTCTTGCTCCCGAATTGTTACCATCGATGTCTCAGTTACCTTTGCTTGCTCAAGTGTTGCCTTCAACTGACTGATTTCATTTGCTTGAGATGAGTTGAGTGACTCTGTCGTTTGAACTAGTTTCTGCAAAGTTTCATTTTCTTCAGTCAGATTGGTCACCAAACTTTGCATGCTACAAATTTCATCATTAGTGAGTAGAGGTTTTTCTTCTTCATACTCTTCTTCTTCCTCTGATTCCTATTTTTCTTTTTGTTCCTGATGAGGGTCTACAATATTTTCTTGTTCATGAATCTCCACATTCACTTCATTCCCTACTCTTTCTTCTAATTGATTCTCTTCTTCCTGGGTAGTGTCATGTGGGCTTTGGTCTTCAGGGTTGTCAAGGTCATTATCACTTTTGGCTAGTGCAGATTCATTTTGAACAATATCCTTGTCAAGAATTTCTTCTTGATTGCTCGATATCTTTTCTGAGATAGGAGAATGCTAGGGTGGTACCTCAAGGTTTTTCTTAGGGTCCTCTTAGTGTTGTGGGGATTCCCATGATCTATCATTTGTCACTTCTTCCTTTTACTTCTTCTCAATTCTCTAGCACCAGCTTCTGATCTTTTAGTCTTTCGGGGGACCGTTGCCACTATTGTCAATTCTCCAATGTCCTCAGTTTTCTGAGGACTTAAGCCACTTTCTAGATTAGCCAAATTTGATAACTTATCTGTGAAATCAGGTGACAATTGTTTTTCTTCTAAAACAATAGCCGAGGTAGACCCACTATGCCACTTCTTTTCAACCCTAGAGCCAAGTGTAGAGATTCTAGTATCTTTGAGTTTAAGTCGTTTAGCACTAGAACCCTTAACATTCTTGCTACTTGACCCTAGGGTTTGTGCTTTTCCTTTCTTAGAACTATCAGGAGGAGCTTCAAACTCGGAACCCTTAGTACGTTCATTATCCTCTTCTAAATTTCCATGACCAAACTCTTCCTCTTCTAAGTTATTAGTAGGCTTTTCTATATTGTGGGAATCTTCTTTGATAGAGTGTTATGAAGTATTAGGGAGGGCATTCTCGACATAATTTTCAGGGGTTTCATCTAGAATAAATGAGTCCCAGTCCCTAGGAGGAAAAAGCCTCTTTGATTCCTTGACAATCAACAGTTTGATAAGCCCATGATGTGCTAATGAATTATCACTACCCCTCTGAACTTCTTTTCGCATTTGCATTATGGAAGAATACAAAAACAAAGGAATATTTATGAATTCGCCCCATGTCAAATGTATCATTAGCCGAATTTTTTTTGCGTAAACATATACATACCTTCCTTCGTAGGTCAAATAATAAATAACAAATTTTGCCACATCATTCCAGGGAGCTGGAAGTGAAGATAACTTTGTGCCCTGACTTGACACTACTTCAATCAGTTCCCCACGCTTTAGGAACTTCTTATGGAGGAATTTAAGGTCTCTTTCTCACCTAGAATTATCAGGAAAATATTTTTCTCTTGTCAATGGCAACCCCATAACATTTGCTATGTTTTCAACTGAAACAAGAATCTCCATCCCATGGAATTGTGCCCATTTGGTGTTGCAGGTTGCCGCGAACTCGCGAGCCAATTTATCATCATACCCCCACAGCCTTTTAAAATACACATCCCATCCTTCTTGCTTGAATATCTTGTAGGCTTCAGTCATCACCAGAGCCCTTAAATCATCCATTGTCATTAGCTCATAGCAGTGCTTTCGTTCTCCTACCATATTCTTACCAAGAGGTGCAATCTAAAAAGTTCACAGTTTGAGCCCGATAAAGTGTATGAACAAAACCAATCTTTCAGAAACGACTATCACTAGGAATAGGAAAAAATTAATTGGAAGCGATGTTTAGGTGGTAAGAAATGGTTTATGGTAAGCGAGTAAGAAATGGTGGTTTTTAATTCATTATTATGGGTGAATAATAATAATTACTGGCGGTATTAAGACAGAGTTACCAGATAATGATATTTATGATAGATCACGCTAGAGATCAAAGGATATAGATATGATAGGACAGGTTTTTTATGGAAAAGATGAGACACGAGGACAGATGGGACACTTACCCCCCTCCCCCCCCCAACTTAGCAAGTTACCTGTCTGTGGGTGATGTCACCATCATTAAATGAATGGTCGATATTAAATTAAAAAAACAAAAAAAAAAACACATGAAATACCAATACCGATGATCATTGATGGATAGGAGTAGCGACGTGGCAACACATGTGGTGAATCCAATGCAGATGCAAACACCAACTCGCAGTAATGATAGGACGGTAAGAGTGTAGCACAAGAGGTACAACCATGACGAATTCAAAACCAAAAGAAAGCGGCCAATTGGCAAACGTCATGTGTAGAAGGAAGCACAAGAATATCATCAATCGAAAATTATGGAAGTTGACAAGGCGGCGTTCAACTGGGTAAATCACTAGAAACAATGAGTAAAGTATGAGTTAACCACAAAGAAAGGAGTACCATCTAGCAAGCAAAAAAATCCTATCAAAGAAGAGACTGGAAATTCGGCCAGAAGATAACCACATCAGTTCTTGTCACAAAGGAGGCAACAACATAAAATCAATCAAAGCAATGGTTGTTCGCTGAAAGCCACAAAAATCCATTGTGATACGAATGGAAGAAGAAGGTGTGAAGGGGCGTAGAACCCAACCAGAAATAAGTGATAGCACCAACCAACAAGGACACTAAAAATAAAGGTTCCTAACAAGTAGATGACAGGAACAGTGTCAAAGAAGATTGCCAGAAAAGAGGAAAGAATAGGACAAGGTTCTTAACAAGAAGTCAAAGGAGGACCCCAAATGAATGGAATGAGGGACCCAAACACCTATTGCATAAAATAGGTCCTAGCGGAAAAATGATAGGAAGGCGAGGTGCCAATGCTGAAGATTTTTTGTTCTTTTAAAAAAAAAAAAAATCGACAATAGACTACCGGTTGCCCGGTTTTCAATCTGCCATCGCCTAGTGGTGCCGAAAAAAAGTGGTTTTCACCACTAAGTTTTATTTAACGAGTAATGCTCGCTGAAAAGCGATTTTCAAAAATTAACTGACCAACAATGCCCAAAAAGGGTTTTCACCATTGGATCTTTTAGTACTTTTATTTATTTATTTATTATTATTGATCAATCTCGAAGGAGGCCAAAAGGAACAACAATAAGTTCTTGTGCCACCTCTAAAAAGAAAGCTTCTTTGGAAAGAGGCATCTCGTATAGTTTGAGGTGGTGGCCATTGACAAGAAGAGAATGTCTTTCAGAGTCCACTGTACAGAGACGAACAGCGTCATTAGCATATACAGTCTGGATCTCATAGGGTCCTAGCCATCATGTGTTAAACTTTCCCTTGAAGTCTTGGAAGCGAGTGTCATATAAGAGTGCCCAATCTCTAGGTTGGAATGAACATTGTCGGATGTGAAAGAGTGATTCCTGGCGCAATTCATCTAAGGAATGTAGTTGATCAATTCATGCCTTTTGTGTGTCAGAAAAAATCATACCCAATTGTAGTGCAGTGTGAAGATTTTTTTATCTCAAACTCAATGGGAAGGACTACCTTCTTACCATAAACAAGTTCATAAGGGGTAAGACCAGTGGTGGTCTTCCATGTTGTTCGATAGGCTGACACAGCTTTAGGGATTTGTGTAGCCCAATAACGCTTATGAAGAGCAACGGTCTTAGTAAGGATATTCTCAATCTCTTTATTAGTGACTTCTACCTGCCCATTGGCCTGAGGGTGATAAGGCGTAGAATTGCGATGACGAATTTCATACCCACAAACCAAGCCAGAAATGAGTTCAAACGTGAATTGTGGTCCTTGATTTGTGGTTATCTCTCGCAACACACCAAACCTTGTGAAAATCTTGAAGTACAAGAAATATGCTACTTTTGAATCTCCGACATGCTTTAGAGCTACCACTTCAACCCGCTTGGTCACATAATTGATGCATACAAGGATGTATTCCTTGTTTCTTGATGGTGGGTTGATTGGGCCAACAAAATCAAGGCCCCACTTTTCAAATGGCTCTATGGAAAATTGTGGGTGTAAGGGAATCTCATCCGAGCATGTGGATTTGTCTATACGCTAACACTTGTCACAATGATGAACATAGCATTTACAATCCTTATGGATTGTAGTCCAGTAGTAACCTATAGTGAGAATCTTCTGGGCAGTCCTCTAAGTAAAAAAGTGTTCTCTGCATGGTTCTAAATGGCATGCACGAAGTATATCAAAGACATCATCTTTGGGTACACAATGTCACATGATATTATCAATGTCGGTGGGAAAGAGAAATCCATTGATCCATGTGTATTGTACATTGAGTCCAACCAACTTTCGTCGTTCCCTCAGAGAGAAATATGGTGGGAACTTGCATGTAACTAGATAGTTCGCAAGTTTGGCTACTGTAATCTGGACAAAAAAATTGCAACCACATTTTCTTGACCAGTCTTATCAAGTATGGTTATTTCAAATTCCTAGAGTAAAAGCAACCATCTAATAACTACCAGTTACCACAGGTTTATTCATTAAAAACTGAATTGTCAAATGATTTGTGTGGACAAACACTTTATAACCAGTAATATAATGACGAAACTTATTGATTGCATACACAACAACTAAAAACTCTTTTTCAGTTACCGTGTAATATACCTCAGCTCTTGTGAAGTTCTTGCTAATGTGGTAGATGGAATAGAAGAAATTATCCTCTTTTTGTCCAAGCACAACTCCCATCGAACAATCTGAGGCATCGGTGTGAATGTGAAATGGTAGTTCCCAGTTTGGACCTCTGAGGACTGGTGTGGTTACAAGTTTTGTCTTGATAGCCTCAAATGCTTCTTGACACTTGGGTGTCCAAGAGAAAGCAACATCTTTGGCTAGCAAGGAAAACAAGGGAGAGGCAAGCTTTCCAAAATTTTAGATAAATCTCTGGTAATAACCTGCATGACCGAGAAAACTACTAACATCTTTTTGGCTAGAAGGTGTATGCAAGTCTTGGATAATTTGGATCTTTTTAGGATCCACTTGAATACCTTTCGAGGAGATGTAATGGCCAAGCACTATCCCTTCAGTCATAAGTATATGGCACTTTTCATGACTCAATGACAAGTTGGTATCTATGCAACGCCTAAGTACCTTTTCTAAGTTTTTTTTAGCCTCTTCGTAAGTATTACCATGGACAGTAAAATCATCCATATATAACTCAACACAATCATTGACAAGATCCACAAAAAATCTCAAAACTGCCCTTTGAAAAGTGGCAGGGGCATTACATAAACCAAATGGTAGGACTCTATAGGAAAAGGCGCTCCAAGGGCAAGTGAAATTGGTCTTATCTTGATCTTCTAGTGTTATGCGAATCTGGTTGTAACCGCTGAACCGGTCCAGAAAAGAGAACTTCTTACCTACAAGAGTGTCCAATACTTGATCAATAAATTATAATGGAAAATGATCTTTCTTAGTAGATTTATTTAATGCTCTATAATCAACACAAATTCTTCATTTACCATTTTTCTTAGGAACCACAACTAAAGGAGAAACCTACTGACTATCTGAACTAGGATATATAAACCCGACATTTAACAATTTTTGCAACTCCTCCTTAACTATTTCACGCAAATTAGGGTTGAGACGATGTTGTGGTTGCCTAATTGCACGACTACCTTCTTCATTTTAGATATGGTGGGTGCAGGTATCAAGATGAATTCCACACATATCTTGGTATTCCCAGGCGAATGCATCTTTGTTTGTTCTAAGCATGGCAATAAGATCTTGGATTTGTTTAGGGGTTAATTATGGATTAATGTTAAGTGTGCAGTAAGGAAAAATATCCATAGCTTCTGATTGTGTAGCCGAGTCAATGGCTAAGACTTGCGAGGTGGATGGAATATCACTTGAATTTTTAGAAGATAAGAATGAACCATATAAGCAATTATGAGGCAACAACTGATGCAATGTGATAAAGTGTTGAACAGAATGTGAACTACCCACCAATGGAAAATTTCTAAAAGGACATTGAGTATTTATACCTGAATGGAGGACGATGCTTTCAAAAATTTCATTAAACATATACTTGTTCTGAAGGAAATTAATAAGAACATTATCCTTAGTAATTTCCTCCATATCTAAAGCTTTATCAATTGTCAGAATTGGCAATGACTCATCTAAGTCACTATCAATCCAAACTAGGTCCTTTGTTTCCAACAAAGGTTGTGTTGGCGGGTATAGAGTCAATTGTTTCTTGTGCTCGCCATTAGAAATGACCATGTTCCTTGATCAACAATTGATAAATGCATCTGCAGCTACCAACCAAGGTCATCCCAAAATCAGGGGGTATCCCCCCAGCTTAATTTTTGGCTGCAAAATCACAATGTCAGTTGGGTATTCCCATGAATCAATAGAAATGATTACATCTTAAATCACACCTTCGGGCTTGACCAAAGATCTGTCTGCCATTTGAAGAACTGTGGGAGTAGGCCTAAGTCCTTCTAATTACATTCTTTCCTTCATTTCATTTGTCATCACATTAATTGCAGCACCCAAATCCACAAGGGTATTAGGAATACTTACTTTACCAATAGTTACCTTAATGATAGGACTCCCTGGATCAGAGTACTTTGGAATGGTTATGTTTTCGAGCATAAGATCTACCAATTGTCTAATGACTTGGATGATCTTCGGGTCTTTCTTTTTTTTCTTCTTTTGAGTACATAGATCATGAATTGTTTTTGTATAGACGGGAATGTCCTTGATGGCCTACAACAAAGGAATCTTGATGTTAACATTGCGCAACTCATTAAAAAAATCAAATTTAGGTTGAGAATCCTCCCTTTGTATTGGTTTAGATTGAAATCATTCAGGAAAGGGAGATTATTTGGTTGGCTTTGTTTTTGACTCCTCATTGATTTCTGTAATGGTGGGCCCTTGAAGAGCCTTCTCTAACCTCAACTGAACTCCATCTATTTCTAATGTATTTATGGTATGGGTGGGGTAACCTGTTGTC
This sequence comes from Sequoiadendron giganteum, assembly GCA_007115665.2. Classification (NCBI taxonomy): domain Eukaryota; kingdom Viridiplantae; phylum Streptophyta; class Pinopsida; order Cupressales; family Cupressaceae; genus Sequoiadendron; species Sequoiadendron giganteum. The sequence goes on along the minus strand of CM021103.1, from coordinate 132,433,393 downwards.
TCAATATTCTATACAGGTTGGGTTACCTTATTGTTGGGGTTTGGATTTGGCTGGGCTGGCATTGATGTAGGTCTTGGTGGCTGTGATGGATGGTTTGTTGGATTGACGAGTTGAGCGGCCGATGATGGCAGGGCTGAAAGAAGTTGTTGTAACTATTGGTATGGGCTGATTATAGGAGGAGATGGAAATTGTGATTATGACTTAAATGGTTGTTTTTGGTATGGTGAGGTTTGTGGCGGTTGTGGCCTCCATTCCTATTGCCATTGCTATGAAGTATACTGATATTGTGGCATTCATTGAGGGTATGGGGGTTGTTGCCAACCCCCATACCATCCCGGTTGATAAGAATTGGGTTGGCTAGGTCCAGGGGAAAGATGATCATTCATCATGTTAGGGTGCATTACTCTTGGTGGAAAAGGTTGCCTAGGGGGCATGTAATAGACAATTTCTTTAGAATATTCTATTTCAGGCACACCTATAGGAAGAGGTCTCAAGCTAGAACTCTTACTGACTTCTTTTAGGGATGAAATATTTGTCCAATTGTATGGGAAGTCCTCACTATTGTGTCTCTTATGACACATTGGACAAAAGATGACCAAGGCCTTCCCGACATCCTCTTGCTTCCTACGGGTATAAAGAGTATCTATATGTTTCCCATATGACTCAACAAAACTTTTTTAATATCCTCAAGTAAATTGCCTATTTCCCGCTTTGTTATACCTGTTGTATTGATTGCAGTATAAGGCTTACTTGGATAGCTCCTCCCCAAACACTGAGACCTTGAATAGTTCCTGTAAATATCACATATATCATCAAATTCCATTTTGGAGATATTCCCTTTTCCTATTAAATTTAATGCTTCCATAACATCATCTCTTATCCCTCCAAGAAATAACATTTTAATAGTATCATCATTTAGTCCCTCCTAGCGAGACTATTGAAGACTAAACATAAAGCATTCAAGGTACTCCTCTACGGACTTGTCTTCCTTTTGAGTCATGTGGAAAATCTCATTCCAAACCTCCTTTGTTTTGCAATATTCATGGTACTTGTTCAGGAATAGCTCCTTCATGACTTCCCACGTTCTAATGTTTCGAAGGTTCATAAACCATCGTAGGGTGACATCCTTTAATGTAGCTAGAAACAGTGTGAACCCCTAATCCTCCAAATGCACAAAGAAGTCAAACATTGTTAGTGTTAGATCAAATATGCATGTAACAATGAGGGATTCCCCATAAAATCCATCTATCTAAAACTTAAATTAGGAAATGAAGAATACAATGAAATTATAACATGTAAATCCTAATTAAGCAAATAGCATTATGATCCTATGGGGGAATTGGTGCCAATGATATGTTGCAATTGGCCCTTTTCCCAATTCCTATGATTGCAAATGTGGATTGATGAAGAAATGGTCAAATCTCCAAAGAGATTTGAGCATAACCTTGGTGCAAATGTGAAAATGATAGGAATGGTGGATGAAGATAGCAAAATCAATTCTCACTTGAAAAGAGTAACTTTGCATATGAGTTGTGGATGAAAATTGAGGAGAAGAGTCTCCAATTTATAGATTTCAATCTTGGAAGAATGAGTGAAAATAAGCAATGTGGGATGAAAGATAGTTCAATGGCATTGTGCCACTTGTCCAAATGTGATTGGATGAGGAATGAGCAAGTTTTGGCCAATGTGCCAATAAATGCAATTAGGTGGCATTTCAAACTTGAGAAATGACATGTTGAAGAGGGAAAAGAAATGGAGTTAATGTCACTTGGCTCAAGGTCAAATACATGTAAGAGGCTTTTAATGCCTTGTTGGAAGGACCAAGCCCACTTGGACTTTTTGAATTCAAAAGAGGAATATTCCCTTTTTGATGCTTTGTGAGGGAAAATAGGAGAATTAATAAATCAAAGTAATTGATTTATTGTATAAGTTGCATTCTCTAGAGAATTTTAGTGAGAAGGATTAACTTAATCAAGGATTTGATTAACTTAATGAAGAATTAGGTGATGTGACAATTTAGACTTAGATTTATGAATTGATTTAAGTCCAAAATTGAGAGGAAATGATTCATTAAATAAATGATTTGATTTATTTAATAAAGAAAGAATGTGTTAGATTAAATCAAGTAAGGTTTAATTTATTCAATTTAATGAAAAGACTTTAGGGATTTTAATCAAATAAAATGATTTATTTAATTAAACAGCAATGTAGGGTTGATTAAATTAAACTGATTAATTTAATCAAAGGAGGTGATAGACTTAATCCAATAAATAGTGATTTATTGAATCAAAAGGATAGAAAGTGATGAAATGCTGAGAATTTGATCTGAGAGGAAACGTTGTTAGTAGTCGGGATTAGGTGTGCCAAAATGAATTTGTACATTTTCCATGTCTACATTTTGCCCCTTTTTTGAAGCAATATACTTATTGTTTTGATTCAAAGAATAAATTGTTGTGATTTATAAGTTCGAAACTTTCTCGATTTTCAGATGCTCCACTACTGCCCCAGTGGAAGGATATTGCTGGATATTGCCCCCTCGAGAGATCGGACGAAAATTTTGGATTTTTGGATGGTCTTGCGAGGAAAATAACAAGGTGCCCGACAAGCCAAAAATGCCCCAGAATGCCAAAAAACTGCTTTAAAATGCTAGAAGGGATGCAAAACGACTCTCAGTTGGATGAAGACAGGCTCAGGGGACCAAAACCCAAGCTGGAAGGTCAAATTAGGTCAAAACACCCTAATTTTCAGGCTTAAATAGACCGCGAGGGGTCATTTTCAATTCATTTTGCAATCTTAGCCTTTAGAAAATTTTAATTTTTAGCTCTGAGTTTGAGTGGAAATGGCGCAACGACAGCTTCCCAGGCACGTGACGGAGAGGGTTTGGACACATAAGCGGCCAATTGGCGCAGGACCCATGGTATGTACCCCTATCTGTCTTTTAATTTTATCGTTTTACGTGCATTAAATAGGGTTAAGGCTTTGTTCAAACTGCGCGGTGCCATATGGCACCGCGGAAAGTGTCTTATCGCAACCGCGAGGTCTTGTATTGCACCGCATATGTGAAGTGCACCGCACGGGGTAGTTTGCAATTTGGCATTTGGTTGGCCGAAAGTCCGTCGCCTTCCATTCTTCACCGCGCGACACAGTTAGGAACTTAGGGTTTGTGTCAAACAGGACCGCATATTAAAAGTGCACCGCACGGGTCACTTTGTAACTGCTAAAATGGCAAACCCTACTGCGGTGGTGCAGTTTGGAACCTTCCAAACTACACCACACCCGCAAACAGCGCCACACTTGCCAGTTTGAGGTAGATTTTGACTTTTAAACCTTATTTTTTCCTGACGCGACAACCTTCCTTGTGCAGGAGGAGCCTGGTGTACTCTATTCATGGGAGCATCGATGGCCAGTACTTAGTAGATTAGGGGCTATGCCTGAGCTAGTCCAGGAGCACCTTGGTGCCATTAACCTTTGGTATATTGTGTATGCCCCTGCTGTTCGAGCTCACCTAGGCATGCTTACGGCTTTGGCGGAGCGATGGCACAGTAAGACCTCCTCCTTCCATCTTCCTACTGGCGAGGCCACCATCACACTTGAGGATGTATGGCACATCCTCTGATTGCCCATTCACGGGACCCAAGTCATCTATGATCCAGATGCTGGTAGAGAGGCCTATTACAGAGTGATGCAAATGGATGTTATTGAGTTTTGTGATGGTCAGATTGACCTAGAGCTGTATCGTGACCGTGTGCACACGTACCGACTGATTATTGCTCCTATTATCTTGGGCCTTGTGGTACCTGATCAATGGGTCGATACTTCAGTCTAGGATGGGGACTTGCATGGCATCAGATGGTTCATCAAATGGAGTGCTTTGCTTGGGGACCGGTACTACTGGCATCCCTCTATAGGGACCTTCATGAGTTTGTTTACTTAGACAGCAAGTCCACTGGGGCAGGAGGCACCTTACTGCATGTGTGGGGATGGGATAAGATCCCAGTGCTTCGTCCAGACATCACACCAGTTCCTTTGGAGACAGATGATCCCCTCGTTTGGTGGTACGGCAGGGCATTGATGCACTTTTCATTTACTGGCACGAGTGGTATTTCGCACTGGCGGCGAGTTCTCGATGAGATGAGAGAGTTCATCTAGAAACCGTGGATGGATATTGGTTCATGGGGAGATGATGTCCAACAGCTCTTCTTCGCTCAACAGGATAGGCTGATGTAGGGCTAAGAACATACCATAGTTGAGAGGTACCTTCCAGACAGGGTTGCTCATTAGTTTGGAGAGGTACAGGACAGGCCCGATGACCAGTATGTGGCCATATTTGCACGTACTACTAAATAGATAGCATGGGGCCAACCCATCCCGGCAATTGAGGCAGTGACCTCGTTTAGGGAGTTGGTGGCTCGACCATGGCTATATGATCAGGGGTCGGTAGATGCAAGAGTTACCATAGCTTACAGGGCATGGTTCAGACCTCCCCTCAGATTGACAGTTTCGGGCGCAGTTGTCCCACGGCGCAGACGCAGGGGTTGGGCAAGAGGCAGGGGGTGAGGCAGAGGACGAGGTGAGGCACCTCCTTATTAGACACCTCCCAGGTATAGGGGTTAGCAATCACCTGTCCGAGTAGGAGATTAGCATGATCAGTCGAGGGTAGATCCTCAGTAGTAGCCAGCAGGACAGCCCGATCATCGAGATGTGCTGATTCAGTAGCTACAGGCGCAGATATAGGTTTTGACTACGGAGAGAGACAAGGCACGATCTGAGAGGGATCAGGAGATAGGCTAGCAACGACAGTTAGAGAGTGTAGCGTCCTCATCTCGGGCCCAATCGATTGATATTTGGGATTACAGAGAGGCCATTAGAGAGGCTGAGTACTATCAGCATCATTATCTACTGGTAGTGCCACTAGACCACAGAGTGGCCGACTTCTCACAGCAGACAGGGAGGCGACCAGCAGAGGTACATGGTGAGAGACAGGATGGGGAGGGTAGCAGCTGGCAGGGCCCGCCCCCTTTTTTATCACATGACAGTTTTGCTTCTATACGGGCTACAGTATTTTGGCCTTATTGTATTATGTATCTGATGGACACCTGATCTAATTCTGTATTATAACAGTGATTTTTGATGATATATATGAGATGATTCACCCTTTTATGATGTACATGCAAATATGTGAATTCAAATATGTGACGTTATGAGATGTTTATATCCTTATGGTTTATGTGATGTAATGAATGCATTTTTTTTTGTATTTTATGTGCTTTAAATGATGTAATGTGTATTAATGATGGTAATGGATGAAAATGGTAATGGTAATGGTTGCAGATGATAATGTATGATGTAATGACATCTTAAGATGCTTAGAATAACAAATTTATATTATTCCTCATAACTTAAGATATTGATATGATGCAATGCTTTTCTGATGTTAACTATCTAGTGGATGCAAGATATATGCATGGGCGATGTTTTGATTACTATTATAATACCATGTTAGTGTGGAAAGAAGGTAGATGAAACGTAGAATTAATGAGTTAGTGAGGATGATGATGGTGATTTTACATTTGCATATAGGAATTGAGATTTTCAAAGGGTCACTTGCGTTATGTTTGATAACACACATAGGTACGATGCATCGAGGTATTAAGAACCAGGATGGCGTGGTACCTAGTGTGATGGACTTTGACTTGAAAATCAGATAGGAGTATTCTTGTTCATACTTAGCATTCATACTTTATTTAGGATGTAGTTTAGACATTCTAAATATCTCGGACCAAAACACAGAAAAGCAAGCTTTCTTATGTGGTCAACAAGATACTTAAAATATCCTCCCTACAAACCAAACAAAACATGCATAATTAAGTTATTTTACAAGCGTATCCCACAAGCATAGTAGATAAAAGATAATGATCACTGCCCCATCTCTTTCTCTCTAAACCTATTTTGTTTAGGCATCATCGAGAGGTCCTGGGAATGAGCGCAAAATAAGATAAGTCAAAAGAGACCAAAGTAGAGTAAACACACAAGCTAATGTTCTTCATACCGCTAGCCAAGACTAACTACTGTGAGGGTTACCTTATGCTTATGTCCATCGCAGGAAAGCTTCATCCTAGAACATGTAGTGATTAGGGTTTTGATGGGACTGATTGGGTGATAAGCTATTGATACTCCGAGGTGACTAACTTGCTTGCTTACTGCTCTAGACTTGAGACTTCGACGATTAAGGTGTTCACTTTGAAACCTGCTAAACTTGCTTCTGACTGATTCACCAAAGGGTGAAAGTGACGATTGACTTTATTATGAGTGAGACGTTCACGAGTGAAAGTGAAATGAAATGGATGCACCATTTTGGATTTTTCAAATGTTTTGAGGTTGTTTTTGGTATTTTCAAGATGTTACAACAAATAGAATAACATAAAGACCTATCCTAGGGGTCTCAGGAGCTGATCCATAGATTAGCCTTGCCTATGTTATACACGCAGAGATCATGTAGTTTGACTGATGACACATTTGACTTGATGAAAAGATGGATGGACAAACAGGTTGCCCCCTCTTTTTATTACTTAAAAGACTAACTTAAGATGCAGACTAGATGGGCAAACGGATTGCCAATGCGACGGACGTCTAAGGACTGACTCTAACTGTCTCAGGGGATGATCAAAAATCAACCTTGCCTACATTCAAGCTCAGAGACGACATAGTTTGACAAGGTGAAAACTGACAGGACTCAATGATGAATTTTTGAAGATTTTCTAAATGTTTCGACATGTTTTTGAGATTTTTTGAATGATTTTGGATGTTTTTCAATTTTCGGCCGATTTTTTGAATGTTTTTGGTTTTTTGATGAATTTTGAAAAAGATCACGAGAATATACACAAATCCAATCTGATGTTGCGAGAACGTGCCCCCAGTGTGGTGCAATAGACTACTTCGATAAAGGTAGGATAGACTGACCTTAGAAATGTCAAGTAGTTCCATGGTGGAATATGTTGTAGACACCAAGGTAGGCTATGGTATGGATGCAAGCGGATGAGTGGATGAATGAGTGATGGAATGAGTCGTGCAGATCCTAGTAGATGGGGAAGGTGCTTTATTTACACTTGGCGCCTGTTTGCTAGGTTTTCACCAAGGTACTTGTCCAAAGCACCACCGAAGTGGTTTTCACTAGAAGACGATTTTTTTCTTTACTGTTTTCAATCCTTTTCTTATTCTTTTTGGATTTTTGTATTTTTTTACTTTTTTGTTGTCACCAAGATGCCTGTTTGCTAGGTTTTTATCAAGGTAACCCTTTTTTCAAGACTTTTTCTGATTGTTTTTGTGTTTTCTAGCTCTATACCTTGTAAGTTTTTAGGCATAAAACTTTTTGAGGTGTGAACTATTCATGGGCTCTTGTAGGGGCTCGCCTTCTGGTGTCAACAACTGATATGCCCCCGATTTGTAGCTTGCAGTGATGATAAAGGGTCCCAGCTAGTTGGGCTCAGACTTTCCCTTTGTATCCGGATTTTGCACATTCTTTTGGTTTTCTTTCAACACAAGGTCACCAACTTGGAAAGTGCGTTGTCTGATCTTCTTGTTGTAGCTCATTTTTAGGCGATTCTGGTACACTTGTAGATGATTAAGGGCATCCATGCACCTTTCATCTAGTAATTCCAGCTCATTGAGTCTTGTGACCCTATATTCCTCATCTGTGATGAGGTTTTGCAGTGATATCCTCAGTGACGGGAGCTCGATCTCAATAGGGAGGATGGCTTCTGATCCATAGACCAGAGAGAATGGGGTGGCGCCTATTGACATACGGATGCTAGTGTGGTAGGCCCATAAGGTGGGATTTAGCTACAGATGCCAATCACGACCAGACTCATTGATTGTTTTCTTGAGGATTTTTAAAATGGTTTTATTTGTAGCTTCTGCTTGGCCATTGCCTTGTGGTTAATATGGAGTGGAAAAACGGTGTTGGATTTTGAATTTTTTACACAAATTACGGACATCCTGATTTTTAAAAGGCGTCCCATTATCAGAGATAATGGATTGGGGAACACCATATCGGCAAATGAGGTAATTCAGGATGAACTTGGATATTTTTTTTCCCGTGATGTAGGTCATGGGAATTGATTCGACCCACTTTGTGAAATATTCAATGGCAGTGATGATGAACTTATGGCCATTGGATGAGGTGGGCAATATTTTACCAATGAGATCGAGCCCCCATTGTGAAAAGAGCCAAGGTGTAACAATGGGATGCAGTTCATGAGCTGGTGCATGAATAAGGTCTCCATGTTGTTGACATTGTAGGCATTTCTTGACAAAGTTGTGTGCCTCTCTTTCCATCGTCGGCCAGTAGTACCCTGTTCTCAGCAACTTTTTAGCCAAGGTCATACCACTTGAGTGTAACCCGCATGTGCCATTGTGTACCTTAGTTAGAGCAGTCAAGGCTTCCTCGGGTTTTAAACAACGTAGCAAGGTTCCATTGGTACTTCTACGGAAGAGGGTCTATCCTAGAACGACGAATCATGAAGTCCTTTTAACAAAAGTGCGTTTTAGGTTCGGGGTGATGATAGTGGGGAGAATTCCTAACTTTAGGTAGGTGTATATATCATGATACCAAAGATCACCAGGACCAACGAGTTCACACACGTATTCTAACTCTGGTACCTCGAATGTGGGTACGAGAAGCTGCTCTATGAGGAATTCTTGTTTTGAGACGTTGCGAGGGATGTCCTTTAAGGATCCAATTGTCGCCATTGCATCAGCCGCTCTATTGTTTGTCCTCGGTATCTACTCAAAGGTAATGTCGATGAAAGATTCCTTGAGGCTTTCTATGACCTTCTTGTATGGTGCGAGCTTATCATCCTTTGTTTGGTATTCACCATTGACTTGGTTGATGATAAGTTGTGAGTCCCCATAGACTTTTAATGCCATGATTCACCAGTGTGCTGTAATTTTGAGGCCTATGGTCAAAGCCTCGTATTCTATAATATTTATAGTACAAGGGAATGCCAGCTTGTATGATCTAGGTATGCAGTCTCCTTGCATCATGATGAACACACCAACTCCTGATCCATGTTGCGTGTGAGAGCCATCAAAGTATAACTTCTAGTGGTCTGCTGTACCAAGGTTAAAAAGGGACTCATCTGGGAATTTTGATATGAGTGGGTTATCTGTGTAGAGGGGAGCTTTTGCCAGCTGATCCGTAATGACTTGTCCTTTTATAGCTTTTCGTTCTACATACTCAATATCATGTTCAAATAATATCATTACCCACTTAGCCATTCTACTTGTAAGTGTTGCTTTTGACAATAGGTACTTTAGAGGGTCTATTTTGACAATCAACTTGATTTGGTGCGCTAACATGTAGTGTCTGAATTTATGAGCTGCAAATACTAGTGCTACGCAAGATTTTTCTATTGATGTGTAATTGAGCTCGTCTCCCACCATTGTTCTGCTGATGTAGTAGATAGCCCGCTCGGTTCCCTTTTCATCATGTTGGGCCAAAAGGGCCCCTAGGGTGGCTGTTGTTGCTGAGATGTATAGGATTAATGGTTTCCCCACAATTGGTGGCATCAACATAGGTGGTGTAAGTAGATATTCTTTTATTTTGTTGAATGCTTTCTCGCATTTGTCATCCCATCTGAAAGCTATTCCCTTGTGAAGTAGGTGTGAATAGGCAATCTGTTTATCTACCAGTTGTGCTATGAATCTCCGGATGGACTGGAGTCTACCTTGCAATCCTCTTAGTTGTTTCAACGTTCTTGGTGCTTCCATTTCAAGGATTGCTTTTACCTTTGCAGGTTCCACCTCTATTCCTCTCATTGAGACTATGTATCCTAGCAGCTTTCCCGATTGTACCCCAAAGACACACTTCTTCGGGTTGAGTCTAACCTTATATTCTTCAAGCCTGTCAAATATAGCACTTAGAGTTGCTATATGGTCTTGTCTCTTCTTTGATTTAGCCAGTATTTCATCTACATAATCTTCGACTATTTTATGGATCATGTCGTGGAAGATTAATGTCATGGCTCTTTGGTATGTAGCTCCTACATTTTTCAACCCAAATGGCATTACGTTCTAGCAGTAGGTGCCCCAAGGACATGTGAATGTTGTCTTGTGTTGGTCTTCTTTTGCGATCATTATCTGATTGTACCCCGAGAAACCATCCATTAAGAAGAGCATCTCATGTCCGGCCGTCATATCCACTATCATGTCAATGTTGGGTAGTGGAAAGTCATCCTTGGGACATGCTTTGTTTAGGTCTCTGAAATCAGTGCAAATGCGGATGCTCCCTTTCGGTTTTGAGACTGGTACGAGATTTGATACCCATTCTGGATAGTCAATTAGGCGTATGAAACTAACATCCAGAAGTTTTTGCAGCTCAATCTTTACAAGCAAGGCTATTTGTGGGTGCATCTCCCTTAGCTTTTGTCTGATTGGTTTTGCTCCGAGGTAAATGGCCAAATGATGAACCACTACTTCGGGGTCCAAGCCTGGCATGTCTGCATAGGTCCACGCAAAATTTACCTTTTTCTCCTTTAATAATGTTGTCAATAGTTCTTGTTCCTCTATTTGAAGTGTTTGGGCATAGAATGTGCTTTGTGGCTCTGTTTTTGTTCTCAAGTTGACAGGGTTGCACTGTTTTACCAATACTGCTGACTTCTCTTGTTGTAGAGCAGTATGGGGGAGATTGAATCCTTCATCCTCTGGTGCCTCGAGAAGGTTTTCACCATTGGATGTGTCCTTTATTTTTACTGTTTTATGGTTAGAGAGTGCCACAGTGTGGTTTTCATTCAATAACTCCGAGCTTACTCTCGATCTTTTTCTTTTGCGACTGAAGGACTCAATCGTCTCCCCATAGTATGCTTGTGTATCCAGTGTGATGTTGAATCCAGCCTTGTGATCTCCGCACGAGATTGTATCCCTTAGTCCCATGAATTTTGAGAGAGCCTCATCGTTTTGGAACGAGTCTAGAATTGGTGGTCCCCATTGGTCGTGATCGATGAGTTGGGGGTATACTAAGTGGATTTGGTGGGTTCGTTGGATTGGCTCAATGGGTGAGGCACTAATCATTAACAAGGTGGACTCCTCGAAAAGCCTAGGGAGACTTGTTATGGTATCCTCGTCATCACTACTAGCAAACACATTGGTAACGTCAAAGGTGTAATTGTCGATTGGGATCCCTAAGCAAATGAGTGGTCTAGGGATTGTTGTTGTTACCTAAGGAGAGGACCAGACTGCTCTTCTAGGCATACCTCTGCCACGTATGGTTATACTCAGAGCGGTATAGTCGAGGCCAATGTTTTGCATCCTTCTTTCCACAATGATGGGCTCCAACCGTCCATCAATGTTTCTTCCTAGGCTTTCATTCCTATTATAGCCCATGTCAAACATCATTTTTAATCCTTTGTTTGTTTCCTCCATGGGTAGGGTGGGAGTGGGTCTTCCATCTTGCTACAAAATATTTGTGATGTCCTCCTCATCCACATTCTCCCGACTGAGATCCCCCCAATGGTGGAATCCAACAGGTTTCGTTCTAGTGCGAACAAGTGTTTGAGTCAATTGTGGTAACTCTCCTACAACAAAAGCATTTCTCTTCATTCTATAATCGCCGCATCCATTGTCTTGTATCATGTTTTTGATCTCGGATATGTCGAGGATGGCGGGTGTCTCTATCGCAGAAGTGGAGGCGAGATTAGTTGGGTCTATGTATGAAGTGGATGGTCCTTCATCATTTTTAGGTACTTGAGGGATCTTGTAAAACTTGGCTTCCAAGTTTTTGCAATAAGCGAAAGGTTCAGGATCCCCATGTATAGTAACCTCCTCATTTTGATATGAGAACTTAATGCACTGGTGATAGGTTGAGGCCACTGCCTTCATTCCATGTATCCATGGGCGTCCCAGGAGGATGTATGGTAGATCAAGGTCGAGAACTTGACAGGTTGTTTCCATGGTTGTTAGCCCCACTTGGATGGGGATCTTGATAGTGCCCTGAGACACTCTTTGTTGGTCATCATATGCTCTTATCGTGATGCTTTTGTTCTTATTGATGGAATCCTCAGTGAATCCCAATTTTTTTATGAGTTTCAATGAACAAATATTAAGACCTGCACCACCATCTACCAGGACTTGTTTGACTTTCTTTATATGGATTAGGACTTGGAGGTGGAGTGCACGGTTATGAGATGGTTGCAAGGGGAAATCTTGGTTAGAAAATGTGATGAGATTTCGGGTAACGATGTTACCCACCATAGCCTGAAATTGCTCTATGTCAAGGGTGGCAGCAACGGTAGATGCAGCTAGTGCTTCATCAAGAATCTATCTATAGTAGTAATTCCATGATGGAAATTTGTGCAGGTGTTCTTTTCAGCTGGTCAATTACATTGTAATCATAGGGGATGGCCTTTTTGTTGGTAATGGGGGTCTTAGCAGGTGCCCCAGCAATGGTAACCTTTCTGCCTCGTGTGGTGACTCCACAGTCATTGTTGGCTCCCTTGATATTTATGACAATGACCATCTCGTCGACACATCCAACTATCTCCTCATATACTAGATTAGCACTAGCATACTTTTGTTTACCTTTATTATTCCCTTGGTTATTTCCCTGATTATTCCCTTGGTTATGATTCGACATCGGATTCGTGTAGATTTTCAGGTCTTGGTTTCTGGCCGGCTGCTCGATGTTGATGACCTTATCCTCGATGAGGTCTTGGATGATATTCTTGAGTCTCATGCAGTTGGCGGTGGTGTGTCCTTTGACTTTGTGAAAGTCACATAGGAGATTCTCATTGTACCATGGCGGTTTGGTCATGGGCTCCGTGTATTGTTCGGAGTTAGAGATCTTGATTAAGTTCTCTTTGACCAGTTTCTTCATGACAGACTCAATCGATTCGCCAAGGGCTGTGAACTTCCTCTTGGGGGGAAACTTGTTGCGGGGAGGTGGTCCTCCTTGATTACCCACATTGTTGACTTGACCGGTGCAAGGTGGTTGTGCCACTACCGCATTGGTCTGCACATTATTGTGATTATGATTTTGTGGTTGATGCTAGTTTTGGTTATTTTGCTTAGGAGCATTGATGACTACCTTAGCGTCGACCATGCCATCATTCGTGATATTTTTGTTCCTCGACCATGTTCGAGGTTTATCATTATAGTTGTTAGACGGGCGGTTATCCTGCGGTGGAGTGAATGTTGGTGCACCTTCTCGCACTGTAAGGGCTCTTTCAATGTTGAGCGCCTTTGGAATTAGTTGATCATATGATGTGATGCACTGCATTTTCAAGTAAAATGCCAAGTTTTTATCAAGGTTGGCTATGATGGTGCAGACTTGTTGTTCTTCTGGCATAGTCCACTTGCTCTAATTGGCCTTGGATCGCCATCTTTGCAAGAAGGATGCAAATAACTCTCTTTTTTCTTGTTTGAGTGCAGATAGTTCTTCTAAACTGACATCCGCACCCATATTAAAAGTGTAATTTATCAGGAAAGCCTCCACTATTTCTTCGAATGTTTTAATGCCCGTGGGGAGGCGAGAAAACCATTCCATAGCTGGACTAGTCAAGCTTTGGGGGAAGAGTCGCATTAGATACGTGTCATCATATGCGACTTCCATGCAGTGCACCTGAAATTCCTTGACGTGGTTTTCAGGGTTTCCCGTTCCATTGTATTTATAAAATTTGGGGATCTCGAATCCCTTTGGGAATGGTACCATGATGAGACTTCTATCAAATGGATAAGGGCACAAGTTGCCTGGTGTCCTTGTGGTTTTTCCTTCTTGCAAGTCCAACACCTGCAGTGAGAGCAATTTGATTTGTGTTGCGACATCTTTGCTTGGATCGGGGGGGTGGGGGATGAATGAGTTATAAGGCGTTTTAGGATTGCGCGTGGTGGGAGGAGTACTGGTGGGCGTTTGCTGCAAGCTTGGCTATGTGTTTAAGGCTTGTTAGTAAGCCTACATTTGTGCCAACAATGCTTGTTGTTGATCTTGTTGTTGTTGTTCCAATAGCGCTTGTTGTTGTTCCCATGAAGCCTGTTGTTGGTCAAGTTGTTGTTGAGCTAGTAACGCTTGTTGTTGGTCTAGTTGTTGTTACGCCAACAATGCTTGTTGTTGGTCGAGCTACTGTTGTGCCAATAAAGCTTATTTTTTAACTTAGTGCTATGCCTGAAAGTCTTGCAGGGCTTGTTCGTAGGCTTGTAGGTGGATTGCTTGCAATTGCGCTTGGTATTGAGCTTGTGCCTATTGTTGGGCTTGAGCTTGAGTTTGTGCTTGTGCTTGCGCTTGTGCTTGAGCTTGAGCTTGAGCTTGAGCTTGTGCTTGGGCTTGAACTTGAGCTTGAGCTTGTGCTTGAGCTTGTGCTTGAGCTTGGGCTTCAGCTTGCTGCTTTTGTTGGAGTACTCTTTGTTGGTTGGCCTTTTGGAGGGTTTGGATTAGAGTGGTGAATGAATTTGTTGTGTTGGCTTTTAGTGGGATTGGTGCTGGAGCAGGAATCATGTCAACTGTCATGGTGAGTGGAGGGATTGTGGTGGTGATTGTGATTTGGGTTGTCAGAGGGGTGTTTGAGACGATTGGTCCTTGAGGAGGCATGCTTTGGGAGACTTGAGGACCAATAGATGCATTAACCGTGGTGACAGGAATAGTTGTGATTTGTTGTGAGGATATGGGCAAAAGAAGCGGGTTCAAAGTGGTGGTCGGATTGCTTGGATTGGCAAAAATTTTGATGGGGAAAGGTGGAAGACCTATAAGAGGTGATTCGGATGTGAAAGGGAGCAGGGGAAGGGATGATGCACCACTTTAATAAGAGAAAGGATTGATAGCTTCTGTCGTTCCAAACAAGCCAACTTCCTCATGTGGTGGGGCAATTGGTGTGTTCAATTGATAAGCTGGTGTGGCATGAAATGAGGATGAACCAGCGGGATTATGAAATGTGAGTGGGACGTATGGGTGAGATGGGTTTTCCAGAATAGATGTAGCCGGTGTGAGGGTGATGATTGCTTCTTTATTAGCCACAAGGTGGTGTTTTTGCAATTCCTGGAACATGGCACTACCCTTGTTCACATTCGGGGAGGTTGGTGTGATGATTGATGTGGTGCAAGGTACTTCTTGGTTGATGTTGGACAATGGGGATGTATTTGTACTAGTGCTTGTGTTAAGGTCAGGAAGGGGCATGACCCCTCCTCTTGCTATCGTATTTAGGTATTTGAACATAGCACTAACAATTTTGTGGTTCTCTGGATTTTGAACCATTTCCATGATTTCATTTGGTGTCATCCCCATGTCTTCATTTGTGTTGTCCTCTCGATGAATCTCCTCTTGAGGATTTTGTGATGATAAGGGAGAGTTGCTTGGGGGATTGCTTGATCCTGCTGGGTTCACTTCGGTGTTTAAATGACTCATGTCCATAGAAGCTGATATTTCTCTGATATTTTCCATGTCCTTCTTGTGTTGAGATCTTGTTTGGACCATAAAAAATAGGGATTTGTTCGATCCTAATCCTTTAGGTCCAAAAGAGAAGAACTAGGGAAGCTAAAAGATCAAAGATGGTGATAATGGTGATGGGTTAAATGGATGGGATGAGTGAGTGAAACATTTTTGAAGAATTTTTGAAGGTATGTGCTAAACTTGTAAGGGCTTTTGATTTGATTGATCGTGATAATTTGACTAGATGCGTTAAGTCAAACAAGATTGTTTGTGAAGTTGTTTTCGCTAGGAAGTTGTGTTATCCTAAGGGAACTTGCACAAATGGATGAATTGACAAAGTGTGTTATTCCAATGTGTTTGAGAACTAATAGACTTTACGAAGTTGTGTTATCTCAAAGAAAATTTGTCCAATGTTTTAAGACTATGTTGGCTAAGTGTGTTAAGCCAAGATATGATGATGTTGATTTAGCCCTCTAAGTTTAGCGTGATGATTGATTCTAGAGTTCTCAAAAGGTTTGATGATGAAATGAGATTTGGTTGATGGAGGAATGGATGAGAATGACAACTTTGATCTTGAACCTTAACCTTGATGCAACTCTCTCTACAAAACCTCGGTATTGAAGAACATGCTAGACTTCTTATGGGAGAAATGCAAACCTTTGAAAAAGTTTGAGATTTTGTTGACAATAAAATGCATACAATGCGGGATTGTTCCTTGAGGCCTTTTTGTAGAAATTGTATACAAGTCTCTCCCTTACTTCAAGGAGCATCTCAAGGAATTGCTCATGGATTTTTAGACTCACTTTCTTGAACTTTGGCTTTGGGATTTTAATCTTGCAGGAAATCATTGGAAACAACACATGTGTAATTCAATTTGTCTCTTTACCTTGGTTAAATGAGGTTGTTTTTATCCAAGACACTTGCTTGCTTAGGTTTTCAAACTATATGTCTAGTGTCTCATTCTCTTTCTCATCCCACAAGGTCCTTTGTGTGGAAATCGAGGAAAATAGGGCAAAAAATTTCCTTATGTTTATCCTTATTGGAAACAAATAATGGTAGAACTTGTACACTTAGAAACCTCTAGGAATGTAATTCTTAGGGAAAGCAAGAGTGGGCAAGTTCGTCAATAGGTATCTGTTTCCCACAAGGTGTTTAAAATTTCAAGGTTTTTGTGTATGTTCGTTTTTTAAAATATTTTCAAGATCAAGCAATGTGTTCTTTCCAAACACTTTTACACTCCTAGGTTGATGAGGCAATACCTTGTTGGATTCCTACTTGGATAAATCCAGCTGCGCATATCTTGTGCGAATGGCTAAATGCTTGACCACACTAGCTCCCCTCCACGACACTCACTTATTCGGGTCAGCCAAGCATTAGTACCCATGAATCTCCCATGGCATACCTTCCATTTCCACAACAAGACCGCATGTTATGTGGGGCGGCTTCAAAGGACATAACCTTTTGCACCAACAAGATAGACAAGGTTTTGGCCTTTTTCTAAACAAGGGGTTCTAATTCGGGCATTTCGTTCGTGGGGGATTATCCAACATCGGCGAGAGTCCATTGCTGTCCATCTCGTCAGAATAATCCTCATGATATTGGCCTTTGTTCCAATATCCACACTTATATCCCGGGTGGAAGTCGCTTGGCTTTAGCGTGTTCCCGGTTGGGTCGTTCCCTTGGGTGATTACTTTTTCCCACAAGGCAGGCCCTCTAAGATAAACAAAAGCGAGCTAACATATCCCGTCATTCACACAACCCTTCATTGAAAAAACAAAGGGGAGAACCTCCGCAATATATCGTGCTCACACTCGCATGTTTTGTTCAATTTTAAGATACCCAAATTGAAATGTGGAGGCAATCTTTTATGCAACTTAGGGTCATCAAAAGGACTTTTGATTCTCAAGATCGCCGTGAAGCGCATATGCCCTTTTAAATGACACTACTTTGCAAAAAAGTTTACAAAACACAAAGTACACATGTTCAATTTTAAATTCCTCAAAGCAATGATGAGTTCATTTTAGAAGCACCAAAATGAAATGTGAAGTTTGCCTTGTCCAATTTTAAATCCAAATTGAAATCTAGTAAATGTCTAAAATTCTTTTTAGCCCCTTGGCAATTTTTAAAAAACAAAGTTTGTTTGTTCTTTTTAGATCCCAATGAAAATTTAGTATTCTAAGGTCAAAGATTTTAACAAATTTTCAAGAAGTGTTGAAGAACACTTAAGTGTTTAGAAACACTTTGCACAAAATGAACATGAAAATTTAAACATTTTTTAAAGCCCAAAGTAAAATTAATTTTCCTAAGGCCAAATATTTTAACAAATTTTCTCAAGAAGTGTTAAAGAACACTTTTAGTGTTTAGAAACACTTTGGGCTTGTGAAGATAACATGATGGTGAACTTCTCCTTTTGCCTCCATCCTGCAAAATAACAGAAAAACAGAGAGTAAAAAAAAAAGAAATACAGCAAATTAGGTTAATACTAAAAAAAATTATTCAAATTTTAAAAACTAGACTGATCCCGCGACAGAGTTTAGCAAGTGTGGTGCTCCTTAACGGGTGCGGTGCTGCTTAAAAAACACAGGCGGTGCTATACAGTGCCGCGTGGTCAACTGTATATGGTGCTCTGCAGAAACAGAGACCGCGGGTGCGGCAGAGTTTTACACGCGGTGGAGTTTGGAAGCAGCGGTTTTCGGAAAAATTTCAAATTTGAGCGCAGGAAGTAGTTGCGATGCTATATGGTGCCACGGGCTTCGGGAGGTGAGGTGCAATATAGCACCCCGTATGAGTCGCGGTGCAATACAGTGCCACGTGTCTGGTCCGCGGTGTAGTTTCCTGTATATGAATAAAAAACGTGAAAAAAACTGTGGAAATTTGAGGAAAACATAATAAATTTTGAGATTGCCCTCCTTCTAGCACCAAAATGTGAACCCCTAAACCTGCAATAGCACAAAGAAGTCAAACATTGTTAGTGTTAGATCAAATATGCATGTAACAATGAGGGATTCCCCATAAAATCCATCTATCTAAAACTTAAATTAGGAAATGAAGAACACAATGAAATTATAACATGTAAATCCTAATTAAGCAAATAGCATTATGATCCCATGGGGGAATTGGTGCCAATGATATGTTGCAATTGGCCCTTTCCCAATTCCTACGATTGCAAATGTGGATTGATGAAGAAATGGTCAAATCTCCAAAGAGATTTGAGCATAACCTTGATGCAAGTGTGAAAATATGAAGAGTGTTTGGATGAAATGGGCAAAATCAGTTCTCACTTGAAGAGAGTAACTTTGCATATGAGTTGTGGATGAAGATTGAGGAGAAGAGTCTCCAATTTATAGATTTCAATCTTGGAAGAATGAGTGAAAATAAGCAATGTGGGATAAAAGATAGTTCAATGGCATTGTGCCACTTGTCCAAATGTGATTGGATGAGGAATGAGCAAGTTTTGGCCAATGTGCCAATAAATGCAATTAGGTGGCATTTCAAACTTGAAAAATGACATGTTGAAGAGGGAAAAGAAATGGAGTTAATGTCACTTGGCTCAAGGTCAAATACATGTAAGAGGCTTTTAATGCCTTGTTGGAAGGACCAAGCCCACTTGGACTTTTTGAATTCAAAAGAGGAATATTCCCTTTTTGATGCTTTGTGAGGGAAAATAGGAGAATTAATAAATCAAAGTAATTGATTTATTATGCAAGTTGCATTCTCTAGAGAATTTTAGTGAGAAGGATTAACTTAATCAAGGATTTGATTAACTTAATGAAGAATTAGGTGATGTGACAATTTAGACTTAGATTTATGAATTGATTTGAGTCCAAAATTGAGAGGAAATGATTCATTAAATAAATGATTTGATTTATTTAATAAAGAAGAAATGTGTTAGATTAAATCAAGGTTTAATTTATTCAATTTAATAAAAAGACTTTAGGGATTTTAATCAAATAAAATGATTTATTTAATTAAATAGCAATGTAGGGTTAATTAAATTAAACTGATTAATGTAATCAAAGGAGGTGATAGACTTAATCCAATAAATAGTGATTTATTGAATTAAAAGGATAGAAAGTGATGAAATGCTGAGAATTTGATTTGAGAGGAAATGTTGTTAGTAGTCGGGATCAGGTGTGCCAAAAGGAATTTGTACATTTTCCATGTCTACAAACAGTTTGAGTTTTTGTGTGTCGTTTTGGTAGTCATAACTGTGACACAACACATCAAATTCAAACAAAAACATGTCAGGATCCTCCATTCAAATACCACAAAAAATGGGCAAAGCAGAATGAGGAATATTCTTCATGGGAGCATCTCATCTAAGATGTGTGGTTGGAAAATCAAAAGTAACCGAATTATTGTTGGCCAATGCCCTATTACAATTGTTGTTATTATTGTTTTTGTTGTCATTATTGTTGTTGGGATCCATGATGTTTAATTCCAATGGGGTAAAGTAGGTTTTAAAGGGGGTTTCTTCTAAGAATGGACTAGCTTTCAGCTCGTAAGCTTCTTTGAAAAAAAAATCAACCTTTTTGTGTAATATCTCGGAAGATCTTGGATAGGTATTTGCAGGTGTTTGAACAATAGTGGTCTCAATAGCACACTTCTCAAGATAAGGTTCGAGTAATTCTAATGATGGAAGTTTAGTTTTCAATTTCTCTTGAGTTGAGCTACTTCCTTCAATAGGTGATTTTGACTTATCTTGCAATTCTTCGCGTTGAGGACTTTCAATGGATGGGGCTAATTTATTTTTGGGTTTTTCAGGTTGTGAACTACTTCCCTTTTCTTTTCTAATAAATCTTCCTCTACTATCCCTATTACGATTCATGCACATAAATGATCTATGAAAAATAAAACTAAGGGTAGTTGTCCAAATGAGGTCGACTATTGTGTGGAATTTCTCCTTAGCGCAATGCTCCTAACTTGGTTTACTGGAAATGTAGGTCTTTAACACCGTTCTCCAGCAATAATGCCAAAAAATGACTGGACTAAACTACGGTTTCAAATTATTCTTGAAATGGCTTTGAATTAATCTTTAGAAATGGTTTCCTTAGTTCATCCTAAAGCGTCAATCTGGGACATAGGATTTTTGAGCCATGCTGTGGCAATATACCAAAGAGTTGCAATTAATAAACCAAGGGTTGATGGATGCAAACTAAAGTAATCTGCATTTGAAAAAAAATATAATTGGAAGACTTCATGTCACAAGTGTGATAGGAACCCATGAAGAAATAGTTTTGCAACAGAAAACATATTATTGGCACACAGCAAAACAAAAGTGAAAATCTCTGTAGAAAAATGGAAATCTATCTGGAAATAACATGAACAGAATCAAAGTTGAACTATTGAATGCAAATAGACTTTTGACACCAATTGATTATTCAACTTCTTAGCTCATAATAATTTGACATCTAACTGCTCTTAATCCTGGTAACAAGTGACAGATAAAATATATAGATGCAGACAGATATTAAATAAACCAATACAGATTATAATGGCAAGTATTAGACAAATCAATACCGATTAATAATTTTGCAGAAATGAATTATCCGGAGAAAGGATCTAACAAACAATACAGTCACGAAATTAATCGAATAACTTATTAAATCATAACATACATTACCACACACATAATCCTAATGCAATGATCACCAACAACCGAGGGAGTGGGCCCTGCCTTCATCGGTTATTGAATGATGAAACTCATGAACACATAACTATTCCATTATAGCTTTCATTCATATGAATTACACTAATAGAGTATAGATTTAAAATCGCCAAAGTTTGATTTCTATTGTGTATATCTATCTAGTTTTCAGTGTACACACACACACACACACGTATATTGTAGCTACTTATACTTCTAATAGTCCTTTGGATGGAATCGAATATGCATATTGGTTGTTTGTGGCTTTCATCCAACAACCATTAAAAGATAATAAAAAATGGTTTAGAGTCCTTGATAGTATTTTGAGAACATAACAACTTAGAACAGTATTGCTAATCTTGATGAATAGGACCAAAATGGAAAAATGACTTTAGCAGCTTCGTCATCCCTCGACCGACGCCCTTCATACTTGTCGTCAACCATTAAACATTGCATGTTACCAAAATCACAAAGATAGTTAGCAACAGTCAACAAAATCGGTATTTTCACTAGTTTTTACCTTTCCTTCTATTTCATAAAATACCTTTAGTTCATTAACGAAAAGTGACAGGAACGACATGAAACACTAGGAAATATGACAAGGGTTAAATCAAATAAGAGGTAAAATAATGGCATATTTTTCCCCCATCAACTAACACTAATGAGCCCGATATAGTTAGAGACGCTATGGGTATGCATGATTCGAATTCCGGGATGGGAGGCATGAATGAGGAGATGGTTGCATTAAATAATAAAGCAACATGGGATTTAGTACCTTCATTCAAAGGAAAAGAACCTGTTGGATGCAAATGGGTGTTCAAGAAGAAAATTGTTATAAATGGTAGTGTTGAGAAGCATAAAGCACGATTGATCATGAAGGGATATTCCTAGGTGGAGGGAATTAATTATGGGGATATTTTCTCTCTTATAGCTAAGCTGACATCCATTTGATTCTTGTTATCACTTGCAACAACTCATGAATTGGAAGTCGAGAAAATGGATTGTAAGATGACTTTCCTTCATGGCGACTTGGAGGAGGAAATTTATATGTTACAACCGGAGCATTTTTTTGTGAAAGGTAAAGATAATTTAGTGTGCAAGTTGAGGAAATTTCTGTATGGTCTAAAACAATCTCCTAAAATGTGGTACCAAAATTTTGACACCTATGTGTTGTCCTTGTGATTTTTGAGATCCAAATTTCACCATTATGTCTATCACAAGACTGATAATGGTCGCATTCTCATTATTGTCCTATATGTGGATGATATGTTGTTCATTGAGAATGGTAAAAGTATGATTTCAGATTTGAAGTCTTAGTTGTCAACACAACTCAAGATGAAGGATCTAGGTGCAATGAGGTATATTTTGGGGATGGAAATCAAAAGAGATAGAACTAATAGAAAGCTTTGGTTAACCCAAAGAAAGTATGTGAAATCTATGTTGGAGAGATTCAACATGACAACTTGTAGATAGTTAGATGTCCTATAATGCAGGAGCAAATATTTCTATGGAGGATTGTCCAAAATCTCTTACCGTAATGGAGGATATGACCAAGGTTCTTTATGTGAGTGTTGTTGGCAGCTTGAGGTATGCTATGGTGTGTACAAGGTCAAACATTGTCCAAGCAGTGGGAGTTCTTAGTCGATTTATGGCTAATCCTGGATGGCTGCATTGGGATGCAATAAAGAGAGTGTTAAGGTACTTGTGGGGTACTTCTAAGTATGCCCTATGCTTTCATGGTTATCCTATTGGATCTCAACATTCAATGAGCATTCATCAATATGTAGATTTTGATTGGTCAGGTGACATTGATAGCAGAAGATCCACCAGTGGATATTTTTTCATGTTTGGTGGTGCTATAAATTGGATGAGTAAGCGATAGGATGTAGTCACTTTGTCCACTATAGAAGTAGAGTACATGGTAACTACTCATGCTTGTAAAGAAGCTATTTGGATTAAGAGGTTGTGTTCATATATTGGTTTTGATGCAAGGAAGATTACTATCTGTTGTGATACCTAAAGTGTCATTTTTTTAGTGAAAAATCCCACTTTTCATGCTAGAACAAAGCACATTGATGTGCAGTTTCACTTTTTTCATGATATGGTGGAAGATGAAAAGGTTAATTTGGAATAATTTGATACTTTGATGAATGTTGCAGATGCATTGACGAAGATAGTGAGCACAAAGAAGTTCAGATGGTGTGTTGGTTCAATGGGCCTTGTGCTTGAATAATGATACAAAGACTCCTATAAGGTCTTCAACAAGTGGGAGAATGTTGGGATTAAGGTGTCTCAACCTTAGTGAGTCACATGTTGAAATAATTTATTTATTTTACCCTAAGTTGCTGATTTAATTTATTAAATACAAAAATACATGCTTCCAAACTACTAAGGTACTTTGTGGGACCCAACGGAGAGTTGTCTTTCCTACATGCAAGGTGCAAAGGATGAGAATGTGACACTTGTCACATGGGTGCACATTTGGGAGGAGGTAAATATTAAAACCTCTAAAATGTGTGCCATGTTGACATCTGACATTCTATTTTGCAAGTCAACATTTGGTGGGGCTCACTTGTGAGCATATTCCTTCTTCGAAAAAGTGGAAGCATTGGAGAGTGACACTTGTCACATAGGTGCTCGTTCTAGCATTTTGCATTGTGAAAACTTCAATGAGGTGCGCCATGATGCCATGTGGCATTGGGTTGACTTGTTGACTGATGCTTGGAGAGGAACGTTCCTAAACGAAGATTGAGTTGTCATTGGGAGTGACTAGGAGTCAAACTTGAATTCAAATTTGGTAGATGACTTGATTTTCTCTATGGGCATGCCTTACATGTGAGGTTACTTGATTTTCGGGAGTTGTACGCCTTACATGTGCTTGCATGTTGGTGCATGTTGATGCATGTTGTTACATGTTGAGTTGGTTATTTTTTAGATCACTTGGGACTCGTGCATGTTGTTGGTTTCAGTTTGCATACATACAAAGACCGTGGGATTGGCACATGATAATATTGGGTGCCCTTGTATAAGTGATATAAATATGTTAATGCCTTGGTGCATTATGAGAGATTTAACTATATTTTTTGAGACACTTTTATACTGTCAGATTCACTCTAGAATCTTGTATCACAGTGCAATAACACCTGCTTGAGCATAAACTCTGGAAGTTATATTGTAATATCTTTTTACTATTCAATTGATTTGTGCTTTGGTATGTGGGTTTTTTTCTCGAAAGGGTTTTCCCACATAAATTAAGTGTCTTATGGTTTAATGCTTAAATCAAAAAATAACTTAAATGAATGTGCAATCTTAAATAAAAATGTAAATGTTAAAATATTTGAAACAATTGTTTACAACCCTCTCCTAAAGATTTGCATTAGGAAGGTTGTTTCAGCACTTTGGTTTCCTCACAATGTTGAACACCATTGATCATATTCATCTTGCTAAATCAATATATATCCACAAATTCTTGAATTGTTATATGTGTAGCTATTTAACCATATCATATGTTGACCAAATATGATATTTCTATCCCTTAAAATATCATATAATATATGAAAGAAACCTTGTACAAACTTACTATAATAAGTAGGATTCTCGCCAATTGTAAAGTAGGGGGACCAAACACACCAAGGCTCTAGATCACAGAGAACTAAGAGCGGAGGGCTACCCTATCTTACCTCAAGCTAATGGGTGTTTAGGACAAGAATCGAGAATGAAGAGCACTCTCAAGTTCTTATGTCACTCTACAGATCTGAAAGTCTAAATGAGGCTAGACGAGCCAATTTCTAGAGTCCAAACTGTACCTCAGGCACCTCTTTGTCTGAGGATGATAACGCAGGTTTGGGATGACAACATGATGTGTTGGTGTCTCTCTAGCGCGCTGGCATCTGTACGGCCAAAAAACATGAAATATAGTACGAAAAGCAGGAAAACCTACTAATTGTCTAGCTAGTTAATTTTAACAAAATAAACAAAATGATGAAATCAGAGAAATAGCTATGTAAATGATAAAGAAGGTAGATGAAAGCAAGGGTGATGAATATCAACTCACTAAAGCTCTAGTTTTCTAGCGAGCTCCAAACACATGCTCACCTACACACATCCAAGAGAAGGAAAAATATTGGGTTGTATAGGGGTTTGCCTCAATCAAACCCACACTTTAGTGTTTCCACATCCATGGACAACCAAAAAATCCACAAAGTAGAAAATGTGATAAAGGAAATAGAAAGGAAGGTATTGAACACTACAAAAGATACAATGCTACTTTATCAAACCACGATAAGAAAAGGAAACTAATGCAATACCACCTCCACCCAAATGCACTCAAGTCTAATGATGTGAGAGTGCAAGACAACGAGCTTGGAAAAGTCGACATGCCCATAGTAGTGATGAAGGAAGGTCTCACAAGACTCCAAACTCGTAGCTTTTGTGGTAGCATAACACATACAAGGATGAAGTTGATGGAGTAACAAGCTGCTGCAATGCTCAATGGAGTTGTGAAAATGCTCAAAAGATCAAGTAGAATGCTATAGAAAATGTTGAAGAGAAGATAGAGGATGGAATGAATGAACAAGATGGTCATTTCAAGATCAAAATGGGAGAGGAGCTGTTTTTGGGTTGTTTGGTCGACACAGAGGCATTATGCTTTGTGCCCAATGGAGAACAAAACGTCCCTGCGAACACCAGAGGCAAGAATCTATCAAGGACAACAAAATTCCACCCAGACGTTCATGTATTGTGCTCATGTACCCAAAAAATATTCCCCCACTAACACATAGGACAATGCCAAGTGGATGGAAGGCAAGTGGGTGATGTGGAATTTTGCCTTCGGGTTTGATTTTTTAAGGTGAGGGTATGCAAAAGGAGAATTTATACAAAGGGTGCAAATTCACTCCTATACATTTTGCCCCCACTTTAGTGAGCATGAGTATTGATGAGTGTTTGATAAAGTAGATTGAAGAGTTAGAAATGTATACCTGAACTATCGAGGAAGTAGACCGTGATTTGGCGAACTCAAAAGCACAGGGTAGGCAAAGGACTCCATAGGTACTCTCTCCTAAGGAGGTTCGAACAAAAGAACTTTGTAGCTTCGTAGAACTATTAAGTTGAACGAAGTACAACGAAGGCCCGCAGACCAATGATGGACAATCCCACAGGATGTAAGCACTTCACAGGCCCTCAAACCTGCAAAGAAGGTGCCCCCAAGGTACTCTCTCCTAAAGGAAGCCCAGTGTAAGGGGACTTCATAGAGTCAGACTAGAAAGCAGCTTCATAGGCACACCTACAAAGCAACATGTTAATCCTTAGATAAAACTTGCTACAAATAAAAAACCAACAACATAGAAAAACAAGCATAAAATCACGCAGACAATCGAAAAATTGAAGAGATTTCAAAGGGGTCCCTCGGGAACCTTTCAAAAGAAGAGGGGTCCACTCAAGAGACGCATTGTTTGAAAGTGGATAGCATTATTCACAAATCACTTCAACATCAAGGAATCCTTTCAAAATATGTTCACTTCATCAAGGAATTCAGAAGGAAGAAAAAACTCCCTCATGAGGAGAAGGTCGAGGCTTCTCCCATAGGAAAAGTTGCTCCCTCCTCAGATGAAAGTTTTTCAAGTTCTTTCTTTGTGAACCCATGATGAAGGAAACATGTTCCGCTTTGGGTCCAAGTTGAGAATGTGATTTTTTGAAAAAGTTTGCAAATATTTTCGAGAAAAGATTCATTAGTCACCGAATACGTTTTCTGAAAATCAAAGTTGACATGGTAGCCCCCCCTTAGGGTGGTGTGTGGTGAACACAAAGGCACGTGGCATCCTAAGGAGAGAAAATAAATAATGAAAAGGTGATCTGGCACACACAAGACATTGATATGTCACCGTGACAATTTTTTCATGCACATGAGGGACAACACATGAGCACCACAACATCACAACTCAAGCAAAGAAGAGAGAAAGATAGAAAAACTATAAAAAGAAACTATAATATCATGAACAAGAGACATAGGGGCGATCTAATATTTCAGGGTCAGAATTGCTCATAAATATGTATAAGTATAATAATAGTATATAGATGAACTTTCATCAACCCCTATTATATCAGACCATATGAAGAATACATGAGAAGACAAAATAAAAATAAAAAATTAGGTTAACATGGAAAGGAAACCTAAAGTCCCCCAACACTTTGCATCATCCCCAATTTGTCGAAAATCAATACATGTAACAAAGGAAGAATGATGCCCCAAATAGAGCAAGTTTTATGACACATAATCAATCTTGTATCCAAGCACCTATGAGGGTGACAAGGGTTATCTAGGAACACATAATGCAAGAATGGGGGAACACAACAAAACACACACACCTAATCTAAAGATAAAGAAGAGGCAAACCCCTAACACTCATCGACCAAGAGGTCATCGGCCTCCCAATCTAGATCATTATACAGGGAAGGGGGATGAGCCTACAAGGGCAGAATGTCAAAGGGGAAACCCTCTGACCCTCCCACAACAAGAGCCAAGAGAGAAGGCCCTGTGAGGTCTTCTTTGCTCGGTTCTTGTGGAGAAAAGGTCAGCAACTTCACAAAGATCACTGACTGGGTTAGAACCTTGTCCAAAGAGTTAAACATGCACTTCATAAGAGTTCCATGCATTACCTCAACGGGCAAGGAAGGTGGCACCCAAGATACACTGCTAGGCTCACCAAGTGACTCAGGAGCAATGATGAACTCAAGGGATGTCGAAACTTCCTTCATCACTAGGATGACACATGCTAATGTAGAACCACCCTCTAAAGAAGGTGGACTCCTCTTTTGCCATCCATTGCTGGAGGGGCCAACCTCCATCTTCCACTTCGTTGAAGGATGCGAATTGTTCACAGATGAGGTAGAAGGCATGGAGTAGGAGGAGAAAACCATGATGGACACCACTGAGGTGTTCGACATGTCCATGAGTTTTGAAAATGGCAAGATGTCTGAAAGGGACATCAAGAGAGGGGGCTTAACCGACGAAGCAATAAACACCTATACCTTTTTAGGGTCAGGGGTGTTTATGCTTGCAGTAGGAGCTAGAAGCAGTACTAGGTTTGACTGAACTAAAGAAGAGGGGAAAAGAGAGGAGGTCATAATGGTAGACCCTGAAACATGGGTGGTCAACTCCTCTTCCTTCCTCTGCAAAGTGACCTGCTCAACCACTAGAGCCTTTCATCGATGCTTGCACCTATGCGCAAGGTAGTTTATGAGACTCTAGGAGATAGAGGCCGGGAGCTAAGATGGGACAGAGGGCCCCTGCTCGACCATTAGAGTGTCCATCACAGCCATTTCCGGTGGAGGGAGTGACTCCTGGATGGGAACAGGAGGGAGAGACTAAGAAGAGGTTGGAGCAGTAGCACGGGGAGTCATCTCTAATGTCTCAACAGCGGGCCTCTTCCCATTCACTAACTTGGGAGCATGGGGGTAGGAGGCCATAGAGGTTGAGACATAGAGGACTCCCCATGGGGACTCTTCCTTCTACCATACAAGTAAGGTCAACATCCAGGAGGTATAGTAGGAAGGTAGATATCTGAATATTGGCTTTATGCCAAGCAGGCACCATCAGACTTCTTATGTGAAATCTAGGAGTAGTCATCCAAAACTCTTCTTCAAAAAGGGGGGCAGAAGAAGCACCTCAAGGATGAGTAGGTCTCTCCTTTCCCTTTCAAGAAGAGGAAGTAGCTTGTTGCTGCACTACCGGATGGATCACTTTTGGATGTCCCTGACCCTTGGTTTTGTACTTTACATAGTTCTGGTAAAGTAGGTCCATTCTAGGGGGAAGTAGACTGACCGGGGCAGGCCAAAAATGATCCAATGAATAACCCCCATGGGATACCAATGGCTCGTGTCTAGTTTCATTCACAACGTGCACAAAACCTTTGTGGGAGAAATTTAAACATTTATGAATAACGAAAGCGGTTTCGTTCATGGAATCTAGCCATGGGATGCCTAACTTCACCTTGAACAAATCAGATTTTGGAATAACATCAAAGATTGTATCCACAGCCCCAGGTCCAACTAGGTCGAAAAGAATTATAGAGCCATATGACTTAAGAGAGAGGTTGTCGTGCGTATGAATGGTAGACTTTATTTTTTCATATTCCTCCCTTTGTAATGAATTTAACCATAACATCTCCTCCGCAATAACATTTACTTGACTTAAGGGGTCAACTAGCACCCCTGTCACAATGTTCCCATTGAGGCAAACAAGAATGTATAGAGGAGAGGGATTATTATTCAAAGGAAAGTCCTACGAGGTGAATGCCACATTTGGTGAACCAGTCACAGGCTGTGGGGGAGGAGTAACTCAAACCATGTTCACATATGTCGATGGTTGAGGAGAAGCATTGGAGGCGTCAATAATCAAGTTCGTAGAATGAGACGAAAATGGATCCATTTAAATTCACAAATCTCTATTAGCCTTTTCTACCGATTTATCTGTATTTTGTTTCTTCCCATTGAGATGGATGGTACCATCATTGATGCGATCTTGTATCTCATGATGCAAGCACATGCAATGCTCGGTATGATGCCCATTGACATGATGGTATTGACAAAAATCATTTGCATCGTACCAATCAGGATATGGCTCCTTTAGAGGTTGAGGGTTTTCCAAATTTATGATCTTATCCTTCAACAACTTTTGCAAAATGGAGGAATAAGATTTTGATAACTTCGTAAACTTCATGTTGCATCTGAGGTTATTATCATCGGTCGCAATGACTACATTTTCAATAGCTTTACCCTTTCTTGAGATGGACACAATAGAATTTCCTTTCGAACGAGAGCACGAGGAAGATCCCCCAAACTAAACTATCATTTTCTGATACTCCCGCAACGCAACACACAAATGTGCATCTGAGGTTGTTATCATTAGTCGCGATGACTACATTTTCAATAGCTTTACCCTTTCCTGAGATAGACACAATAGACTTTCCTTTCAAATGAGTGTACGAGAAAGATCCCCCAAACTGAACTATTTTCTTCTGATACTCCCGCAACACAACACACAAATGTGCAAAGGAATGATATTTCATTAGGGAAAAATTCTTCTGCCAAGCTTGTTGTAGGTTTCCTATGAACACCTTTTGCACATTGAATTCAAGCAGCGGATACAAGATCTGTGAAAAGAGCACTTGGTATCACGCTATGAAGTCATTTATCTTCTTGTTATTTGCCTACTTACATTGGACGAGATCCAAGAAGGTCATCTTCAAACTAATGTTAGCCTAGAACTGGCAAAGAAACTGATTGACAAGTTGATCAAACAAAAATATGGAATTATCAGGCAAGGAACAATACCACTCGAGTGTTGTGTACTTAAGAGATCAAGGAAAGAGTTTTGTCATCAAAGCATCGTGATGAAATAAATCCGTACACATGGTGTTGAAGGCTGACACATGTGTCTGTGAGTCCCCTTTATCGTCATATTTCTCAAACTTAGGAATCTCCATTCCCTAAGGGAAAGGAGTACTTAGAATCGCCACCGACAATGGACTATGTCAGAAGAAAGGCTGAAAGACAGGCTAGGCAAAAGCTTGGGAAAATATTTTTAATTGGTTTTGCATCTGACCCATGTTCTGGAGAAGAGCATTCAGAACAAGGTCAGAGGATGACAAAGGCCCAATAGAACCCCCAAAACCACCACCACCACCTATGGAACCACCACTAGAGCCACCACCATGACCACCGTTGGATCCACCACCACCAATAGGACCTTCAGTGCAGCCACCTCCACTACCGAAGCCACCACCATGGCCTCCACCAAAACCACCTTCGCCAACACCACCTTCGTTGCCAAAGCCACTACCACTCATCCCACCGGAGCCACCACCACCAAGGGCAGTAGGAGGGGTGAAAATAAAACCAAGGGGTATTCTACTCGCCTTTACAGTAGGGGGCCTTTGAGAAGTAGAGGAAACACTAATTGAATGGCCTATTTTGGCCATGCATACAAACGTGGTAGGCATCACGATTCCTATTTGTCTTTCATGGGCATCGAGCACCTCTCCTTGTGTAGTACCTGATCTAGTCTTATACGAGGGGATATAAGCTTCGGTTAGATTGGTAAGGCCTTGTAAGAATTTTATGTAGGTCTAATCCTTTCCTAACAGATATCTCACCTCGCTAGCGAGTCTAGTGGCTCTTGCCATGTTCGGTGCTTTCTGTGAATGATTCACAAGGTCCGCCAATCTATTATTCAATGCCAAAAGGTTTTTTGTAGGGATATGCACAACATCATCCTCATCTACGGATGAAGCCATAGGTGACACTAGAGGGGTAGGAGCACGAGTGGTCTCATCTATGAAATGCATCTCGTTGGTAAAACCTGTAGGAAAACCAGTGGTAAAGTTAGTGGCCAGACTAGTGGAAAAAATAGAGGTGAAACTAGAAGTGACGTTCGTCTTTTCCATCGATAGGTGTCGAACACTTCTCCTAACAACGTACCCAAAATTCATGGACTGGGTTGTGATGCTCATAAACCTTCACAACACTAAGGTTTACAAAATTTACCAAGTGTGAGGAAAAATTCTCAACACAAGCAACTGGACAGACATTGTTCACGTCAAGTTCACCAAAAATGTAAGGTAGGGGGGACAACCACACCAAGGCTCCAGGTCACAGAGATCCGAGAGCGGAGGGCTGCCCTATCTTACCTAAAGCTAACAGGTGTTTAGAACAAGAATCAAGAATGAAGAGCACTCTCAAGTGCTTCTGTCACTCTACAAATCCAAAAATCTAAATGAGACTAGACGAGTCAGTTTCTAGAGTCCAAATTGTACCTTAGATAGCTCTTTGTCCAAGGATGACAACGTAGGTCTAAGACGATAGTGCAATGTGTTGGCGTCTCTCTAGCATGCTAGCATCCGTATGGCCAAAAAATGTGAAATACAGTATGGAAAGTAGGAAAACCTAATAATTGTCTAGTTGGTTAATTTTAACAAAATAAATAGAATGATGAAATAAGAGAAATAGCTACGTAAATGATAAAGAAGGTAGATGAAGGAAAGGATGATGAATATCAACTCACTAAAGCTCCATTTCGCCAGCAAGCTCCACGCCAATGTTCACCTACACACAACCAAGAGAGGGAAAAATGTTGGGTTGTATAGGGGTTTGCCTTAGTCAAACCCCTGCTTTGGTGTTTCCATCTCCATAGATAGCCAAAAAATCCACGAAGTAGAAAATGCGATAAAGGAAATAGAAAGGAAGGTATTGAACACTACAAAAGATACAATGCTACTCTATCAAACCACAATAAGAAAAGGAAAGTGATGCAATACCACCTCCACCCAAAGGCACTCAAGGCCAATGAAGGGAGAATACAAGACAACGAGCTTGGCAAAGTCGACATGACTGCAACAATGATGAAGGGAGGTCTCACAAGACTCATAACTCGTAGCTTCTATGGTAGCATAACACATACAGGGATGAAGTTGATGGAGTAACAAGTTGCTACAATGCTCAATGGAGTTGTGAAAATGCTCAAGAGATCAAGTAGAATGATAAAGAAAATGCTAAAGAGAAGCTAGAGGATGGAATGAATGAACAAGATAGTCATTTCAAGATCAAAATAGGAGAGAAGGAGCCGTTTTCAAATTGGTTGGTCAACACAGAGGTGTTACACTTCTTGCCCAATGGAGAACGTAATGTTCCTGCGGACACTAGAGGCAACAATCTGTCAGGGACGACAACACATCGTGTAGATGTTTGCATGCCTCGCTTGCGTCCCCGACAAATATTCCCCCACCAACACATAGGACAACGTCAAGTGGATGGAAGGCAGGTGGGTGATGTGGAATTTCACCTTCGAGTTTGATTATCTAAGATGAGGGTATGCAAAAGGGGAATTTACACAAGGGGTGCAAATTCGCTCCTATACACCAATGTAGAAGTGATACTCTCTCAAGATCTTTCTATCTTCCTTTGTACTATCAGGTATATGAATGAATGATATATGTACAAAAATAGTAACTTTCAAGTAGAGTTATAATACTCATATTGAACTTCATAATATGGTTACTATGTATAATTATCTATAAAATCTACAATAGACAAAATGTACCAAGATAAAATATGTTGTTACATAACTCATATTTCTCATCTAGCTATTGATCTTTGTGTGTATGCATCGCATACTCATACATTAATGCATCTTAAAATATTCTCATAAATTCAACTATAGTTATATCTTTACTCTCCAACTCACATCTCTTTAACTCTTTACCATTTTTTATTACATATGTTATTAACTTGTATTTTCAATCACATGTGTGCTCTCTATATGTATATAATCCAAAAAAACATTGCAAACAACCACAACTAACACATGGTCTCTTTAGATATGATTTCTTATAAAAGAATTGTCTATCCACTCTTTCAAACAACACACTTGAAATAAAATTGTAGCTCTTTTGTAGGAATTAGGAAACAATCAAGCATGTCTTCTAATTATGTCATAGAACTCGGGAGACATGAAATTAAATCATGATTTTTTCAAACCTTTTAGACCTAATATTTTTTCTTGGCACATGATCTTGCTAGGAGACAAGCCTAAAATTCAAGCTAAGTTTACCTAGATATGACATGCTTTTACAATGGAAATTATCCTATTTGGAAAGATAAGAATTTGAATTTTTTTTGGATATGTTATTGGTGGAAGTTTCTCTATGTATTCTAAATTTATGATTTTGTCAAATGTGTTAATATAGCTACAAGTGAAAGCTAATAAAGTTACACTTGAATTGGCTCACTTGTAGGTGTTTCTTGACTTCCAAAATAATGCATCTTGTATAGTTGTCAAAGTTATATTGACATCTCCTTCCAACATGGGCTAAGCCCTTGTAGACGACATCAATTTGGTAGGAGTCATAATACTTGTGGGCATCATTTTCATGTTTATCATGCTTCTTAGCATAGATTCGTGGTTACAATGCTCATGGATAGTCCTAGG
Source organism: Sequoiadendron giganteum (assembly GCA_007115665.2). Taxonomy (NCBI): domain Eukaryota; kingdom Viridiplantae; phylum Streptophyta; class Pinopsida; order Cupressales; family Cupressaceae; genus Sequoiadendron; species Sequoiadendron giganteum. Next base: position 132,399,352 of record CM021103.1, on the reverse strand, counting down.
CTTCCAATTAGCCTTCAATATCTTCTTAGAAGCCATGGTAGAGGTGCCTTTGGTTGGCCAGATAGTGGTAAATTTCCTTAGTTCGCCTTGGTTATTTCTCCTCTCGGAGGTGTTGATCCACTTGTAGATGAAGTGAAAACTAATGACAAATAAGCCAATGATAATGCTCTTATGGTTGAGAGCCTATTTCGGATGGTCATAATAATCCTGATGCATGGAATCCAGATGCTTGTGACCTGTCTTTTGCTACTCGATAAAAAACTATTTTTTTATATTGCTAATCATTCTCTTGCAAGCACAACCATAAGACTAATGTTAGCTCTTTCCGAGCAACCACATTAGAAACCACGTATGGAAAACAAAGAGTCACAACATAGAAATCCACTTATTTAGAAACCACGTCCACATTAGAAGCCAACTATGGAAGACCAAGAGTCACAATGTAGAACTCCGTCTTAGATGTCCCATTAGAATTTAAACTTGGACCTCTACATTGAAAACTCAATACCTTAACCAATTAAACACAACCCCTTAAACATCAAAAGCTCTTATTAGTTGATAGCTTTATATTTTTCTTTATAAATAAACCTCACTTTACATAAACTATAAGACATGACGTTTTCCACCTAAATTATATTACTCATAAGTGACTAGAAAAGTAGAAATACTTCGACCTATAAACCAGGGTTGAACTTACAGTAGATTCATTGCTTTATATTTGTCTTTTTTCGATAAAGTTGTCTTGTTCTCCACCACAATACAGACGATGCCAATGCTGCCAATATACACACGCTGGACAAAATGATGAAGGTGAGCTCAAAACATTTACTTCCTGTGCAATGTTCTCCTCCTTGTCTATCTGCCTCTTTGTCATACAAATAGCCTGCCACCCACACAGACAGCACATATGACACCACTGGGTTCCCCATCAACACAACATTGTACAGTGTTCCAAAATGGGTCAGCCCAAAGAGCTCAGACACAGTTGTAGGATTTAGACACCAGTTTGCTCCAAAGGAGAGTCCTATAACAATGGATCCCAAATAGAGAGTCCATTGAAAAGTGTCTGCCATTACTATAAGCAAATACCCACCACACAAAACTAATCCAGCCATTGCAGTCAACAATGGCCTGGCCACTCCAAAATTTGAAAGCAAATAATCAGAAAAAACCCCAACTCCGAATCGGCCTAAAAACTGGCATACTGATATGAGAGTGACAAATATGGTGATGTGGTGTTGTTCAAATCCCAGAGCTCTTGCAACCTGACCCATGTTGTTCACTGCCACAAAGCCTGAGCCCAGAGCAATGGCAGAAGTAAACAAGACAAGCAAGAAATTAAAGCTGCAGAGTTCTCCCCACACAGAAATATTAGTATACTCAATAATAACAGACTGATCAGATTCATTATTTGTGATCAAGGGCTCAGAAAGTTTTGAGGTTGAAGTTGAAGTTCTCTCATGGTGGTTTGCTTTCCATGCCACCCACAGTGGGACTGCCAGAATAAAAACTGTAAGTGCAAATTCAACTTGATCTGCCTGCAAAGCACACTTAACTTAGTAAACCATTCTGAAAAATAAATGTGCTTACTCTAAATGTCTTGAAAATAGAAATTTAATGCAATTAGAATTAAGATATCAGTTTTTTTTAAAATAGAATTATTAGAATAATGAGAAAGTTGTGAATTTGTTAACACAGTGAATCTATTTTTTATTTTTTTTAAGGAGATATGTACATAATAGAACTTTATGTGGAACTTTTTAGAGTGATTATTAAATTAGAATTATAGTCAGATTGCTAATAATTAATTTTTTTTTTATTTTTATTTTTTTAAGTAAATTATAAAGTTTGATCCGAATTTTTTGTTAAAAAAATTCATAATATAAAATCATAAAACAATATATTGATAATGATATTTTTTCTACTTTTTAGAAAAAGACCACACTATCAAACTCGAAACAATATATTGATAATGATATTTTTTCTGGTAGAAAAAATTCACTATCAAATCCAAAAACAATATATTGATAATGATACTTTTTTGTTTTGTAAAAAAAACTGATATTCTTAAATCCAAAAACAATATATTGATATTTTTTCTAAAAATCTATGACATTTTACATTTCCCTTGATCTTTTCTAATCCATGGTAATGTGATATCTTTGGGTAGAAAGAAGATAAACCAACAACTGAACTTACAATTGTGAGACATTTTGTAATGCTCTGCTCTTTTAGAGCAGAAAATAGTCTAAATGTGTTTAGTCTAAATGTCTTTTAAAAATCTTCTCCCTTAGATTTATAAATTTAATGCAATTAGAATTAAGATATCTTAACTAGTTTTAAAAAAATATATATTACAAAAGTGAGAAAATTGTGGATTGGTTAATATGATGAGTCAAATTTTTTTTTTTGAGAGATCTATATGCAATAGGACCTCATGTGTAAGTGATTATTAAATTAGAATTATAGCTCGATTGGTAATAACCAATCATTTCTTTTATTTTATTTTTTATTTCTTAAGTAGATCATAAAGTTCCATGGGAATCTTTTGTTACAAAAAGTCAATAAAGTATGCATTGATGATGACATTTTTATTTTGTAAAATATGCATTGATAATGACATTTTTTTGTCCTTAAAGAAATAACAATATTTTTCTATTTTTTTTTTTTAAATTATCATTCTTTTGTTAAAAAAAATTCATACTATCAGAATTATAAACTATGCATTGATAATGATATTTTTTTGTCCTTTACACAAATAACAATATTTTTTCTCTCTTTTGAAAAAAAATCTCTCTTCTGTGAAAAGAAAAGGCATACTACCAAATTAATAAACTATGCATTGATTTTGTTCTAAAATGTGGGACATTTTATAGTGCTATGCTCTTTTAAGCTAGATGGCGATAGGATAGTGCCAGTGTGGGCTATGCAGCTTCAACGGAAAAAAACTGCAGTATAATAATCAATGGTGATTTCAAATGCAGGATACAGTAATGACAATCTCCTCGACCAGTTATCATAGCCCATCAAATTTAAACCAAAAATTCTCACCACAATGAAAAAACTAAATAAAATATAGATTGTATGGACACCAGCCTAAATTTTATATTATATACAGCAATAAAATCACTCACCTGGAAAGAATGTCCACCCCAAAGGCTAAAACCCATCAAAAACAGCGCCAAAACGACCACCGGAGCAGCCACCATACCTAATCTCAGCGTAGTTAGGGAAGAAACACATTTAGAGTCAAATGGGTCGTGTTTCCGTACGATGGGAATGAGCAGAAAGGCCACTACAGAAGGAACAATGGCGGCCACTAACAAGAAAGAAAACCCATCTGACTCCGGAAAAACAAGGCGCCAAGTAGTGGACAGAATGGCGCTGCTCAGACCAAGGCATCCCTTCATTAACCCCACAACAATTCCTCTGTTACCCGGAAAATTATTGACGCAGGTCACAATGGAAGCCGTGTTGTAGTACGTCTGGCCATTGATGGCCACACAGATGAACACACACATCTTCCACACAGCAGGAGTCGCTAGGTGGCCGGTCACGAAGAGCCATATGACCATATAGCCTACCAGATTTTGTGCCGCTCCGACGAGCAGGACAAGCCATGGAGGAAACCGGTCATATAGCAGGCCTGAGATAATGCCTATACACTCCCCTGTGTCTTTTAAGACGGAAATCAAATCAAGCTCCTGTTGGTTGTAGCCAAAGCGGGTCTTGATGGTCTGGGAATAAAGGCTAAAGCCGTATGATGCTCCTGCACAACATTCTATCCATATGCAGGCTACCAGTACTGTCCATCTGTTGTACACAAAATCGTTCCCCATTAAGGCTAACTATAAGCCAAAGGAAGAATGGTGTTAATTAAACCGAAAAATTCAGTCTGCTTAGTACGAAAGTGAAGATTCCTCTCTTTCGTAACGAAGCTTCCTCCCTCTTTCCTCTTTACTTAAACATTTTTGGTACGGTGCTCACAGAAAGCGTAAGTGATTGGATTTGTCTTTACTATTGGCATGCTCGTACAGTTCTTCATCCGTGCAAACGAAAATATCTCCGGTGTAAAATATGATTCAATCCACTAAACCGCCAATATCTCTGGTGTAAAATATGATTCACCCCACTAAACCGCCTTCACCAAGTCGCACATGCTTAGGGTGGGGAAGGTCCCATGGAGGGGGCTTTCTCAAAAATAATTAGTGGGAAAGCTGATAGATCTCATGAATTTTATTATTTTGCATATTCAATTTAGTAGCTTAAATAAATATAAAATAATAAAAAATTTAATTGATGAGAATTTTAATATTTCATATGATTGATAAGTGGTAGAAAAAAGTCTAAGCTTTTAGCCCAACCTTTTTTGCATCTTAAGTTTTTGAACTAAAAAGTAGGGATTGTTATTGTTGAGGAAAAGATTCCAGTTAATCCTGTAGCATTTTTTTTTCTTCATAGGACCCCTTGCTCCTTCAAAATAGATCACGAAGCCCCCCCATGAGATCTCACCCTGAGAATCTAAAATTTTATTTATATTATGAGATTAGTTCACTCGCTCTTAGCTACTGTTTTAGGTAGTTCAGTTGTGGGTTCAACTCTTGATTTGTCCATGGTGTGGATGAGGGTTCGTTGCACATTAATTGATAGTTATAGAGGGGTTCACCCTGTAAAGAGCTAAGGGATTAGTTCACTCGGTCCCAGTTACCGATTTAGGTAGTTTCAGTTGTGGGTTCAACTGATGATTTGTACATGGTGATGAGGGTTCGTTGAACATTACTTGTGAGGAGAGAGGGCTTGCCCTATACAGAGCTCAGCTCCAGTTCATTGGACTAAACTCTTGATTCCTCTTGATAATAAGGAAAAAAAGAAATGACATGAGCTAATTATTGTGGAGTGTGGAAATTTGATGTCTTTAATTACATGTTATATTTAAATAGTCATTAGTAAGTACCACTTTTTTTTTATTACGCCATTAGACATTCTCTTTGAGGAGGTGGCAATCTAACATGTGATGGTATATGGAAATCTGTAGATGAATGATTAAATGAACTTTTTTAATAATGTTTATGAGATTAAGATTGGTAATAAAAAAAAGTATATGAAAATGTGTTGATGAATGAATAAATAGAAGATTTTAATAATATTTGTGGAATTATGAGCAATAGGATCTAAATTCAATTTGAAAATAGAAGGGCATCAAAATCTTATGAAGTTTGTAAAATTTTCTTTATGTTAGATCTTTTGCAATGGATCTTAATTATAAAGTTTATAGTTTTGTCCAAGCTTACCTTCTCAAATAAGGTGTTTAGACTATCCACTCTCATGTTGTTTTCATAATTGATGCAAATGTCATTATAGGCCAAGTACTCCATGATGTAATATTATTCTATCTCTACCATACCCTTGCTGCAAAATAAACATGTTCGCATTTCCCACTTCTCCTTAGATATTGACCATCTATTAGTTTCACACTTAAGATGATACAATCTAGTTTTTAATTGGGTTATCGATATTTTTTACTTTCCACTTAATTTTAGCTCCCACGGAAGCTTTTTCACCATAGTCCCATGTGAGGTTAAATGATTTGATATAGTGGGATTTATTTTGACCAATTTACTTTGTCCACGTGGTAGTTCTGAATTTTTATTTTACATACATTTTTATTTCCTTATCAGTGTTTGGGAAACCTAACATATTAATGTTTCCATTCATTCACGCTCTTGCTATTTTGTTTCATCAATGTGTTTTTCCTTCTACTTAGCTCTTCTTCAATAACGAGCTTAGGCTAGTGAGAAATCTCCATATTTTGAGCATTTTAAAATTAGCTTAACACCCAAACCATCACTGATGCTTGTAAAGAAAATTCTCAAGGAATGGAAAATCATTAGAAATATTGTAGCTCCTAATGTCAATTTTAACTTGACAATATGCACTAGTGGCATTAGTGGTTTGCACTAGGAAATATAAGTGCATATACCTTTTTTTTAATTTTTCTTGAGGTGAATGGGTTCCCTCAAAGCAAACTAAGGTGTACAAGCAAACACAAGGCCTCAAACACATTGAATAATTTTTCACACAAAACCTTAAAAACTATGGATTTTTTTTTAGATATTGTCTATAACTTGTAAAGTTTTGCCTTTGTGGTTTTACATTTGAAGTAAGGATTTACATTATTTTGTTTGCAAGACTAGTGACTATTCATGTTAAGAAGTTTGATGTAATATTTTTTTAAAAAAATTTTAATTATTTAAAAATGTGATTTTTCCATAGTCCATGTAACTGATTGTGAAGTATTTGGTTGGACACTATGTATAGTCTTTTGGGGTTGACATTTTAAATCAAAATTAATGGTCCATAATTACGAAGGGGATACAAATTTCTTTCATACTATGAAAAAAACCTTACGGTTGAATGAATGAGGTATGGTCACATATTATTATATATTTTCTCATAGTAATGTTTTTTATATAACTTGTCTTTAATTAAGAAGATTGATATCATGCATTTGCTTATCACAATGAAGAAATTAATGACACTAGAATAAACATTACAAAGGTGACATCTTTTGGTACAAAAGCAATGTTTCTTTAGAAGATAGTAGAATTATTTGAAGTAGAAACAAGGTGCTCTTGGGCATAGTAAACTTTCTTGGCACCTAGAGGAGGGTTTAAAATAAACTAATTTTGAGGTGAATTATAATTAGTGGCTAAACTTTTAGGGTTGGTAAATAGTGTAGAATAGTTGCTTCATGGTTGAGAAGGGTTAAAATTAATTCTATCAATTTGAATTACAAGAACAAGTTCAATTGGTTTTCGGGTTTGGAGGGGTGAAAATACTACATGTGTCTTGAATGTCCCTTTTTAAAAACCAGATAAAAGATTTCTCATCAAGGGAGATGTCGGAGTTCGAGAATTGGAGTTGTTGCTTAACCCATGCCTAGGAGTTGTCAAAAGTTAAGGATTGGGATGTTGTCTGACACATGCTAAGAACCTGTTGAAGATCAAGGATCAAGGTTGTGTTGGTTAAATGGATCCTAATATTATTGGTTATGGATCCTAATCTTGTTGGTTATGGATCCATATATATCCATGTCTCTATGTTTTGTGTTATTTTTTATATTTTATCTTTGCATTCATTTTATTATATATTGCTTTATGATCCTATTCCTAACAATTGGTATTAGAGGGATAACTAAAGTTCATATCATATATGTACATACATGTGCTTGAATTAAAATTATTAAAACTTAATTAATTTTAATGTAGTGCATTGAAATGGAGGGGCTTTGGGCACACACAAATGCAGAGATTTAGAGATTACAATTAATTTTAGATGATCCTTCAACCACAAGGGTCTATAGAAGTATTTGTGAGGATATTTTAGAGAGTTTAGTTAGGATTAGGCATTCATTAGAAGGTGTGTGTGCATATTCTAGGGACACTTTGATAGCCATCCTTGTCGGGATGAAGAGTGAAGTATTAGGTGATGTACCTTTGAGCACAATCCAACTTAGAGTGCCAAAAGAACTATCAAAATTGAATATTTTCCCTAATATTCCACTAGATCTCAAATGAGGGGTTATCATGTTACTAGGTGCATAGATCTTAGGATGGACCTGCTGATATATCCATGATTTCTTGTAGCACATTTTCATTATCCGAATAGTGACAAAATTTTATTATATTCTGTACAACAATTATACGTTGAAGTCCATTTAGGCCTCAACATTAACTATTTGGATTTACCAGGTCATTTGGGGTAGGGACATGGTAGGGTGTGTGACGGGGATGCATATCAATGTGTAGATCGACAATACCCGGATTATAGGGCCTTGGTTGGGCAAAGGATTCTTTTCGTCGCTCCATCCATTAGCCCTATTGGAGATTAGGTTGTCGTTGGGAAGCAAATGATAGTATTGCTAATATTGTGTAGTCCAGGATCAACAGATATCTACAGATCGCGTGGGTTGGTATTTGATGAGACAGACACATAGATCGTCACTTGCTCATTTAGATATATATATATATGTTGTGACAGGCATCCTGGATCTTCAGCTGATATAGATCACATTGCACATGATTTCCAAATTCTGAGGGATACATGTTATAGATTTTTTGATGACCCGATGAGAGCTTATGGTGTGATATCACAATTGGGGATCCCCTTGGCCGATGTTACCTCATTTGTGGGTCAGTGTTAAAGTGGAGATTTCCAGACTCTAGTAGTTCAGTCTTGACATTCTAATATTGATTCTACATCTAAATCATCTCGTGGCCTGGTACATGAGCCACATACCAGCCATTCCACCGCTTTGGCACATGCACATTCAATCTACATATTGATGATTATGTTGCTACAGGTACCCAATCATCTTCTCCTACACCTGGTACCCAGTCATCTGCTCATACACATGTTGATATAGGTGCTTAGACATCTACTGATACACTCAAGGTTGTGAGAGGAGGTTTTATGGAGATGTTGGATTCACCTATGCCATCTCACTTGCATAGCCTGCTACTCACATCATTGGAGGAGCTAGTCTAGAGTAGGATTACAGAGGAGTTGGTAAATCATATGATTCAGAAGCTTACACTCAGGATGTAGAGGCTATTCCTGAGGCATATACATACATTGTATATAATTTCTAAGTTTATTTTCAGTTCTAAACAAATATGTATGTAGTATGTAACTTTGAATTTTATTTTTTATGTATTCATGCATATGTTTCTAAGTGGAGGCAACATGTGTTACTCCTAGTTTGAGGGAAGAGCATGTACTCATGCGTTCTTCGCCTGATTATGTCAGTGGATAGGTGAGTTCTTTAATTTTCATCTAAGTTAACTACATATGCATTGCACATGTTCACTTATTCATGTGTATATATATATTTAATATAATTTTTAATTTAATTAAACTTTTGTACATGTGTATATACATTTTACAAGGCTCATCACATTTATCGGAGTAGGATTCACGCTCGACTAGGAGCCAACATGATGACCCAGAGACCAGCTGGGGCACTATTTTATATATACATGTATGTTTATTGTTTTATGATATATATTCGAGCTAGAACACATGGACATCTTATATTTGAGATCTATAGAGATCATATATGTGCATGACAAATATTTTATATGTTTACATGTTCACTTATATTTAGATGCTATTTTATTTATATGACAAACATTTTATATGTTTATGTTTATGTTGAACTACATTTAGTTATTTTTATATCGATTCTAGATATTTGAGTTTATGTTTATACATTTTAGATCATTTATTGATGTATATGATTTTTTTATTGCTAAATTGAAAATTATTTAATACAAATTAAAAAATTGGAACCTTGCCTATTAATGCCATTATTTCCCAACATATGCCCTTAATATCATCTTAAACCAATTGAATATGAAATCTTTATTATATTAATTGATTGGATTTAGCAAGTGATGATTACTTAATGAAGATGATAAAATTATTTAGTAACTCTTCGGAAGTGGTTAGATGTGCAATAATGACATTCCCTATATGATATATACATAGTCCTCATTTAAGCTACAAAGTCATCACATAAATGATAGTGATAATTTAGACCATAAAAGTTATAAGAAATAGATAATGTTAATTTACATATCAATTAGAACAACAATGTTGGACCTAATTGCTAAAAGAATGAACTACTATGGGTGAATCACAATATGATGTCTCACTTTTGAGATGAGCAAGTTTTTGGAGTGGGAGAATGAAATTAATTAGAGCACCTTCATTCGAAGATAGGTCCTTCAAATAAAGGCATTCGCAAAAACAACTTTAGTCAAAGATGCATGTTCGTTCAAAGGTCTCTTAGGGAGATTAAAGAAAAATTAAAATAATACCTTCGATAGAAAGTATTATTTTAATATTTTTTTAGCATTTATATGAATTGATAACTAAAGTGGTGTTCGTTCATATGGCCGAAATTACTAGTGAGAAAGTTTAGTTATGCTCCATGGATACCCAGTGCTTGGATGATGTGACACCTATGACAACGACCCAAATACTCGCCTCAACTTCGAGCGAAGGAGCAATATACCCAGGTAGGTCCACCACACCATTTACCCTATTTCACGTGCTTTACAAGTTAAATGATTTAGGGTTAATTAGGGTTTAGGTTAATAGTAAAATAGTTTGGCTTTAATACACCTGCCTTATATTTTCTTGAAAGATTCTAAATCCTTTTCATCAAATCCATTTTGTGCATAACCTGCAATCATTATAGTCCATGAAACTACATTTCTTGGAGGCATTATGTCAAACAATTCAAATGCCTTGTCTATGATTCCACATTTTGCATACATACCAAATAGGGAAGTTGTAACTACAACATCTAACAAAATTCTTCTATCATTTATGCTTCAATGGATGTCCATGCCCTCTTCCAAAGCTCCCATTTCAGCACAGGCATGAAAGATGCTAGAAAATTTTATGAAATTTGGCTTTACACTTGCCAATTGCATTTTCTTGAAAGTTCCTAAAGCCTTTTCAACAAATTCATGTTGTGCATATCCTTGGTTACAAAATAAAATATAGTTTTTCTTAGTCAAATTTGGATCAAATATTGTAAGAAACAAATCTTCTAATATTAACACTAGCAACATCATTATGTGATAAGACAAACTAAATAACATTGCATATTTCCACACTTCAATTACAATCATATAACATGCTTTGCATCAACTATTTATATCAATATCATAACATTATGTAGAGAGAGCTAGTTGAGGGAAATGGTACATATTATACTTATTTCACACAACCCCCTTGAATAATCCACTTCATGTCTTTGATTATTGTAAACCTGGACTTTTTATTTATTTTTCTAAGTTTTAGATCTCAATTCCTAATTTTACTATCACATATTTTCATATTTAATTTTTTCTTGTGCCTTCCACAAGGTTTTACTCTTTATTCATTCTCATTGCATTACAAAATTATAATCATGGATACATTCTACTCTAAATTATAAATGAACTGCATATCACTTATGATAATGATAATCTTTTTCAAAGAATATGATAGTGATTTATCCTTTACTACATCTCACTAATCTCCCAAATATATATATAGAATGATTCATATGACAATAACTCATCCTCTTCCATTATTCATAATGTTTTTGTGCCTATTGATGATTATATTATTCAAGTATAGCTCATGATAACACTTCTTTTACACCATTTGACATTCAAAGATATATACTTGGTGATTCATTTCTCATGGATACATTGGTTCATAATATTCCTTATTATTTATCTAATGAGAAAATTCCTTATTGTTTATCTAATGATAAATTTAATAATTCTTTCTTAATGAATGAATGTATTTTTTCTTCATGTATGATGTTGCTTTGCTTATTTTAATGATTGTACTTCTTACATGACATGTGATAATGAAAAACCTAAACTCTATTAATACATCTAGGGATCATGTTTTATGTGATGATGTTATTACTATGACATTGATTTATTAATAGAGCTACTAATGTTGTTGGATCATGTTTTATGTGGACCTAAACTCTAAGCATATCAATATCAAAAGCTCATTCATCCAACATATGACAAGGAATTAGATTCCCTTATTCCCAATTATTAGTTGCTCACATTCTATCTGTTGATGATACTTTACTATTTGGAAGATCAAATCTTCAAGAGGCAAAAGCCATCAAAACAGTCTGGAAGATTACTATTCAATTTCAGGCCAAAAGGTATTAAACCCTTCTAAATCTAAAATATTCTTCCTAAATGCTTCCCCAAATGATATCCAAAGGATTGGTGATTATCTTAGCTTCAAGCAAGTATCCTTGTCATGTAAATATTTAGGGATCCCTTTCTTTGTAGGTGCAAATAAGTGCCCATTTTGGTCAAAAAATTTGTCTTCAATTCAATGTAGAGTAGGTTCTTTGAAAGGTAGGTGGTTATCATTAGCAAGAATATTTCTCCCAATTAAATCAATTATTTCCATTATAGCAAATTATATCATGTTAGTTCTTAATATTCCAAAAGGAGTGCTTGTGGAAATTGGAAAAAGTAAGGATTTTATTATGGAAATGTAACATGGATGAGAAAAATAAAATTCATCTAATATCCTAGGACAAGATCTGCAAAAGCAAAGGTCAAGGAGGAAATGGTATCCATAATTTGCAAGAAAGAAACATAGCATTGTGGGCCAAACTAGTGTGGAATATTTTTTCAAAACCAAATTCAAAATGGTCTAACATTATTAAATCCAAATATTTAGATAATTCAAATCAAGCAAGAATCTTCACTGCACTTAATCCCCCATTAGGTTCTAAAATGTGGAACTTTCTAGTAAAATGCAAGGAAATTATCACTCCATATCTAACATGGGAGGTGAACAATGGAGAGAAATCTCTATTTTGGGAAGATTCATGGTATGGATACCCACCATTAGGGAATATTGAAGTTTTAAGCCAAGCAAAAAGGGTCAAGTAATTGGTATGGGGTTGCAAAATCAAAGGCTACTTTTTAGTGTCCAATGAAAACACTTGTTTGGAGAAAAATGTAGATTGGAAAGTATTTGAGAATCTGGATTTTCCAAATGATGAAAATATTATTTTATCTACTTTGTTACATAAAAGGGTTATATATCATACAACAGTGGAAGATATGCTCATTTGGGCCCCAACAAAATCTGGTAATTATAATGTTAAGCAAGGGTATGAAGCATTAAATTTTGTTGGAGAAGAATTGCAAATCAGTGCACAATAATTTTGTTGGCATGATATTGTCCTTCCCAAAGAAGGTTTATTTGCATGGTTGACCATCAAGAATAAAATTCCAACAAGCTCCAAATTGTCAAAATTGGGAATATCAAAACTGTTTAACTATGTTTTGTGTGGTAAGTTAGAAGAATCAACAAATCACTTGTTGATTCAATGCGGATTTTTATTTCAATGTTGGAATTGGTTTCAATTAAAACTAGAATGGCAATCTTTGTTGCCAAATACAATCTTGGAATTATTTTTAACAGTTGGCCATGCCTCTTCCTAACTTCCTTTTTTTCAGCAATATGGTAGGTTTCCCCTTCTCATATAATTTGGAACTTTTAGTGGGAAAGGAACAATTGCATATTTTGAAAAGAGCATAATTCAATTCCAAAGGTTTGTGAGAAAATAAAAACAACAATTTGGGTATGTGTAGGATCATCATGGAAAAAATAGGTCCTTAAGTGGCAATAAAATTCAGAAAATCAAAGTTAGGCAACTTGATGTAAAATTTTGAATAAGTTATCTGTATTATTTGAAAAATAAGTAAAAATAGAATCTGTAGCAAATTGAATGTAGTTTTTAAAATACTAGGTTTTTTTTTTTTTTTAAATCTATCTGGTGAAAATTTGAAATTTCAATGCAGTAGTACTTAAATTTTAGGGAAAAAATAAGAAGTAGGTGTCTGTCTGACCACCCTAACCACAATAAAATGATAATATTTTTTTATAAGATTTTAGATATAAGTAGGGGACTCATGTCCCGATGTGATGCATATTTTTTTGTAATTTTTTTCCAAATAAATAATAATTATGATTTTTTTATTACAAATTTAAAAAAATATAAAAAATCGTATGTCTAACCACCTTAACTTGGTCAAAACTTCATGAAATTCATTTTTTTTTAATCCTATAGTATGTGAAGCATAAAATGTGATGCATGTTTCAGATTCAAAAAATGTGACACCATTTGAAAGCTATAGATGTTTTTCAATCAGCCTATCAATCAGGACTTTAGTCGTAATTCAAATATAAAATGAATAATAATTATTTATTAAATTCAAAGTAAAGAATAATTTATATTGGTGGAAAGCTGAGAGTCTCTTTTAAAAACCCTTTTCGTTTCATCAATTTTGGGTAAAAAAAAAGTTGTTAGCCACAGGGGCCATCATATCACTTAGATATTGCCACTTTTTGGCCCATCATGATCCTGCACATACCCATTTCAAAAGTAGTTAATTCCTATGTAGCAAGAACTCAAAGTAGCTCCTCTAATTTTTCTTCATGAGACTCAAAACTACTCTCATCTTGGGGTATGTTATATCCTTAACATTTCCAAGAAGCACAATGTCTAACATAATCTTAAAAAGTAGACAAAAAATAAATCAAGTGGTATCCTATGTATGTTGATTGGTAAAAATTAAAATTTGATGGTACCAATAGACTAGCAGGTGTCGATTTTCTAATCTTAGCATTTTAAAATTAAGCTAGCATTACAACTTAATTAAAAACACATAAAAAGTACTCTAACAATTTAAATTATTTCAATAAATGTCTAATACTTGAAATTATGGGTCACGATTCAAATATTCTCATTAAAACTAACAATCATGATTTAATTGTTGTTAAGGGTTCAATACCCTATTTTGTCGCTTATTTAATAAAAAACAATCATGATTTAAATAATATATAAAAAATTATTTACTTATATGTTGATAACATAAATTATTTTGTTGTATTTTATAAATTCCAAACAAATATTCATAAATCTCTCACTAACAACACCACACAAAATCAATAGATATTATCCATCCAAATAATCATAACTAAATTATGCAATTGATATTTTTATCATATTTAAATTAATACATTTTACCTTTCATTTTATATTTACAATAGGGTAAGTGCACCAAGATGGTTCCCAAAAAGGGGACTTAAGTGGACAACTTTTTTATGAAATCAGGAAATACTGTCCTTGGACGTGAAATTGAGGATACTTAGACTCAAAATTTTGAGATGGAACAAAAAGAAGGATTCAAGTGCTCTGAGTCTACTTTCTAAACTACTAATTTATTTTGAAAATGATTGAGATTAAGGGATTCAAACGAGGGACGTACACAAATTGGTGTTGCTTTTGTCAGAAAAACATAGCATAGCAACTCTTGTACGACCCTCGTACGATGAACTTTTTTTAAGTATTTTTAAAATCACAATGGTCAGATGTTAGCTAACAGTATGTAGTTGATGCACGATTTTTCTAATAATTTTTTAATGAATATTTGATTTTTTACTAATTTGCAAAATTGGCATATCCTGAAAATAGAATTTTGACTGTGCTACCCCTACAAATTTTGGAAACTAATTGATTTGTTTTTCTTTTAAATTTTTAAATTTGTAGAATGGAGTCTAGTTTCTAAAAATGTAATTTATTTGAAAAATTGATGAATAGTTAATTTATAACGAAAAAAATACCAAACGCTGCTTTTTGGCAAAAAAAAGACATATAGATAAAATAAATTATGGATGAAAGACTTAACATTTTCAGAAAGTGAAAAAAATTACATCGTTGGATAGCTAAGAGATAACCCAACATTACCAATGTGCTCGATTTATTTGATATTGAACCACGTGCAATCCTGACAGTGAGCACAAACTCGATTATGAGAAATATGGTGGATTTTTTAAAAACACGTCTCTGGTCGTTGGGAATGCCCTTCAAACATTTGGGTTGGAATTCCAAGGCAATACCAAGCTTAAAGTTCGGTAATTCTCAAAGCAAGATATAACGCGAGCGCGTTATAACGCGCTCGCATTATATCTCACTTTTGACATGGTTTTTGCTTCTGCGGGGAACATGTCTACTAGCACATAACGCGAGCGCATTATAACGCGCTCACGTTATGTCTTACTTTATGTTAAATGCTAATATATTAATATATGCTGATATATTTTTATGTACATGTATGTATGTATGCTTGTATGGATGTAAGATTATATGTGCAAATGTATTATGCTTGTATGTATGCATTTATGTATGTCTTTAGATGAAGGGAGAATTTAGAGCTCGAGTCTAGAGAGATGGAGAGGGGGTCGAAGTGAGAGTTTAAGAGAGAGGGAGTGGGAGAGAAGGGGTTGGATTGAGGGGGACTGAGCTAGGTAGGGTGGGAGGGAGGGAGAGAGAGAGAGGTGGGGTGGGAGGGATAGAGGGAGGGAGAGAGAGAATTGATGGAGAGGAAGAGAGAGAGAGGTGGGTGGGAGAGAGAGAATTGAGGGAGAGGGAGAGAGAGAGAGAGAGAAAGAGAAATAGAGGGTTATGTAGGTAGGGTGGGAAAGGGAGAGACTTGAGAGTGTGAGAGGGAGAGACTTGAGAGTGTGAGGGGGGTGAGAGGGAGAGACTTGAGAGATAGGTAGTGAGAGGGAGTGTGAGAGAGAGGGAGTGAGAGAGGGTGGTAGGGATTGATTTAACAAGAGGTATGCAGAAAGAGGGAGACAGTACATAGAGACAATTAGAGAGGGTGAGAAGGAGGGAAGGAGGGAAGGAGGGAAGGAGGGAGAGGTGAGATGTATAGATAGAGAGAAAGTGATAGGGGTTGAGGGTATAGGGTTGAGGGATTAGGATGGAGGACCTATAGGGTTGATGGTTTCTAGGGTATTAGGGTTTAAGGTTTGAGGGTTGATTGGAATAGGTTTGATGGTAGAGGGTATTTGGTTAAGGGTATAGGGTAGAAGGTTTAAGGTTTAAGCATTTAGGGTTGAAGGGTTTGGGGTTAAGGGTTTAGGGTTAAGGGTTTACTTGGTTGAGGGTAGAGGGTTTAGGTATAGGTTTGAGGGTATATGGTTGAAGGATTAGGTTTAGGGTCCAATGTAAGGGGTAGAGGGTCTAGGGTTTAAGGATTGAGGGTTGAGCGATTAAGGGTTGAGGGTTGAGAATTGAGGGTTGAGTGTTTAATGTATAGGGTTTAAGGGTAGAGGGTTGAAATATTGAGGGTTTAAGGTATAGGGTGGAGGGATTAGGGTTGAGGGTCCAATATATAGGGTAGAGGTTATAGGGGTTGAGAGATTAAGGGTTGAGGGATTAGGGTTTAGGGTAGAGAGTATTGGGTTGATGGTAGAGGTTAGAGGGTAGAGGGTAAAGGGTTTAACAGTTTAGGGTTTAAGGGGTTAGGGTTGAGGGTCGAGGGTTTAGGGTTGAGTGTTTAAGGGTTTAAGAATTGAGGGTTTAAGGGTCAAGAGGGTTGAGGGATTAGGGTAGAGAGTTTACTAAGTGAGTTTGAGGGTTTGGGGATTAGGGTTGAGGGTAGAGGGTATAGGATTGGTGGTAGAGGGTAGAGGGTTTATGGGTTAGGGTTTAAGGGTTTAGGGTTTAGGGACGAGGGATTAATAGGTTATAGAGTAGAGGCTATAGGAGTTGAGGGATTAGGGTTTAAGGGTTGAGGGTTGAGTGATTCAGAGGGTA